>VSDK01028012.1:29000-45236 GCA_009767595.1 Symbiodinium kawagutii
AAAAAGCCGGCTTCGTGGCTGGAAACTAAGCGCCGACCCCATATGCTGTTGAAACCAGTACTCAGTGATGGTCGCATGCGCTCCCAAATGAAGCCGCTAGGACAATCTCCCATTGTGAACCATCATCAATAATACATATTTCCTCGAATGTGTCCCTTATCTGGTTGGCGGTGAGTCGGTGAGTTGCCCCATCGCAAAAAGATCCTCATCAAATAGATCATCATAACCAGGAATGGTTGAAACTAAAAACTCATCTTGAAACCAACCACTTATCATTGCTTGCAACCATCAACCACTTATCATTGCTTGCAACCTTACATACACCCTCGTTGGCGGTTTCAGCCCGAATGAAAATAGTAGTCAACCAACCATTTGTTAACAATTAGTAGGGAAAAAAAATGTTCAAAACCACCCAGCAGCACAGCCTATGAGTGCTGGTCATCTGACAGCTTGCCTCAGCAGTGCAGCTGAGCGGCGCGTTGACAGTAATCTTCTCCGCCCGGAGATGGGAATAGGGAGTGGCGTCAACCTGGCGCCGATATGACGAGCTGGGTCCAGCAGCTGGGTCACTGAAAAATAATTCCAAGTTCATGAATAAACATGCCAACAGCGAAGGACTAGTGACTGGTCATTGGGATGTTCACAAATTGTGGGTTTAAGCTATTACCGATATCAAACCAAGCAGAACGATCATCGTGGCCTAGCGATCTTAGGTTCACCAGGTGATGCAGTAATGCTGAGACCATTACGGACAGAGGATGCGACCATCAAAAATTCTGCTTCGAATACAGGCAAGAAACCTCGGTTTGACATGCTGCCTGCAGTGATCTCTATGATTCAATCCAGAAACACCACTGCCCCCGATTGGAAGAACAGGCCACCTCGAAATCATTGGAAAATCCACTGCTAGCAGGGCTGAATGGTGGAAGCCTTACCCCGTCCACAAGCTGTGTTGTCCATTGCCGCCTGGGTGTCTTGTGAGTGTCATATTCCTACCAACACACATAGGCTCCAAGCACAGCGCATAATCTATGCTGCAAACTATGTGCAGGCATATGCGACTCATAGATATACAAATATACATACATGTGTCCGTATCTCTTCCTTCATGCCGACATGTAGATGTGTAGTGATTTGTAGGTGTCTAGTGACTTGTCTGCACACATAGAAGCATGTATCTACATTGTTGTGCATTGTTGTTGCATTCCGTATATGCACAGTAGCTATATCCCTTGGATGAATGAGTCTACATGCATGCAGATATGATATGCATCATGTCTGAAGGTGCAATTTCCAGAAAGGTGTAACTATGTGCCTATCTGTATGTGTGTGCGTGCCTTGAGCACCAATCAACAATATGTGTGTATGTGTGTATGCATGAATGTGTATCAGTTCATGTGTGCGTATGTATGCGTGGATATGTGTGTGTGTGTGTTCTTTCTTTTTGTCTTTCTGTCTTTCTGTCCGTCTATATGTATGTACGTATTTATGCATGTATGGATGTCTGTACGCATGCATGTATGCAAACATGTACGCGTTCCTGCGTGTATCTATAGCATAGTAGGTCCTAGTGCATTCCTTTGAAGAGGTTTGTCTGCATGTATATGCCTATGATGCTGAATAAACATACATGCACAAAGCTTCCTGCAAAGACAAAATCCACAATATCTGCACATCTGACAGAAAATGTTGATGTGGACCCATGTACTATGTGTAAACAAGAGTAAAAATACATGAATGTATTAAGAATGTATAAAATGTGTGTCTGCAAATATTTAGAATACATATATATATATAGAAATAAACACATATATAATAGATATATGTATACTCTATTTATATACAATATAAATATATATATATATACAATAGATTTATATGTAATGATACGCAAATACTCTACATCTATCCTGTGGCCAGTGTCGCTCGACTCCCGAAAACGTCACCTGCTCGGTGATATCGTGCCAACTTTGGCCGCTGTCGCAGCTGGAGTGGAGCCGCCTAGGCCGTACAACTACGGGTGGATGGATTTTGGCCATGAGACTTGGGGAGTTCAGCTTAGCTGGTTGGTGGTTTCGACCCCCTATGAAAAATATAATCAATTTGTTAATAGTGACTAGGGAAACTCAGAAATGTTTGAAACCACCAACCACTTAGACATAGGAGAATGATGGGGAATGGTTAGCAAAAGCCCCGAGGAATGGTGAACCCAAGGAATAGTTAGCCATATTTGATTAGAAGACTAATACCCCCAAGGAATGGTGAACAATGGCTCTACTGGCTGTGGGTCAAAACCCCGTACCCCTGGTTCTTCATCATTAACCATTGTTTTCCCTATTAAATGGTTGGTTATTATCCCCATGAAATTGGTTGGCTAATATTGACCCATAGCCTACTAATGGTTAGTCATACGGGTCAAACCGGAAATCATCGACGATCATGTGAGATCCTCCTATCGACAAGCCGCCCGGTATTTGATTGCAGATCACATGCTATCTCTAGGGATAAACTGACAGTGGTGAATTAAGATGAATCTACCTTTGTCTCACACCTTGAGTGCTTTTGCGATGTGGGTTCGGGGAATTCAGTGATCTTCTTCTGATCTTACCCTTGTTCATTATTGTATGCGGGGTTGTGTTTAATTAGTTGTCCAGTTTTTGTTCAATCAATGAGGTTGGTGATAATTTCGTTGTGGCTTTCAGGGTGATGGTCTAAAGATTGGATCATATGTTTTTTTCAATGTACATACAGTACATATATTTATGTGCCTCTTTGTGCTCCTGTTGCGCTCGCTGGTCACCGTAAGGATTCAAAAATCACTTCTGTGCAAATCCCAAGATGAACGAGGCGATGTGGCCCTAAAAGTCAGCCCTGAAGAGGATCACTACGGCTACGGGAGAGCAGGATTGTTCAATTCACGGATAAATACTATAGCTCGACCAACGCCTGCATACACATACCAACTAAATACATAGTGGTTTCTCAAAATAGGGGTACCCCTAAATCAGATCAGATTTACCATTTGTAGTAGAAAGCCATTGATTCTGGGGGTCACCTGGTTTCAGGAACCCCTCCATGTTGTATACACTGACCATCATTGACTGCACTAACTCCAGCTCCCAAGAAATCCACAGGACCATGGTCGCCCCATCGCCAAGGCACTGCTTCTTCGTTGTCAGCAGCAGGCACTCATGTCTCTTGCCGAGGTACCTTAGTGGCACCTTTGGGCTAGGACAGGTGCGAGAAATCATGAGAAGCTTAGACCCAAGTCCTGCTGCAGCAGTCAAGTGTGTGGTTTATAGGTTTTAGAGTTTTTATTCAACTAATAAAGTCTATTAGGTTCAAGTTCTACAGGATTATAGGTTTTATCCATGCTGAAAAATGTCAGTCAACAGCAGGGATACCCACTCGGTGGCCGAATGTTGGGCCATGACCCCCCGCCACGGACTTCTGATTCGCACCCAAATGAGCTGTGAGAATGCCGTTATCCAATCCAACGAGACTAAATATGCCGTGGTCCTGAACAAGTTAGTAGAACGCTTGATATACCGCGCAATGCAATGCCAAATTATGATCTATAAATCGCCGGCTTGTTGCAGTTGTGTAAACGCTGCTGCGTTTTGTGACAAACACAACATGCTGAGCAACTATTGCTGATGGCTACTGAATGCATTCACATTGCAATTGGAAGAAATCGTGCTTCCAAAACACATCAAAACTCCATCAGGCTGTGGACAACCCTGTGATTGTACCAACTGCTGTAGCAGCAGCGATCCCCACACAAGCAGGGCAGAAGCGCATCGCAGGTTGCAGGTTCCCGGGGGTTGATAACTGGCGGTCAAGGACCCCTGAATCCCTGGCTGTTCACGTCCCCAAAAGTGACCAGTCACTCGTCGAGCAGCTGGGATGTTTACTTACTCCTCTCTTCTCAAATGACTGTGGGCTCGCCAAATTGGTACCGCCAACTGGTTCCACAAACCGCTGAGTTTCGGACACGATGTCCACTACGGCACTATCCAGCACCAACTCTTTGACCTGAACCTGAGGGGGCTCCCGTAATGGCTCACCCTTCCAGTGCTACAGCGGGTTGTCACCTCCGCGTCTTCCATCACACCACCGGTCGACCCCTAAGCAACGTCCTAATCTCCTCGTTTCAGACTGGTCTTTGTCGCATGCTAGATTCTTGAGACACAATTTTCATTAGACTTACATCATCTTACAACGCCAAAGGATGGCCTGCAGTACCGCAAAACCTGGTCCAAGCACTGCCAATAGCCCACCCAAGACACCATTGAAACTGACCCTCGCACGGCCATGCCATGCCTCTTTCTTGTCCGCTGGCGTGTCATTTCCCAAGCACCAAGGCCTTAGGAGGAGACCAAGCTAAAGGAAGGGTCGACTCTGCTTCTGCTCAGATCCAAGCTGGAACAAGAGCCACAGCAGAGGTCTTACCCCGGCCATGGCCATGCAACTTCTACGTGTATTGGACTTTATGTATGTCTGTGTGGGTGGGTGTCCTTCGAATCTCAATCTGTAGGAATTTAGATCTGTGAATCAGCCTGGCATCAGGATCTGTACGTCAAAGTTTGAGATAATTCTGTGAGGTCAAACGGTGGTCTCATAATTTTTGTCCCTCGTTGCTTGTCAGTGCTTCAGACTCTTTTGGGTTCACCTTGGCAAAAGCTGCTTCCGTACAGCGCAAATGCGATACTTCCCTGAAACCATGCAGAGTACCAACGCTGCGGAGAATCGTTGACTCCCAAAATTGGACGAAATTGGCAAGAACAGCATTCCCTTATGCAATGTGATTGGTTGAATGGGGCATCACGAAATTGAATCGTTTGGTGGGGTTGTGGTGAACCTTGCTGCATGGCTGACCCAACACTAAAATGGTGTATTCAGCCAGGTTCCCACCTTCGTCTAACTCCTATGGTCACATGGTCGGCAGGCATTTTTGCCTGAAGCTGAAGCCAGATGAAACGAGTGAAGCTGTGCTCCGGCTGGTGCAAAATGAGCAGCAGAGGCGGACCAACTGGGGCTACCCCCACAACTCTACTAGTTGGAAGTGGGTATAACTCCAACGGGCAGTATCATTCCACTCGTTGGAACTGAGTGGCATAAATCTACTGGTTGGAACTGGGTAGTATAACTTCCGACAAAGGCCAATCGACCAAGGATTTTGCCATTGCTGCGTGCAAGACCCAAGCAACGACCAGTCACTTATGAAGGGACAACAACTTGGAGGTGCAGTATTTCCTACTTCTGGTGTGTGTTTGCAAGAGCAATGTCCCAATGATAACAGTTCGGCAGTTGGACAAAACCGAAAGAAGTCATGGAGGGGAGGGGGGTGGGTTTTCCTGCAGA
This sequence comes from Symbiodinium kawagutii, assembly GCA_009767595.1. NCBI lineage: Eukaryota > Dinophyceae > Suessiales > Symbiodiniaceae > Symbiodinium > Symbiodinium kawagutii. The sequence goes on from VSDK01028012.1 coordinate 34,365, forward strand.
CTCTCTCTAGGAGTTTGGTATACCCAAGAGGCAATCCCTTGCAAAGTCATTTCCCAGAGAAAAAGCACCAGCAGGAAAAAAAGAACACCAGCAAAGAAAAAAACCCAGAAAAAACACCAGCAAAGAAACGCCAGCCGAAGGGAAAAAAACAGAGAGAAGAAGACCTGCTGAGAAAAAAGTTGGAGAGAGAACACATGGAGAGAAAAGAGCATCACCATCATCATCACCATCATCATCATCATCACAATCATTTTCATCATCTTGATCCATGATCCACGCCATCACGTTCATCATCGTCATCGTCATCGTCATCATCATCATCATCATCGTCATCATCATCATCGTCATCGTCATCGTAATCTTCATCGTCATCGTCATCGTCATCGTCATCGTCATCGTCATGTTCATCATCTTGATCCATCATCCACACCATCACTTCGTTTCAAACAACCTTTTCTTCCTATAGGCTAATCTCTTTGGAAACTTTAGGCACCGCCTTGCGCAATTACTACGCAAGGTGTTTAAGGACAAGTCATACATGTCATTCTGACATATCTCTAGCATCTTTGCGAAGAATTGCCACGATTCCTCTTTATATAGCCATATCAAAATCATGGAGGACTGCAACTGCCAAAGGTCAATCCGGACAGAAGACGCAAGACGCAAAGATGGCACCAAGAAGCTCAGACCACGTTCGGTGCGCATGAACACTTTGGTCTTTTCTCGCAGGCGTTTGGTTAGTGATGGCTCCATGTATCTCCACCTGAACGCACACGAAAGCGAAAACGGTCATTGAAACAAATCGTTTGCTCACAAATTCGTTCTTTTTGCCAGCTGTACATTCTTTGCTGCACACCAGGCTGCTCATTTCGCTTCTCACATTAGTCTCAGCCTCGCAGCATGGCACGAAGCGGCACAGGAAAATGTCAAGGCTGCAAATGGGGGACCACCAACAAAATTCCACTGCGGAGAGGAGCTGCTTGAGATGCAACCGGCAAATGGAATTTAACAGTCTGGCTATTCAAGGCTTCACATGGCCAGGAGACATGAGGCAAGGAAGCAAGCAACTCAAAAACGCAGAAAAGGTTTGGGGCCTTTTCTGGTCATTTCCCTCAGAGCCGGGCGGAACAAATAGTCATATGTGACCTTGCCAATTCACACAAACAAATGAAAAACCAGGTGTTCTCCAAGTCTAACCTCACAAGCGCTGCCAGTGGCAGTCACATGTTTCAAGAATGCCACGACGTTGATCCAGCCTCCTGCCCATGTCAAATTTGCCAGGCGGTAGGGGTTGTTCCGCTGGCGGAGCTCCCTTGGAAGTGGGGCCACACGCGAATGAAGAAATGATTCTAGCGGTCTCCACAACCACAACCCTTCACACAATGAACCGCAAAAAACCATACACAATTCTGGTTAAACTTTTGCAAGCCTCCCAGCATAGGTTGCAAGAACTGTTTCTTTCCACATCTTTCCACATCTTGCCACAAGCTCTCTCCAAAAGAATCTGCAATCTCAAGCACGGTCCCGTCTGAGGATCCGTCTCGCGCTGTTCTTTCGTCAAAGATCTTGACAAGATCATCTGCACCAACGGTTTGAAGTCTCAACAGAAGGAGCCGAGGCAGCAGAGTTTACCGGAAATGTACGCATGAACCATCCCAACAACATTTCGAACCATTGTCTAGCAACATGAAGCGTCACTGCAGAGCCTATGCTGTATGCATTGATACCTGCAGAATCCGGCAAGTATCTTCATCACAACATATGTTTCTGGGGCGCAACCCTGCCCCGTTGGTGCCTGCCATGCTCCTGCGAGGCCCCATATCAGGCAACTGGAGGAACTTGCACTGATAAGCCGCAGAGAAATCTTCTAGGTGAATCTTGACGTCAACAACCAGTCCAAAATCAGGGATTTGGAAACCATTCATGTAGTTTGACACAACGCAGGGATGGAGCATGAGCATGATGCTTCGCACCCCCAGTCCTGATGACCAACGGCGGACGAAGGGACGAAGAAGCTGAAAAACAAAGTGTGGAGTTTTTTCTGCTGAGCCGAAACAAAGCGGGAAAGGTAGCTAAGCTCCAGTCTTCCAACTCGGTTCTCCGACGTCAACTGTTGTCAAATAACAGTTGAGAATGGGCTGGGAATGGGCTGATACCAGGTCAAATGATGGGCAATGTTCAATATCTGACAACAGCGGTTGATAGTGGCTAATCATGGTCGATTACAATCTGGTAGATTAAGCTAGTTGGCTGGAGTTGATCTAGACACCTTTTGAACGTCTACAACAGACCAGCAGCTGGTTCTCTTCTTGCGTGGCCAGTTGTAATAGTAGTAGGTGTTGTTAGAACTGATGGTACTGAATGCCGGGCCAGTCTTGCAGGTTTTGTTAGAAACATCCAACATCATCCAAACAGGATGACCAAGGACAACATCCCCTTCCCAAGCCTTTTCCTTGACAGCGTTGTGCCAAGTGTGAAACCTGCATAGCCTGCATAGCTCTGTCTGGTACAGCAAGATCCTCAAGCCCTGGACAGCACCATGGATCTCTACCAACCAACCGTCACGTCACATGGCACCCAGGTGCGCACGACAACAAGACAGGGCCTTGCCAAGACGGCACGGTGCGCTGGTGAAACATGGCCACTGCCCGAGTCTCTGGCCTCTTTGGCACCGACTGAGATTCTTCAAAGCCGCTGGTTAGAGACTATCAATGTGGTTGAAGATCTTTTATAGATATCATAAATGAGTTTTAAGAGATTTTCAGAGATTACATGATTACAAATATGTTTAGTTGTGTTTGGAGATCATAAATGTGTTTAAAGATATTGCTTAGAGATTATGAATGTGTTTCAAAGGATATTTTGAGAGATCACAAATTGAAAAAACAGAAACGGTTTTCTTTGAAGCTGTTGCTTCGACCTTGGGGATGCAAATCATGGCCTTATAGTTTCGGCCGTGGGGTTCCGCCATGACCAAACAGCGAACCAGCATAAGTGTGACTGGAAGATCGGCACTGAAGCGGACCATAAATTTCCATGTCCAGCGTCCGCATCTGTCTTCAACCGGAAAGGACCATAATGAGCCTTCAAAAGGTATACCTTTAGGGTCATTTATGAATTCTTCAAACGGTGTACAGTCCTACCTTGAGAGATTGTAAATATTTGTAAATGATGTACTGCACCTACCCTTCAAAGCCATCTCCCAACAAGAGAAACTGAGATCGACTTCGGCTGGTCAGAAAGAACCCCCATCTCTGACACACCAAAACCCAGTTGGCTTTTGTTGGGCTATTTTCATCAATAGCCCCTTCCTTCTTAGCAACAAAAATGCATTTCATGATGATGATTTAGCCAAGATCCAGGGATTTGTGTGCTGCAGCTACCTGTGCTTGCCTCTGGGTCTAGGTCAGTACAAACCATCTAAATAGGAAGGTGAACAGAGCAACAAACACAAAACGGTACACTTGCATTGTGACCAGCCATATCAAACTGAGGCGTTCATGCACGGCGACGCGCCATTCATGGTATTGGTACAGGTTCAGACCTTATTAAAAACGCGTGGTGTTTGCTTCAATAGGTTATAGATTTTGTATCTTAGATAGGTGGATCATAGATTACAGAAAAATTGCATGCTTTGGCACCTATCTATTGATGAAATGTTTCATCTTAGATTATGCATGCTCAATGGCTTAGAACTTCATATCATAAGTTATTTAGACTATCAATAGCTTTGAGATAATCAATGCTCTATAGATTATCCTCAGTAGTTGACTATAGCTTAGAGATTAGAGGTACAGGGAACTTGATGGCCAAAGGTTTCCATCAACGTGGGCCCTCGGCTCAGAACTCGTGATTCGCGAGGAGTGCCGCCTGCACAGTGGACCAGGGCCGACCTCCCGCGTGGTTTCTTGGTTGGCTTTAGAGGAAGCTACTGACAAGGTGAGTATGCCCCGAAATTCCTAAAGAAACATGTTACAAGTTACAACGAAACCAACGATTAGCACAGCGTGCTCACTATCCCTGAACGGATGATTTATTTCATCGTTCGCCAAAATCCTTTGGTCAACCAAAATCAAAGCAAATCGATTCTTATCAAGCAAAATCAACCAGGTCAAGTCACCAGGAAGCAACCATTTTTGATGGTTAATGATTGGCACCATCCCCCCATCACAACAAATCACCACCTCCAACCGCCAAGCCCCCCGCCGCCGGAGCTGCCAGCGCTGGCAGCAAATTGGGCGTCGCAATCCTGTCGTTGGGAGTGAGTTCGAACCATCAACGGTGAAGGATGGACTTCATGGTTATAGTGGTTAAGGTGGTTAAGATGATTGATCATAATGGTTTAATTGTTAATAGCGATTCATTAGTGGTTAATAGTGGATAATAAGTGGTTCACTATAGTGGTGAATGATTATCCAAGTGGTTCATAGTGGATAATAAGTGGACTTAACAATAATGAACCGTCAACGGTGGTTCAAGTGTGGTTAGTCATAGCGGTCTATAGTGGGTAATAGTGGGTAATAATGGTTAATTCTTAATGCATGGCGAATAACCATACTTGATCGTGGATAAGATTGGATAATATTGATATAGTTCATGAACTTAGTAGTTGATAACAGTGGTTACTCATACTGCTTACAGTGATTAATCATGGTAAATCATACTTGGGTAATGGAAAATGAAGGGGTTAGCAACCGTTGATGATGCTGAACGATCCCAACCAACCAACCAACCAACCAACCAGCCAACCAGCCAACCAACCAACCAACCAATCACTCAACAAACCCTCGTTGGTTACCACTGCTGTCCTCCAGGCTTCCGCCACGGTGGTGGCATCATATCTTTCCACCTGGAACCCGGGCGGGGACTGACGAACCGGTGGCTGCTTGATGGGACCGGCTCAAGAAGCTGGTCAAGAAGCTGGTCAATAAGCTGAGAGGGTCGTCAGCGAGCTAAGGCATTCTGTTTCATTATGCTGCTCAAGTTGTCAGGATGATTTAGTCATTAATTATGACTATGTTTGTTTGAAATCTATGGTGATTTTTTATGAGCTAAGGTATTGTCATGACAACAATGGCTAGTCATTGGTTTCCCAACTCTCGCTTCTGTTGCTCTTGTAAAACTGAGAATATATACTTTTGTAGCTATCAACCAGAATCGCCAGTATTCCGAATATGATTATCAAAGAAACTACGGCTGCTGTAGGTTGCTACTAACTATTCCACAACTACTACTATCAACTTTCCCTTTCATCACTTTAAAAAAAAGGTCATCTGCAACGATGAAGGACAGCTGTCCTTTTCACCATGGCGTGCTTAAAAAATATGATAAAAGGGTCAATGTCCCTTTGATACTCTTCAGTGTGATTTCAAGTGCACATGACACAACGCATCAGGAATAGAATCATCAACAAGGTTAAGCAAGGCACCCAGTCGCGCCGAAGACTCCTGGGAAGTTGCAACCCGGGTGGGATGGCACCATTTTTTCACGGAAGCTTTAGATCAATTTGAACCATTGCGAATTCTCGCTGGAGTCTTGTGCCAGAGGTCTTGTGATTTGAAGCTTTTTGAAATCTATCATGCTTTCTGGGTCATTGGCAATGCGCAATGCTCTCAGATCATGGACAAATCCTCAAGTCGGTCATGGTGAGCGCTCACCACGACTTGCGAGCTCCGCTCTTGCCCTTCCATTTTGCTGTCGTAATTTTGCTCTGGTACGTTTTGCCTTAACACGCTTTGCTGTGGTATGTATTCTTGTGGTAGTTTTGCTCTAGTAAGTTTTGGTTTGGTACGTTTGTACTGACGTTTTGGTGTGGTACATTGTTGTTTGGTACATTTTGGTGTGGTACATTTTGTTTGGTGTGTTTTCGTTTGGTGCGTTTTGGCTTGGTGCGGTTGGTTTTGGCACCAAGCAATGTTTGGTACGTTTTTGTTACCGAACAAAAAGAAAAATCATCACTTCAAGGAACAAGAGACAAAAAACATCGGACGAAAAACAGCAGAGAAAAAAGTGACAAAAAACAAGTTTGTGTGCGCAAGTCAGCGCAGCCCCGAAACCACCTAGGCATGTGCTGGCTTCGGAATTTGTACGCACCGGTTGTCTTTGGATTATAGTGAATTAACCCTGGAAACTTCTGGGCTTGCCCGGGTACTACTGGTACACATACTAAGCCTCACTAGCCTTGCGTAACTTTCTTGGCTACCCTGTACATCTATATGTGCATGCAACGATAGCGAAGCAACAAGCATTCGGGGAGGAATTGCAATAGCTAGAGCCTCAAAACAACAAGTGGCCGAACACAAATTCAGGCGCTGTCAATGGTGACTGAAAATAGGATCACTTGTAAAAGAACTGGGGCACCTGGGTTGATCTATGAACCATGTATTGAGGCAGGGTACCAACCATTGCAGAGAACCCCTCCTGAAGTCAGGCAACCATGGGTTGGCAACGGCCACCACCCTCGCGCTCGCGGGGCCTGCCAGCGGAAGCTCCTCGGCACGGTGTCGGGATAGAGCTCGTAGCAGTAGCCAACGCTCATGTTGTACATCCTGGTGGCCGGGTGAAAACCAGTCGAAGTGGTGGGTCCAAGAGCTACCAAGTCGCAGTTCCCCATCTAAAACTGGGGAGGTAGCTAGGCTCAATTTTGGGTCTCAAAGATTTCAACGGCAGCTGGATTCTACCTTCATCCGGGTCGAATTCAGCCATGACGATTTCGCATGTCGCACTGCTTCAAGCCCAGGGCAGCTGATAAAATCTTTGACTGGTCGGGTGCCTCCCCAACTTCTTTTGAGATATCAGCCAGATATCTTCAGAAAAAACAAAAATACTGTCGCGTTCAGGTTTGTGTCAGAACCACACTTTCCACTGGCTTAAATGGCCATTCCTAGAAAGCTAGTGAAAAAAACAGGTCCAACCCCTTGGTTTGCAGGAATGGTCGACAACCGAAGTGAAAACAGTCTTGCAGGCCAGCAGGCCAAGCCCCTGTCCAATTTTTGCATCACAAAAAGTTCCAAAACATTCTATGGTCATGTGGTGGTTCTCATATGTCAAACTCAACCACAGCCACTTGCGATGGACTACGAGCAGCTCATCCCACCCTGACCTTTGCTGGTCACCAGCGCATTTGTCGTTCATCAAATAGTCCACCTTCCAAGCTTGGCTTCAACCCTCCCGAGGCCCTCGCTACTATGCTGGCACCATCGCTTAGGATGGAAGTTACACATCTTGGGCGCAAAGTAAAGTTTGATAAGAGATAATCAGAGAGTAGCTAGACACTTCCCACTGGATTCATTGGACTGTGCCCAGCGGCGTTTTCCAAAGCCCCATTCTTTACGGCTCATCATGACTGCTGCAAGTGCCTGAAAACATCACAGAAAAATTTCCCCACCTGCCAACCCCAACCACAATTAGCTGGGAAACTGTTTCCAAATCTGCCCAATGACCATGTTATTTTTCCACCCTTAAGACCCTTGGCCAACTCCTTGGGTCTGCTGGTTGCGGTAACTGCAAGGCATTGTCGAAAGCTAGTTATGTTGGCTATGGCTGTAGTTACAACAAAACTAGCTTTCGACAATGCCTTGCACTTACCACAGGGGCTTGGCAATTTTAGAATGGCTGTAGTGCGGCTGTAGTTATGATTTTCCAAAAACTGGAGGCAGCAAATCAGATGGTCAAAGAAATCATTTGCACGACAAACAAAAACGCTGATTTTCCCACTGGAAAAGATCCTCACCACGGCCATGACGCCACACCTGCACGACGCTCGTGGTGGTTGGATTCCCCTTGAAAGCCTCCGCGCGAAGGGTGGCTGAGGATCATTTGCTATGTTTAACCCCTATAAACCAGGGGATTCTAGGGGATTCTGACCATGATTACATGATCAAATGTGATCAACCATTAGGGGATAAGCACAGCTGGAGCTTCAAGCTTCCACGTTCTCACGGCAGGTTACCAGAGGGGCAAAGATGATCAACAGGATGGACCCCCATAGTCAGCAGCATCTCCATGAATGGATGAACTAGCGTCATCTGAAACCACATGGGACCACCAGTTTCCTTTTTCTGAGTGCCGGAAATATATACCTTATTACTTGTTCATGACCCATGTGGTCATTCATCACAGTCGTGGACATGTAAAAAAATGAGCCAACCATAGCCAACCTGTTGTTGCACAATCGTTTCACTGACACCATGACTTTTGCCACGAAAGTGATGAACTTCTTCAGTTTCCAGTAGATCCCATCGAGACATGACCATAGTCGGAGCAGAAAGTTGGAGCGCCAGAATCCACAGAAACGGCTCTCTGGAGGAAGTTCCCCTGGGAACCCCCGGATAATTGGCAGTTGGTGGTCAAAACCAGGCTTCCCGTAGATGTTCCCATCAACCAACGGGATCTTGGTTGCCAGGTGTATCCCTTTGTGGCTCAGCCTGTTGTTCGCTGAAATGAAAACTGCCAGCACTTGTCAGCTGTTGACATGCTTCAGCGCTAGAGCCCCCACCTGCGTGCCATTGCTCCAGCGCAGGCACTCGTTCTGCACCGGGTAGGTGTAGATCTTGCAGCTCCGAGGCGTTTCCAATTGGAGGGGCATGGCTACAGGATCTCATCTGTTGAGGATGCAGAACTTTGGGGGGCCAAAATTTTGTGGGTGAGTCAACGGGATACCCCAAACCGGAGAACAAGTTGCACATCTTCTGCGAGGAAGACTCTGGTCATTTGCAGTACTCGCTGGGTGATCCAGCAAGAAATAGTAAAACGATGTAAAACGGTTCTGATTTTCCAGCTAGCCAGGGTAATTAGTCATGACTCATGACAAACGGTTGCTAAAGATCAGTATGGCAGGTGTTTAGCCAGGCTCTTTGTAGGGCTCCAGCAAATAGATGACAGCGAGGTCTACCATCCCAAAAGTACGAACTTTGTGAGTTCCAAAGTTAAACCATGATGTCTCCTGGTGAGTGGCCTTGAGAAATTGTATGTGTATATATATATATATATACACATTACATATCAATTAAAATTGAGGAGATGGAGAACAGGCCCCTCTACAAAGAAGGTATACTGTACCGAGGATCAATAAAGCCCTGGTTGAATGCTCTTTGCTCAGCCAGTGGATGCTGACATCACCCTGGCGCAGCATAGCACCGTATAAGGCAAGCCCATGCAGTTCGCTTCCGAATAGAAGCTCTGAGTGGTCACCTTAGCGGCAGCGCTGCTTCTTTCATTCCTCATCACTGTGCTTGTCGAAACGTTCGCCTACTATGGTATGATGGCATCTAGCTGGTCTGCGTCCATCAAGAGTGTGGTGAAGGTACTTTCCTTCTGGTAGAAATTCTGTACTAGTTCGTGGGTGCTTTATCCCTTGCGGGGACTGTACCACCCCAGATCATGAGCTAACCATATCCATGACAGTACCAATCATGGAGCAATGAAGAAGCTATTTCTAGAGGCTCCTGAGACTGGATCGGAACTTTGCCATTAAGCTGATCATGGATCAAAGATGTGTCAAGGGCCCCTTAAACCCTGGCTGTTCACATCCCCAAAATGACCAAACCAATCAACCCGCTGTTGGGACAAGAACTAGTACCTCTTTTTATTGAATGCTTGGTATTGACTCATAGCAAGGTATAATTGATCATTGATTCCAGCACTTCTGCCCGTCGGTTTGCGGACCTCCAGGCAGGCATAAACAGATCGACCAAACAGTCATCAGCCATGCTTAAGCTGATCCCCAACCTGATTAAACCATGATTATTCAGAGTTGACTCAGTTAACCCAAGCTGGTTGAGCACGAATTCACATTGTGAACCAACCATTCTCAAGAAACTCAAGTTAGTTAACTGAGTTAACTCAAGTTAGTTCACTGAGTCAATCCATTCTCAAGCCCCAAAAAACCACCCAGGGCTGTGCTTCCACGGCTGCTTGCCCAGGCGCTGCCAAGCGTGAACAGCTCTCGCCCTGAACGCTTTCAGACTGGGGGACCTGGACCACCTGGAAAATCCTCAGGAAAATCACCAGGAATCCATAGGAATCCATAGGAATCCATAGGAATCCATAGGAATCCATAGGAATCCATAGGAATCCAGGGAAAACTTGGTTTCAACCGGGGAAATCATCAGGAAAATCCTAGGAGAATCTAGGGCCAACCCAAGGAAAACATGGGAAAACCGCTTGTCAAAATGCAATCAGATGCTCCACCCAGGGAATCACTTGGTTTCACCAGCAAAAAGCCGGTGGACCATCTGACCATGGTGGATTTCTGCTTGAACGAGCAGAATGCAACGATGATTGGTATCCATGAAGAATCAAAGCGCTGATGATGGCACAATATATACTATATACAATATAATTGGCTGTGATCGAGAACCGCAGCTGATCATGGTTCGAAATGATAAATGACTGTTAACAACGCTCAATAATGGCCAAGAGTGGTCAATTCTGGTTGATAAAATTCAACAATTATGGTTGATGATACGTACGAATGATTCAAAAATGGTTACAGTCATCCTGATTTACAATGGTTGATACTGGTTGATACTCACGCGTCGGCATCCGTCAGTCGCAATCATAGGGATCTATCCACAGAATATCCTGGCAGTGACAAACTGCCACGAATCCATCATTGCCATTGTGCGATCGACATTGCCAGAGAGTCGGTTCGGGCCACCCATGTCCTGTTTCCAGGTGGTTGGACGGTTGGTGATTTTGATCCATGGTGGACTGGGCCGGTCCCGAGCTTCCCACCACGCAGGTGGTTGATCTCAAGCGACTTCTGAGTTGGGCATAGTAGCCTCGCGGAAAAGGCCAGGGAGTTGAGATTGTTGAGCTTGGAAAAACTCGACATCCACAAACGCAACGCTGTTCCTTAAGTGAACCGCT
>VSDK01028012.1:45281-93926 GCA_009767595.1 Symbiodinium kawagutii
ACCGCTCTGGTTGAATGTGCCACTTTGCTTCTTCCCGTCGCCAAAAACATGGTAATCCCAGGTGCTTGGTGTTGCCATTGACATGTTGGAATGATAAGCGGATGTGCCCAGTTGGGGCAACTAAGGCCATGGCCGCCCAGGAAACGTGTGCACTTGCCCGACTCGATCGTCCTGCTGTCACGACCCAAATTGCTTCGTATGTCACCCTTAATGAGCAGTGGTCAATGACTACCAGCATCTTCATTGTGATTGAAGGCCACCTTCCGACCACCATTCTTCCCATCTATTTCGCTCATGATATTGAAGAACATGGTAAAAATCTGTAAAGATCTGCAGATATCAAGTGAAGCATTCACGAATTCGCCAGCAAGGCCTTCTCGGTACCAACTCCTGGCTTCCCAGGGTCGACTGTTGGGGTCCTCTTGGACTCAGGCACATGGCAGGCATCGTTGTAGTCATAGATGTCATACCTCACAGCACCATGGCGAAGGCAGCCACCAAAGCAACCCCACACCGGGGCATTCGGAGCCTGCGATGGTTGTTTCATACTCTGCAAGGAACCCTACGGTCTATGAAATATCTTCATTTCATCCAACAGTTCCGCACTTTTTTGCGGTCATTGTCTAGTGTTGGCGTCCAAGGACGCACGTTGCTCATACTTGCAAAACAAGAAGAATGACAATTCTGTACAAAGAGCTGTTCAATCGGTGACAAATCTGGAAATCCCGTAAACCACCTCCACTTCTATCAGCTTAACAGCTGATCTGGTCATTGACCATGAAGTGTTGGGGCTTAACATCTGGGTCTCCCACACAACAAGCTGTTTAAAGTAACTCAATGAATGGCTAAGTTCCCCCGGTACCTGTTCATCTACCATTATATAATCATCCCTTCCCCAAGCAACAGAACCCTGGACCCCCCTGAGGCGATAGGAGACTCCTGGAGATATTCGTTCGAAAAGGGGATCAACGGATCAAGCAGTTTCATCTTCCACACTTGGTTCGAAAATTCATTGCAGCGTTCAAGTTCCAGCCCCTGATTTTTTCTTGTTTCCTACAGCACCAACATGGGGTGCCATGGCCAAAACACCTGGAACAACAGCACCATTTTGTCAACCCCCTTTCTGACCCTCCTCCAGGTGGTCTACCAATGCCTTGGCACATCATGGATGGTCCACTACTGCAACATCAACGTCAACAACGGCATCGACATCGACATGGGTGTTCTCGAAATAGGGAACACCCCGAAATGGAAAGTTGATTAGTTGATTACTATAAACGGTTGTATCATACTGGATAACAGCTGGGGTACCCCGACCACCACATCGACATCAACCAACGCCGCCCCTCCAGGCACCTGGAAATGCCAGTGAAGCCTACTATCCGCAGCTTGAAGGCCTGTCCGGCCGCAGGGAAGCTCACGCCAATCCTTTGATTCATGGGGTGGTGAACAAGTGAATCACATATGGGTCATATGGACATGCTCATGAATGGCGGTCATACCCGGTACCTAAAGATTGGTCGTTAGCTAATACAGATGTTAGATTGAACCAAGTGCTAGTACACCGTACCATATACACAAAGATTGGTATGACTCCTAGTTCATGACGGAGACATCCATGCCAGAAACCTAGACCAGAAACCTTGTCCCATATTCCACCATGAGAATGTTTCACGACCATCCCATCGCGGCCATGTTCCAACATAATGTTCCATGAATGTGCTAGTGTTCCACCAATGTGATACCTTTTTGTCGCTCTGTTGGTGTTCCACCATGACAACGATCCGCCATTATGATCATGTTCCATCGTTGTGTTTCAGGCGTCCGGATAACAAGTCTTTGTCCTAGTCCTAGTCACGTCTCGCCCTTTTAGCTAGAGTCAAGGCTGACAGAGGAATGTGCATGCCCCCTGCAATTGTCTTATAACAACCACTAAATAAAAATCTATCATATTTCAAAAACTATTGAGTATCTTAAGCTTCCCCCAGTTTTCGTAGAGCAAACAGATTCACCAGGGACTTCCTTGGCTGGCGCATCACGAAACCCCATCCCCTGGGCCTTCGTCAGATTTGTGTACATGTTGGCATAGCACCCATCATCCAACAAGATCATTGTGGTATACCTGGAGCAAGGGCCGCGCGGGGTCCAAACATGGACAAACCCAGCGGTTGGCCTTTTTTCTTGGCCGAAAAAGCGGCCCATTTTGCAGCGTTATGATTCTTAGCTCAACTGTAGGGTGCGTGGTACAGCAGTCATTGCAAATGACATCCCACTCTTCCCGGTGTTCATGGAATAAAGTCCTTCCCACACTCATGTAAATAGTCTTATCCATGTACTTGGACAATTCAAACACATAGAAACTCTAGCAAAGGTGTGTCCATAAATGGCACAAGACTCTTCTGGCTGTATCCATAGATGGCATTCCTACAAAATTCTTAGGGGATTCCTAGGCGATTTTTAAGGGATTCTTAGGGGATTCTTAGGGGATTCTATCAACCCAAATGGTCATCTTTGGAGACCGCCCTCTGCCCCTCCCCTCACCTGGTCTGGCAGTTACCATCAACGAACAGGATGACGTCGATATCCAACCTGCAACAGTTGGATTGACACAGCTGGTGATGAGGGACTCACCATGGCTCGTGCCTCCAAATGAGATGTGGTTGAAAAAGGGCAGAAATAACAACATCTGTCATGTGCTAACAGTTACTGAAAATGATCCTTGCCAATGATCGACGATAATCATTAACAATGATTGTTTTTAGCGATCACTATGATCTTAGTTTCAATTGTTGAGTGATGATTGACAGCGCTCGTCAATTTGTCAATGGACTGAGAAGGTACTTGACCTTGGCCCGATCTGGCAAGTCCACATGGGTTGTGCAAGGTTCTGATTGTCGAAGATGGTGGTGTCCATATACTGTATTGTATACGCACAAACTTGCCTGACAAATGTCACAAAATTTGGGTGGTACGGGGCGGGGGGGTAACTACCCCATGTATGGATAAACCATGATCAACCCAAATGAGCAAAACAAAATCGCCCCAACCAGAAAAAAACGATGTTCGCCACAGTTCCCGGTCTCAGGATCTGCGACTGCATACGCAAGCTCCATGGTCAGATTTCCATGCCTCCGAGGAGAAATCATGGAGGGACACATAATGGAAAGGGCATTTGCCATGGACATCTCCATTTAACCACCAATGATTATTGTTTTCTCAAACCTCAAACAACAACAATAATAATAACGACAACGACGACAACCACAACGGCAATAACAACAATGGCGACAACGACGACACCCACAACGACAACGACGAAAACAACCACGACGACAACAACAACGACAACAACAACAAAAAAAAGAAGAAGAAGGACCGAGACAACCACGCAAATTCCAACGTGACAACAACATCAAAATTTAAAGCAGCTTCAGCAGCAGAGCAAAGAACAGCAACAACCAAACATAAAATAAAACTACGAAGACCACCACAAACAGGAACCACAACAACTACAGCATCCACCTTAACATGAGCAGCAACAGCCCCACTAGCAGCAGCAGACACGGCATCGCCACTCATTTCTTTGCATCCAAGTGACGTGTCTGATGCGCTCAATCGCAGCAGAAGAAGGAACAACAACCATCTCAAGCCTGGCTTCAACAAGTGACGGCGAAAAATCGACGGTCACACCATGGGTATCCGTGGGTTAAAACTTGTTACAACAAGTTACAGTACTACCTATGGATGCCCATGGTATTTACCCATATTTATGGTGGTGGGTTACAACTATCTTTAGTTCCCATCGTTCCCGCCACCACACAGCAAACCCATGGAAGACCCTCAGCATCCGTGTCATCCGTGTCGCTCAATAAGAATTCCAACCCCATGCCTTCTCGCGTTGCCGAACAAGTAACCAGGCAATGTGGGATGTCCATAAATAAAACTGAATAAACATGCATATAAATGCCAAAATTATCCAAAATTGAATCGACATTTTGGATCAGAATCGATTTAATTTCTCGCATACTGTATGCTATTCTTGGAAACAGAGATGAGGCCACACCTCCATTTTGGGAAGCACCCATGTGGCCACCCAGATTCTTGTGAGCAAAAAGCTCGGTCTTTGGCTAGTTTCAGGTGGTCACCCCTATTTTTGTCGACTCAGACTCAAACCCGCCAATCTCTTCAAGGGGGTAGGTACAACCGAGGTGAACCTTTCTCCGAATATTCAAGCCATGCAGCCGGCAGCCAAGACCCAGTACAAATTAGGTAGTCACCATCACAAATCGTAAATCCGTCCCAAAACAAATGTGGACAAAATATTGAGCATCCATCAATCTGGGTACCATCAGATTGTGGTTTGCTCAAAATCATCCTGTTCAACTGGTTGGGTGGCACCATCGTTTATGGAAACCTTCGCATGGGTCCACAACCTTGAATGATGGAATCACTTACCATGCATGGAGGACGGTGTGATCCGCATGATAGAACAAGACGCAGCAACCATGTCACGTCTGCACTAGGGGTATCCAAAGCCAGGAATCGAGCAGTCCGCAAAATTTGCACACAATATCTTTCGATTGCTGGGTGCCCTGGAAAACCCATCCAAGAATGCGGTGAGGCTGATAGGATTTCTATACCTTAGTGGTGGTGAGTGTTGGGATGCAAAGCTTGATGCTACACCTCTGCCCTGGACAACCCCGCCTTTGGCTTTGGCCATGGCTGTGAATTCAAATGGTTTGAAAATGAAGATATGAGTGTCAAGCGGTGCGCATCAACGTGACATCCACTAGGGAATCACCCCAGCTGTGTATCTGGGTTGGGTCTTGCCTTCTGAATAGCTGGTTTTACTCAAAGTCTTGTTCAAAAGAGCCTACGCTTCAGTGACAGGATGGTGCTTGCCATGATGATACCCGCATTTGGCACGACTGTTCAGTTCCCACCATCCTTCTGCTATTGCCATCTACTTTGGAAACTTCAGACTGGAACCATGGCGACAGAGCATCTCATGGCTGCAAGTTGATCAAGTAACCATCTTTCACTATCAGCTGAACATCACTAGCCGTTCAAATGAAATGCACATCAAGTAGATATCAGCATCAACCAACAATTAGATAAGTTAGCATCGCAATGGCATATCCCTAATTCGCACACGATCCCGATGACGGAGCTTTGTTGACTGCAGGAAGGTATCTGGGCGGCTGAGTGAGGGCTGCTGCTCCTGCTGCTGCCCCTGCTGTTGCTCTTGCTGCTGCTCCTGCTGCTGCTCCTGCTGTTGCTCCTGCTGCTGCTGCCATTAATATCATTGTAGTTGGTCCCTCGTTCTATCTTTACCATTGTCGCTCTCCAACATCCGTACTCATTGCCCAGGCTGTCGAAACTAGGAGGTCAGAGCACCGATTTTGGATAAACACTCTCCCTGGATGTGGGCTAGGGTTTTCAACCCCTAGGAATGATGTCTATGCTGCGAACATCCAGAAACATGTTGTTTTTCTAATCAACTGTCCAACAGTTGGTGTTCATTCATTATTGACCATTCATAGTAATAAGCTAAGCATTTTGGGGGTCCCCCATTTTGAGAAACCAAATGTTAGACTCGAACTGGTCGTGGTATTTGATGCCGCACGCTTCCCTGCACACACATTCTGCATCAGATCTTTTGCCAAGTTCATGAGCTTCAAAGCATGGCATATCGAATTGCACGAGGCGTCGCCACGACCTTTGACCGTTGCATCTGAGATTTTTTCTATGAGGCTCAAACCATCTCAAATCTCTGACTGCAGGAACCTTTCAAACCGGATGTCTTGATCAAAGAGTTCAAGTTTGGGTCCTTCGGTCCTTCTTCTTTCAAGGTTCAAGTTTGAGTTGGTCAGGTCCTGAACCAAGCGACTCGGCTCTTCTTCGATGAAGAATGATCTGCGTTTTTCACTGTACGTTCGGACGTGTTGCCGGGCAAAGCACCCGTTGACAGGACATGGGGATGTCTCAATGTCTGACTCATATAGCTGCCACCCAAGGCCAAACACTGGAAGCCTCCAATCAGTGGTGGAAAGAAATCCCATGACCAGGGCTGCACGTGAGCAATGAGGAACTTCCTTGAAAATCTTTGAAGGTGGTCACATTCATTGCACAATTTCGCACAAATCAATGGTTAACATCTGCTATCACTTGAGGCATCCCCGGCAAACCCTGTGTCTTTGCACCAGCTCTACGTTTCCAGCTACACATGGCAAGCAATGGGTCTGTACGGCCACTTGTGAGCTCTTTAAAGCCCCACATCAGCTGCCAGAATGCCAAAATGATTCCCAATAGGATTCTCTCTGCTACATTTTGCCCCAAGTGGTGCTGGGCCAATCTCTTTTGAATAAAACATTGTGAATCAAGCGGCTAGGTATTCGCATACACTCAGGCTGCAGAACAACTTCAATGTTCCACAACCAGCCAAGAATTTAGCCAATGCATGGCCTGACCACGGATCTCTGCTGGCAACAGCAAAGCTGTTTTGCACCTGAACAGGATGAATGTGGTGTTTTGGTGCTGAGAGGCAAAAAATTGACCGTTTTAGCGCCATGGAGCATTCTATGTTGTTGTTCCACTGGCACATGGGAAATGAGGAACTAGCTTAAAATAGGCTATGTGAACGGCTCAAGTCCCCACAAGTCTCCAGGTCGCACACGGTTCAACCAAAGGTTGCAGTTGACAGACCTCATGATGTAAGATGTAATGTGGAGCTGATTGTCAATAGCAGCTCTCGATAGGCCATCATAAGCCTCCTTACGGAACGAAAACCGCGCGTGGCGGTAGCACATCACACATGTTGCCACAAGATACCAAATGTGCGTTTCGTGCAGGTTTTGAAGCTCATCATCGTAATTTAAGATGCAGTTTTGGCCGTTCTCCCACTGTGTTTGTTTTTTTGGTGTTTTCGCCTGCACGAAACAGCCGTTTTGTCGTTTTTCATTGGAATAACGATGGCCCGCAAAGTGCTGTGTTTTTGTCATTCTGTGCGCCAGCCATTAATTTTTTGTACACTTTTTTAAGTGTCATGGCAGTTGCTTTCAGCAAACCTTTGTACACGTTACAGTACCGCCATTGCCATGACCCCACCCCATCTACCACGCAGCATCAACTTCATGAAGCCATTGCAAGTCGTAGCATCAACTTCACGAACGGATGCAAGTGAACGTGAACATGCCACCCCACCCCAACCCCATCTACCGCGTAGCATGAAAATGAGCATAACTACACGTTCGGTTTTGGGTCCGCTGGCATAAACTTGTGGACCAGTCTTGAGGTGCCCCAAATCTGATTCTGGATGTGTTACAATTCAAGTGGATATACAGCTCGTACAGTTTTCACTTACCTGACGCAACAGGGCATACGAAAATACTGTGCAACACAGGGCAAGGCAATGTGACAATGTACTGCCATCGGGCGGCAAAACACTACAGAATGCAAACCATCTTCTGACACACCATCCTATGTTACTGTACGTTGTTTCTCAACTGGAACACACGTGTTGAACTGCAAATACATGCAAAGTATTAACGAAACAAGTTACACACACAACCAGAACAGGACTTCCCCTGATGTCACCCTTGTCTCTACCATTCTCTACCATTCTCTACCTCTACTTCCACATCGAACCAGTCTCAACTCCCACTGGGGGACCCTGCGACAGCTCCAATCTTAGGGCCGGAGTCCGGATTCGGAATCGGCACTGGAGTCTTCGGAATCGGCGCTGACTTCCTCATCTGAGATGCCTGTGGCGCGCAAATTCCGACCGGTTGATCCGACAACAACTGGTTAGTGATGGCTAATGATGGTTCAGAATGGCTAATGATAATTAGTGATGTTTTGTGATTGCTAGTAACGGGTGATAATTCTTGGTGATGGCTACAGGCAATTTCATCATGGCGAACTAGTACGATTATTGAATCTCTTCCAGCTGCTTAATTGGGTTTCCTAGTGAGCTTACTCCGTTCGAAACAGCCCACGGCGGTCTTGTTGAGGCCCTTCAAATGGGAAAGCTGCCTGAATTGCGGCGCTCTCAGTTGTCTACTCCCAACTGGCCAGTTATAATTCTTCAGAAATCTTCCCAATCATTGACCGCGAAGATCAAACAATCATCAAGTGGCAGATCTTTAGCACCAACACAGCTCATCCTGAATACGCACCCATGGCAGCTCCCGGCTGAACCCTCATTCCAAGGACGCACAGCCCGCACAACACTCAGGGCAGCAGCCAGTGGCACCAGCACCACAGGATGCACGGAAGCAACCTGCGACCACCAGCCATTCGCAAGTGCCGCCTTCGTCGTTCATGACGAGCTTCACTTGCCGCTGGTATCCTAGGAGGCGTGGGAGATGGGCAGTGAATCAGTCATGGACTTAAGAGCCAACTATACGGCGAGAAACCGACAAGTTCATGATGATGATGATGATGATGATGATGATGATGATGATGATGATGATGATGATGATGATGATGATGCTGGTGATGATGATGATGATGATGATGATGATGATGATGATGATGATGATGATGATGATGATGATGATGATGATGATGATGATTGTTGTCGGTGTTGTTTGTACGATCTTGCTTTGTGGTGAGAAATCATCCCTCTTTGGAGGTCCGTTGATATTCTTCACGCGCAGGTTTTCCACTTGCTATCGGCACTGTTTGCCACGTTTTGATGACCTTTCGGGCCTTGCTGGTCGATTACCGTTGCTGGCCATTTCACTTGTTTTATGGAAAATCTGATGATCAGAAGACGTGGGAATCCGTTGAAATCACCTAAACCAATCGTGTCCTGCGAAAATCCATGTTTTGAAGATTTATTGGGACGTTTCACCTCAACGACAAAAGTGACTGATTGATGGTTCAATCACCTGTCGCTGCTCAAAGCCAGTTTACACAGAGAGAGAGAGAGAGCACTTTTTATGGTAATCGCGACACTACTTGGTACGTCTGCAAAATGACACTCGTCAAGGATACAGTCATCCATACCACCTAGGGATGGGGAGAAACAATTTTATTCAGACAACTGTCTTCAAAAACTACAAGCTGGGCACAAAATCCCAAGTACCCGATGCAACCTTCCCACTTTTATTAAATGGATGCACCGGTGAACCGCCAAGCCCAACAGCATATGGCTCAACCCGGGAACAAATGAGTGCTTCTCAGAATAGGGGACCCCCACATCATCCAGTTTACTAATCATTTCCCAGCATTATATAAACCAACCATAGCTTTGGGGTTCCCTATCTTCAGAAACCCCCAAATGTGCTGTGAACGATGCATGAATCTCTACCAGAGTGATTTCCCCATGTTTGGGCAAGACTTTCCCATGCAAAATCTTCCACTCCGAGCATCTTTTCATCTGCCACTTGGTCAGCAGTTTGCACAGCTCGCACAGGACCAGCGTGGCAGCCGGGCCTATGGTTCCGATGGCGCTTGGCTGCTGTCTTCCTTGGGGGCTTCCACACTGACCTCCTTGAAACTTAGATTTTGGGATTCCAACAATCACTACAGTTCTCCCAAACAAGCAACGCACGTCATAGTGGAATCATTGCATTTCTCCCAAAGAAAGATTCCAACCATTGCAGTTATCCCAAACAATAAATGAAGTCGCCATGGGATTTAGCACCGCTCAGTCTTGGTCACGGCGGCAAACGTTACTTGAAGCCATTCACTCCAGGTCCACCATTCCACAAGTCACTTCTCCCGGCGCCTACCAAGGAAAAGAGCCAGCCCCACCAACCAATGTGCAGCCCATCCAAACCCAAAATGTCCGTGGAGAAGAAAGGGATCAGCACAGCACATAGCATCGCCACCTCGTCACCCGCCAATCCGAGGGTGGAGACAGGACACCAACATGAAAAAATGCCCAAAAAATGATAAGACTCCCAAGCCAAAACGCAGCCCCACCTGCGCCATGAGAACTGCTCTTTGCATCACAGAATTGGTGCAGAGATCGACCCAAACGGGTTCACTGAAGGACCGGCAGATGTACGCGCGGACGTTTTCCTTGGACTCCGGGGCTCCAAGGAGCTTGGCAAACACTGAACCACGACAGGTCAAACAAACCCTTTCAAGCTTCAGTAAAAACTATTCTATAGTGCTTCTATTCCATAATCTATTCTATATCACAATCTATTTACAATCATTAGCTTTGTGAAAAGGGTTTGTTTCGTGAAAATTCTAGATCCTCTTTTCACAAAAACTATTCTATAGCGCTTCTATTGTGCAATAGATCATGGTTTTAGTTGTCTAACACAAAGTATTCTAGAGTTTAGTCAATTACTAGAGTCGGTGGTTTTTGATTGACGATAGATTGCTCTTAGGTTGTTCTTTAACAGAGTATACAAACAGGGGATGGTCAGTCCAACTGATCAATCCTCTGTGCTTCTCTCTTACCTCCTGGATCCACGGGAAAAGCCAACGTGCGGTAAACACATGGGGAGCTACAGCACTATCGATTGCTCACTACATTATGTTGCAAAGCTCCTAAGACACAAACTCTGCCCTCAAACATCCTGACAAATGCACCCTGTATCAAGTCATTGGTTTCCCAATCGTGCAGAAATACCACTAGTAAGGATGGCTTGACTAGAACAAGCACATCAAACAGCAAAAATTGATTCAACAATGATGAGTATGGACAGCAACAAACCAAAACAACCATCAGTATGGACCAAGCCTGTGGGATATTCCTCACCCAGCTGCATTCTTTTCTAGCATTAGCACATGTCCCCAACCCCAAAATCGAGTTTGGGTGTTCCAGGTTCCATCAATTAAAGTTCACGGAAGATTGCCAAAGGTACTTTTGAGATGCCAAATGTTTCTCCCTCCGCCCTGCCAGAACTCTTCTACCGAAGTTCGCAGAAAACTAGAGAAATGAAGGCCACTGTTCTTGCCTTCGAAAGCTTCAGATCGATGTCGTCCATTTCATCTTGCGTGAGTTCTCCTCGCAGCCCATTTCATGGCGAAGCCAGAAGCCACGCGCTGCAGCAGTGAATATTGAAGTGCCTCATTAATTTTGAATGAATCCCATGGTGACAAGCCTCAACATCCTCAACAACTGATAACTCCCCCCACTGTGGACCACTCGCTGCCTCCCTGCATCCATCGGAAGTCCTTTCTTCAAGTCCAAGATGTCTGACAAGAAGATCACGCCCAGGTAATGGTGCAAGCTCACGATGTAGATCCCAATGATCACAACAGATAGGATGAAGCCATTAAGGCAAATGCTCACCCACATCCAGCCCAGAACCTTGCAGCTGGTGGCTCCCGCGCCACCTGGAGCTACACTTCCAAAGTTGGAAAGTATGCACACTTTGGGGGGCCTCGAACTGATCATACAGGTGGTAGAGGTAGTCCGAAAAGTGATTCATCCAACCAGAGCACGGATGCTCAGGTTGCAATTTGCCAGTCAATGTAGATTCTTTTAATCAAACTCATTGCATGTTACCTTGCCCTCACTATGATGATCCACTCATCCTGCACGGCCAATTGGGACTCCACGCAATGGGTTCGTCCTTGGGCCGGGGAGGCTGCTCCAAAATGTTCCTGCGGGCTGCCAGCGGATCGATCCTAGATATGTGTATATGTATACGCGTATATGGATATATGGATATATGCATGTATCAATATATGTAAAAAATGTCTGTATGTATATCTATATATATATATACATTCCTGCATATATAGATCTCTGAATACCATTTGTGCTGTTGCTTCGCCAGCCTCAAAATGAAATAGTCAAAGAAAAAAAACTGGCTGTGAAACGCAGATTTAGTGGCCTGTCTCCAATTCCTTTCAACATACTCGGATTCGGGCAAATGGAATGGAGTCATCCATGGCCAAGAAAACTTGTTTAGGTGGACAAATGCAAGAAATGTCACTACCTTCACACGTGCATAGGTTCTGTCCAAATGCCAGGCCATTAGAGATTATACATGGCTGTGGGTCAAAACCCGTACCCCTGGTTCCCCACTATTAACCATTGATTTCCTTATAGTTTTGTTGGTCATTATCCACCATTATTGGTTGATTAATATTGACCCACTGCCACATTGGGAACAATCCTCAGCTCACGGTGCCCATGTGAGTCCTTTCACCAGGTTCCATGCCCAGGGCGATGGAAGGAGGCAAATCCGTGACTAGGATCAGAAACAAAATCCTCGGTGTTGGTCCGTGGCAACATGAAACGAAGCTCAAAACCAGCTGATTCGCCAAATGGGTATGGGTCAATATTAACCAACCAACTAATGGGGGATTTCCACCAACAATAATAGGGAAAACAATGGTTAATGATAGGGGAACCAGGGGTACAGGGTTTTGACCCACTGCCAAATGTTTCAGAGAAGCCACCTGCATCTGCTCTGAAGAGAACAAAGCCTGCAATTTACATTTTTTCGTCAACTTTTCAGTTTGAACCAATCTCAGTCCCAGCAATTTGGATTCTGCTGGCCACTGCTCAAGCTTACCAGCTGGCCTGCGTGCTGACTTGCTGCGCAGCCGGCTATTCATCAGCGCAGCAGTGACCTGCAGAGCCAAGACTCTGCAAAGGTGTTCGCATCAGAGGCATAGAGACCACCACGCAGAAGAAAATTTGGATCACCTGCTGCGCAGCTGCGCCGCAAAAAGCCGGAAAAAGCACTGGGCGCCATCGGAATTTGACCGTTGAAACCGAGCTATGAAACTGTCTCCCGCATGTGCGGATGCATGTATGGCATGTAGGTGACGCGTGTGCGCGTACCTCTTGCAAATAAACCAAAATCGAGAAAACACAAACAAAGGGAATGGAAATGCCAAGAATGTGGGTGCTTCCCAAAGTGCTGGTAGCCCTGAGTGGTTGCTTTTTATCTGCAAGGGCGGGTGCAGGTCAAGCCATCTATCAACATGCTGTATGAGTTGATGTTCACAAGATGCCAACCTGCAAAACGGATGGTCCTGAAGGATCCTGAAGGCCTATCCATGAATTCTGGAACCCCAAGCTCCCAAATGTTGTAATCTTTACTGGCAAATCCATGGGTCCACCATGGAGCTGTAACTGAAGTGGCTGAGTCCCAAACTCGGAGAGTCACCCACAAATCAACTCTTGAGTTTTCAAATGGGAAAGCTAAGATCATCCCCTGATTCACTACAATAACGGATGTTTATCCATCAAATATCGGTGCCATCATCGTGATCGTAGATCTCCTGAGATGAACTTTACGCTGCTAGAAATTTACACCTACCCGCTGGCTGAACCCACCTGGCAATGGAAATTCCGCCCTTTATAACTCATTTCCCAGGGTTTGCCTACAAGAATGGTGATTTTCTTTTCCCAAGTTTGTTTACAACAGGGTAAGCCGTGCACACGCTGACCATCAATCTTTTCTTCGGGCACCTCTAAGCTATCCTTCAAATCCTGCTTTGCAGAGGGTCCAAAAGTTTTACCAAAATCTGTTCCGGCACTATGTCCACATACGGAAGGGCCCTTTTGCTGGGAAAGCGAAGGTGGGTGCGCAGTGGCTGCACTAACACATCCAACATCATGTCACCATCACTGTGCTCAACCAGGTGGGAAGGCGTACGCCAGCCTCAGCGATGTGGACCGACATGATGAAGGCCACAAACTTCTGGATGCCCGAATAGATGGCGCGGCCCTTCTCCACCGCCTTCACTATGGAGGTGAAGTTGTCGTCTGTCAGGACCCTTGGCCAGGAAGGGGGGTGGACTGTGAAGGTGGAAATGGCGATGAATGTTGAAGAAATACTTGGTGGAAAGAAATGTTGAAGAGGTGGCTGTTTCTTAAGAACAGGGAATCCCAACAAATGGTTGGTTGAATCGCTATAGATGGATGATAAACTGGATGATTAGGGAGTACCCCTTTTTGAGAAAAACCCAGATATGCTTCAAAGGAACAATATTCCATTCACTACCAGTTAAACAATCTAAAGAATGGCAATGTCGATACTGATTTCGAAGAAAAGGAAAGCAACAAGCATCAAACACAGATTGATTGCTGCTTTCTCAATTTGAAGCGCAAACTTGCACAAATGCGAGTAGCATCCTTCTCAAAATCCGTAAAGTAGAGACTTGTAGTCGGTAATCATCCTCATCCTCACCATCCCCATCCTCAACATCCTCATCATCCTCATCCTCATCCTCATCCTCATCACTGACCATCACCCAGCCATGAACCCTGCCATGACCCATCTCTGCCGCGGCACATTTCCGCAGCACCTTTGGCCACTTCGGTCCCTTGAAGTCCCATGGCCACGCCGATCCTCGCCTCGTGCAGGGCCGGCGCGTCGTTCACACCGTCGCCCGTCCTTGGTACCGTGGATTCTCCGTCGTGGCAGCTGAGTTCACGTCGTGGCAGCTGAGTTCATAAGGAGTTCCTCATAATGAGTTCATCATAATGATAGCTATGGTGAATTGATGGTTAATAGAATGATAGTTCGCAATGATAGCTATGGTGCATGAAAGCTGATAGGTGGTTGGTCAATGATAGCTATGGTGAATGAAAGCAAATAGAGGTTGAATGATAGTTATAGCTAATCATGGTCAATTGGTGATATATGAATGATAGCTATGGTGAATGATAGCCATGGTGAATTGATAGCTTATTAGCTGATAGGATGGTTAATGAAAGCTTTGCTTCATGATGGCAAATAATGCTTAATGAATGAAAGCTGATAAGAGTGGCTAATTTATGCTTAATGATAGCTATGGTTAGTGATAGCTAGTAAGAGTGGTCAATTGATGGTTCATGATGGCAAACAGTGGTTAATTAATGGTGAATGATTGCTAATCGTGGTTGATGACACCTAGTGATGGTTAATTGTGATCAAACAACCACAAGGTATTGATGATCAACTATGGTATAATTAACCACCGTTACTAGTATCAGTTGATTAACTTCAATATGATTAGTTGATGATCAATCATGGTTGATAATCATCAATTCATCATATTGATCAATGATACCTAGTAATGGTCAATGATCAATCATGGTTGATAGTCATATGGCAGTGAGTCAAAACCGTGTATCCCTGGTTCCCCCATCATTAACCATTGTTTTCCCTATGAAATTGTTGGTGAACTTATCCCCTGTTAGTTGATTGATTAACTGCTTGACCCATAGCCATATATAGCTGGTATATATCCCCTATGATTGTTGGTGAACTTATCCATTATTATTAACCATTATAACCAGCTATTATTGGTTGTTTATTGACCCATTAGTTGGTTGATAATCCCACTATGAACACTAGCATCATCAACCACTATTACCTCGTAATGGTCAATATGATTGATAATAGTGGTTGATGATACCTAGTGGTTTATAACCTTATATCCCCTACGTTACTATTGTGGGTTGTTATCCCCCATTATTAACTATTAACCATTGATTGGTCGATCAACTGCTTGACCCATAGCCATATGGTTGGTATGTCCGCTAGTATTGTTGATTATCATTCCCTAGTATTAACCATCAACCACTAGTGGTATCAACATTACTAGTAATGATCAATCATGGTTGATAATCACATTGAACACTTGTGATTGATGGCTTCGTCCTTGCGACCAGAGACTCATGGCGCAGACCAAGCCCTGCCGCTGCAGCGACTTCACGATCTCCAACTTGTCCGCCGGCTTCGCGCGCGCAAAGACGCGCACGCGCGCGGTCATGTCGTCCTGCTGAAACCGGGGGCCCCCCGGGCTGACCCAGCAGAACTGGTGCTTACTAGTGGTTAATAGCAGCTAATAGTGGTGAATGATGGTTAGAAATATTGATTAAGGATGATTATTGATGGTAATTGATAAGCCCCCAATAATAGTAGGTAATAATTCATTCATGTTCATGCTCCCAATTCATTCATGTTCATGAGCCCTAAGAATTCTCATTGCTACCTTGATGGACTATTCTTGGGGCTTGCTATGACTGTCGTTGCTTTTGATCAACACTTTTGCTTATTATCGTAGGCGTTTCTTTTGTACTTTGTTACCACTATTGCCACCACGAATTGCTGGTACCAATCACTGCCGTTTCAGTATTGTCGTTTGTCTTGCTGCATCTCAAGCCATCCCAGTTTCCAACGATCAGAGTGAAACTTCAGGGAAATTGACAGCTGACAGGACAACAAATCGGCAGTTGCTGATCAGCAATCCACTGAATCCCTTTGTGGTTGTGGTATGGTAAGGATTGACATATCATAGCCTAAGCAAGGTATTGCAGCAATCAATCTGCTCAACTCTGCACTGAAGGGTTGAAACAACTGGGGTCCAAGCAATCTTTTCATCGCTCAGATATTGGTCATCACCAACAGGACGCAGCGCATTGCAATCCACTGCCTCGGAGGATCAGATCTTGAGCTCCATCAAGGGGATCGATAGCAACCAGCCACGGTGATATCGGTTGCACATGCCTATGTCTGTATGTAGAAGAGTATCAGTAATATGTATGTGCATGCACGTGTGGATATGTCATCCTCTTTTTTTGCGCACAGTACATGATTATACATGCTTGAAGACAAAATTAAATTCCGGGAAAACGCAGAAAGCAACCATGAACAGAACGTAAAGTATGAATCTTAATATAGACATGGTTTTTTAGATGTGCAGAAATAGGAAAAAAAAACCAATATTTGGAACATTTAGCAGTGGGTCAAAACCCCGTACCCCTGGTTCCCCTATCATTCACCATTGTTCCCCTTGTTATTGTTGGTCAGTATCCCTACAAAATTGGTTGCTTAATATTGCCCCATAGCCATATATAGCTGGTATATCCCTTATATCCCCTACTATTGTTAGTTATTTTACCCTATTATTAACTATCAACCATTGGTTGGTTGCTTAACTGCTTGACCCATAGCCACATTTTTGGAGGGTTCAATGCATCCCCCCCATCACCCCAGCACTCCAGGCTGCTGCTTTTTTTCGTCCAGGTGCAGCTTCGGCCACCGGGTCATGGTCCTGCAGGATGTCCACACGCCTCACGTGGCGAACGTGGCGGATTTTCCCAGGTGATCACCTGGAATTTTATAGGTTTTATAGGGAAATTGACCATTCTTAGCCATGGAATTTCCCTTAACCCAGGTACTTCAAAAAGTATCCAGCAATGAAGTCCCTTCACCGTCCTTCAGAAAAGCCTTCATCAGGGAATGGTGTTCGGTACAATTTATGAGGCTTCACCAAGAGATACCATGGATGCACGCAGTCCCCCCACTAGCACTTCCATGCCTGGCAATGGCAATGGCCGTCTTCAGGTAATCGCCAGTGATCATGACCTAAGCGACACACAGTTCCACAACACCGTCGCATCACACGACCTCCAGCCATCCCCAATATCAGCGGGAAAGCTGAGTGTTTTAAGGAGGTACTGTACTCCAATTTGCGGAGGAAAAAACATATGATTTTTCTTCGCAAGTTGTGAACACGTTTGGATAGACTAGCCGCCTACGCTTCGTGTTCTCTGGCAGGTGTTTTTTGCACTACGACACAACATCTTTGTCTTTGAGAGCTTTCCGTGGGGCAAACAACACACCTACACACATCTCAAAAAAAGTCGGTGAAGAACGTAGTGGTGAAACAGTCGGGATGTCTGTTAGATGGTGCATCCTGCTGTGAATTCCAACCATTTTGGAGGTTGCGTAAGTTTGTTGATGAACAGTACGGTCACATTCATTATCTTCAGCGGAGTGATCGCCAGGATATTTTGACGCTGGCCTATAAAGCGCATGAAGGGGCCGGTTTCTCCAATTGTCGTAGGCCAACTTTGGTAGTTGGGTATTGGTAAAACCGGAGGAACCAAAGAGTCTGGAGACCTTGCCGTTTTGAGTAGGAGGCCATCCCGCTTTGAGAATGCTTACTTGGACACCTTGAACCGTTTTATCTTGTCCTGTTTTATTTCGACCGCGAAAAGCTGCTGATTTCTTGGCACTTAGTAATAACTATTCAAGGTGAATATCACCCCGATAGCTGGTTAGGTTCAATAGCTTGGTTCATAAATCTCGGTTGTAAATTCAGTAATAGCTTCTTAACCATCTACAGTAGTAGTAGTTGGTTACCAACCATTAACCCCAAACTTTTCATAGTGGTTCCCCCATACCTTCTCCACCATGGCGTGCCACCAAAGCGCCACGCGAATGCCTGCGCCGCGCGCCGCCACCACGGATTCCTGCACGCCCTCGCGGTCCGGATCCAGGGATGCAACGAAGCCGCACAACGTGAGGCCGGACCTGGGAGGTGACCCCAGGGTGGTGGCTCTTCTGAGGCAGCTTCTTGTTAACTTTCATAGTGGTTAATCGTGGCTAATAGTGGTTTATAGTGGTTCATGGTGGTTTATAGTGGTTTATAGTGGTTAATAGTGGTTCATACCTGTCGGCTTCTTAACGTTAACCCAGGATTAGTAAACCCCTGGTTGATGATCATAGGGGGTATCCCCTAAAAGCCTTGGTTTCCCTTCAGAATGGTAACCCTTCCAATGAATCAATCTGGGGTTATCCTGGGTAGACATTAACCCCGTTGTTCACCAGCTTTAACCTGTCAATTCACCCAGGTTATGAACCAGTTTCAACCATGAAATCACGATGAATCACTGAAAAACAAGTACTTATCAACTACGAGAAACCAGCCTGGCTCCACTGAAACACCACTCAAATCGCAAAAAAACACCACCCTCCCGTTGCCGCATGTTTGCACGGTGTTTGCAGGTGTTTGAGCCCAGAAATACTTTTGATGCGATTGGAAGACCCACAAGCCATGTGGATCGAACCTGCGTCCTGGAGGGATGTTGACGGAATGCTCACATCGTTGGACCTTCCACTTCCCCCAGTTTAGTTTGCAAAAATTCCAACTGCCGCATGCAGTTTTGGATCGGAACCGTGAATTTGGCTGCTCCAAATTTCCCCCTAAGTGGGTGGAGGCGTGGTGATGTCCGGATTCTGCACCCGTGATGTAAACCACGAGAGAAAGTGATAGTGTCCCCGTAGGGGTGAACCAAAATGGGTACAATACTTGGCCAATAGGTATTCCTATCACGTGCAATAATGAACCCAGAACCATCCCACTATCAATAATCAATGGTTCGATGTGAACGATACCACTATTTTCATCTAAAGCATGAGATTTTAACCAACTATGAACAACCAATGTAACCAATTTTTATCCACCATTACCGACTATTGACTCACCCAACCAACGTTGAACCATTTAGTTCTCAACCATTTTCAACCAACCAACGTTTAACCAAGGATTCCCTTAGTTGCTTCACCTGGTTGGGGTCGCTAGTTGCTACACCACCGACCCGCTATGTCTTGGTCAAGCGGCTTCAACGCTTGGAATTTGTCGTCGATGGAGATGTCCTGTCGCAGCGCCATGGTGTGTCGTTGGGGATGAGGCGTAAACCGAAGCAGCCGGTGTGCAGATGAATTTTTACACAAGATGCGCTGATGTATAGTGCAGATATACTTACATAAATGAACATATGTATATATATATATATGTAATATGTATATATATATATACATATGTATGTATACATTTGTCTACATCATTACTCTTAGGCACTAACATATGAATGTATTTTGTCATGGGTGCATGTGCATACAGGTGTGTACATATCAATACATTTGTACATACAGCAGGGATGTAAGCAATAAAAACGACCAAATGGAACATCAAAATCTGATGAACTTGCGAATGACGACTGCGGCCTGAATTGACCCCGTTCCTATGATCCTTCTCTTACAATCAACCAACAGGGTGTTGCCGGGTTCTTCCCGGTTTGTTTTGCGGCACTGAACCTGATCAGCCGCCTCTCCTCACTCTCCAAATCCAGGGGCGGTTGCTGAATGCATCCGACTGCGACAGCCAGAACACGAAGAGCAAGGTCTGAATACCTGAGGTTTTTTCATCAACATCCACCAACAATCAACAACCAACAACAACCAACGACCAACAATCAACAACCGACAACCAACGATCGCCAACCAACAACCAACAACCAACAAATACTTGTAAGTTGGCATTTTGGTGTAGCGGTGCACATGTTGGAAAATTTCTTAACTTTTGTACGGAATCAAGGCCATAGGCAAATTTTGGAAGGTCCCATCGCTTACGAAAGTTCTAGGCCGTTTCCTTCTTTGGGTTTTCCAGGGGTGTTGCTTGCATATAAACAATTACAGCAGAGAGGCTTGATGTCAGTACATCATGATTTGCACTGTGCTTTCTTGTTGTCGTCGCAGCTGCCTCGTTTCTAGCAGTGCTGTGCATTATTCCGGGTGTAGATATGTGATGGCGTTCAGATTGTTCAATGGAATTTAGCGATGCTCAAGCGATACCTCTGTGATACCCCACTTCGCACATGGTGAAATCCAGCCCGTAAGCCTGGTTGCTTCCGGCTAGCCACCTTAACTGGGCTCTGGGGAAAAACGATCCCGCCACCCTGCCAGAAAAACAACTTCAAACAGCCTTGGGTTCACATGTGCTGCATGCAAGAATTGGGAACCAATGCATTGGAATGAAGCACCAACTTACTTCGCCTTTAGGATGGGTCCTAGGGACGGCACCAATGGTTTTCGTGCAAAACCTAAACGCTGACACGCACAGCATCCCACCTGCCACGCCAAAATAATGCAACCCCGTGTTTCCAAGGCATCACGACCTCCACACAAAAGCAACGAAGCAAATAAGAGACAATCAGAATCTATGGCACCTGCCACACAAGACGCACTTTGACACACTTTCACAGCAGTTTTTGGCATCGCTTTTCACAGCAATCTGTGCAGAGCGCTGGGACATTCGCAACATAAGATCCACAGGAATCACCTACAAGTGCGTTCAACAAGTCGCGCACGACCCCTGCACAACCCGAGTGCAATGAGACGACGCACACAACTAAAACAAAGGTCCAGCGCTCAGACCCCTTAGGCTGTAAACGGTGAACCCTTCGGTACGGATTCAGGGAAAGGAGCTTGACAACATAGACTTTACCATCCAAAGATCCAGCACCACAATGCTACGAGAAAAGGTCGTATGATCTCCAACAAAACAGAAAAGTAAGCATCGACTGCTGTTCTGCCATGCCAGTATATCTACAAGTGAGTTGTTTACCCTGTTTCGTACTAAACTGTGGCTAGAAGTATCAACAACAGTAGCTGTTGATCATGGTGAATCATGCTTACTCATGGCTAATGACTAAGAACCAAGAGCATCACTGCCCCACTTGCACCCAAGGTGCTCATCCACAACCTGCGCATTGATCTGCTGCTTCTCAGCTTCAGACAGGGGATCGATGGATCCATCTGCTCGCAGGATAGTGCTGCAGTTCTGAATGATCCAATTCCTGTGCTGCGCTCCAAGACCAGATGCCACATGCCCAGTTGCCACCAGGTTGCCACCGGTCGGCCCTGTCTTCAGATCTTCAACTGCCACGTCGATTTGGGCCACCCATGTCTACTTGGGGAAGATGCCAATGGTTTTTAGTTTAGCCAGTCACCGCAACGGGACATCCACAAATTGAGGCCTTTCGCTCTGGTTCTGAAATGATCATTCAACTCAGGAAGCCCTCAGGAAGCCCTCAGGAAGCCCTCAGGATTGTTCAGTTCCCCGAGGTTCTAATTCTTATATATTCTTATGAGTTCTCACTGAGTGCGATGATTGTCTGGGCTAGTAGCTACGGATGATTCTTAGAAGCGCTCAGCAACTATGGGGGTTCAAACCCACGGTTGCGCACCAGTTCCCATTGGGGATGATCGTCCAAGGTCAGCCAATATCCTGATTGACTTTTTCATGGCACCAACAAGGCATCGGTTGTTCATACTGCGCTGTCCTGGAAAGCGACAACATTTGCAAATATTTGCAGTCCAATCACCCCTGTGCAACAATTCTATAGTCAAGAATGCAATTTTCAATAGGAAAACCATCTACCAAAGCCAGAAACGTGAAGGGTTCCATTGGGTTTCACTTCACATCTTGGCTGACAACACGGATGCCGAGCATCGGTGCTCCCTTGCAAACTGTGTAGCTGCTGGTCTGGGGTGGCAGAGGCATGCCACCCTCACAGAGATGACTTCTGCCTGGATAGCTGAGGATGGTCAAAATTCGTGGCTAGCAATGAGTCCCATCTTGTGCTTCTATCCCAGCTACACAAGGTTGTACAAACAGTCAAATGGCACATCATGAACAGTGGCGAATGAGGGATAATAGCGGTTGGTGACGAAGCTATGCATGGGTACGGAAATATCAAAAAGGGTATCGTGCATAAGCATTCGTGGGAACACAATCAGTTCTGTCGTGGCGCTGTTGTTAACCAGTTGTTAGGTGACCAAAGGAGAGAAAAGATAGGTTTGGTGTACATACATGACAGCTCAAAGCTATAGGATACGATACGAATTCGGGACCCGACAAAGCATATCGTTTTTGCTGGGAAACCCCCTTGGCATCCGGTTTCTTTCCACCAGCCAAGTTGCCTATCTCAAATGAGTCCTCTGACTGGTCCTATTGATGTTCAGGTTCGATGCTTGGTTGGACCAGTGTAAACACGCAGATCAAACATCAGGGTATCTTGGGGTGGTCTTTGGTGGCAAACTATGTGATGATGCTTGCACATGCTTGCACAAGCTTGAAGGACCCACCACTTGGAACATTTCCAACCCCTCTGAAAGTCCCAATCACATGGCTGGTCAATATGGCTGGAAGCTTCACATCCATGCGCCGCCCACCTGCAACATCGCTCACCGTGAGCATCATCTTCCGGGAGGAGGAGAAAGGGATGGTCAAAACGCGGCGGTACCTGGGGGGCGTCATTCCATCCTATGGGGAATCCTTGCAGATGACAAAATACGCAGTTTTGCGAATGTAGATCTACATGTTCACACGTAGAGGCAGAGAGAGGAAGAGACAAATACAGAGACTTCAGATATACATATTTTTATGTGTATATATACATATATATATATATATATACACATAAAACATTTATATACTGTATTGTTTTAATTTCATACTATATTCAGTCATATTAAATTGTATCATGTTGTATACAGATACATGCACAGCGGACAAGATACTTGCAAATATGCTCTCAAAGTTGGTTCCCACTAATTATCCGCCGCTGTTATCAGCAGCGATTCTTGGTAGCAAACCCTAACGGTTTTGAAGGTGTTACCCACCATAAATGGATGATTTCCCAGGGTTTCCGAAAAAAAATGGTGGATTGCCCATTGGCATGTTAGTCTACCAGAGGGTATGTTCTCTAAAACTTCATGGCGGAGTCTGAGTGTTGTGTTCAATTCATGTTTTGGTCGCTACTCATTCATATTCATTCATGTACCCAATCACCCTGTGGGTAGGCAAGCTGAAACTTTCATGGTGGCACTACAAATGTTGGATTCTTCACGATCCGAGTTTCTGTGTTTCAGAAATTGCATGGTGGTCAAACATTGGGGTCAAACATTCTTTCAAGCAGTGAAAAAACTTTGCATGGGGCAGTGAGGTGAATGTCAACAACAGTTTGAAACAGGTGAAAATAACCTGAAAAAGTACAAAGAAACATCTTCCGCAATTATTCCAATACCCCAGTTTTGGGTGGCCAATGATTTCATCACTACACAGATTCTCTCAAAACAGTCCGGGTCTCTAAAAATCAAAAAATCGACGATGGAACCGGTTGGATTGGATGTCCAGTGATCTATACATGGTATAACCCACTGATGGTAGTCACTAGTACCATGGTTGCTAACCAGCATCTATAACCAATGCCCACCCATCTCTGTTGCCCAAGGCACTGTGAGACAATGTCTTCAGGTAGACCCACCTTTCGCGCCGCCACCACGATCGGAGCCTCCGAAGAGTTTCCCCGATACTGCCAGGTCCTTTCACCTGTAGAAGGATCCTGCCACAGCTGCGGTGCTTATCTCCAGGTTTTTGCCATTTGAGGGTTTCTCAAAACAGGGGACCCAAAAAATGGGTGGTTTATTACTATAAAATAACTACGTGGGGATGATTGAGGGGGTCCCCTATTTTGAGAAACACCCATGTGGGTAATGTGCCAAAATAGTGGTACACGCAAGACACCGAGCTTTGGTTCCTAGTAAAATGATGTTTTTTTGGTGGGTTATACATAATGCTTACCCTATTTTGGCACACTCCCATGTCGTATCATCATTCACATTGGTACAAAGCCAGAGAGTTACAGGGGATCAGGCGCATAAGGTTGTCACGCCCGCAATCCAAAGCCACCTATATTTGGGACGTTACAGATGTGACCTTGAAGACAAAGTTGTTCAGTCACATGTCACATTTGCCCAGGAACGTATGAAGCGTTTCTTGTTCTAACTACCCTCACCCTTGCCACAACATTGACAGTAGCTGTCACCTGGGAAACTCGGAAACGAAACTAGAACCACATTGGAAAGGCCTATTGAATCAAAACCTCAAATTTTCCAGAGTTTCAGCTTTCAAACCCTGGATCAATCACCTCGTTTCTTGGTGTATCACCGTTTCATCTCACCCTTCCTGCGCTCCCGGGCGTGCTCCTCCTCGCAGAAGAGCTGCGTGTCACAGCAAAGCAGAGCTGCTAGCAGGGTCGTGCGCACGCCCAGCTCCCTGTTACTGTTGGCCCCTGGAGGCATCACGACCCCCGAGCGGAACAGGGCACCCTTGGTCGGGTCAAAGCCCTGCCCGGTGACGTTGTACTCCACGCCGCCGGACCACATCTTGGTCATGGTCATCTTGCCTGGCGCCAGTTTGCCTTAACCTTCCTGTTGGGATCTGCTAAAATAAGAATGGGCTATTGAGGTTCTGTTTTTTTTCCAGACATCTCGAAAAAAGAGCAAAACCCATATGAATCACTTTGCTAAGGCCTCCCCTGCAGTCACGATGTACAACGTGAATGCGAGAATAAAAATGCAACAAGATAGTAGTGATGACGAGGAGGATGATGATGATGATGATGATGATGATGATGATGATGATGATGATGATGATGATGATGATGATGATGATGGTGATGGTGATGATGATGTGATGATGATGATGATGATGATGATGATGATGATGATGATGATGATGATGATGATGATGGCGACGACGACGGATGTCGACGACGACGACGACGACGACGACGACGACGACGACGACGATGATGATGGATGGTGATGGGTGATGAAGGGCAAGTTCAACTGGTAGAGCGCTTCGGATGCCCACATCTGGGTCAACGACAGTTGTAATCAAAATCAATATGGAAGTGCGAAAAGAAACTATCGACTTTATAGCTACATCACATCTCTCCCAGTTCACTGGCTGTATTCAATCACATCTTTGTGCTATGTACTCATCGCTGGTCGCATAGCATTTCACCGAAGATCAGCGCTCGGGCAACACCCGAGAGTTCTCGGTGGTCCAACTTCGGTCTCGCTCATTGCCAAACCGACAAATCGCAAATTGAATAACTGAATATAATTGAATAGTCCAAGCATGGATACATCATGATACATCATGATACATCCAACTCAGAATCCTCTCATGGACATCACCAGCACGGGTCACCGTGGTCGCTGCCTTCCGTCAAGGTCCCGGTCTTGTCGCTGCAAATCACCGAGGCAGAACCCAGGGTCTCCACTGCGGCAATCTTCCGAACCTCCCCGCGTGGATGGATACGTCCACCGTACCGGTCATGGTGAACGCGTGGATAACGCGTGGCAATGATGCGGGAAAAAAAAAGCGGATTACTTGGCAATGATGGCGAAGATTCACTGGCAAATGCTGGCTAACCAGCTGGTGAATAGACTAATGATAGCCAGCTAATGATGGTGGAAGAAAATACTGGTTGAGAACCGACAAAAAATAGCTTGTCACCAGCTAGTAATGGCAATTAGGTAGCGACGGTGAATACACAACTAACAATGATTGTAACATGCCAGGAATGGTGAACAACGAACTACCAATCATGGCGAATGGCTAACCATGGTTGAGCGTGCTTTCTCGTGGTACTGCCTAGTGGTGGTCCACGGATAGGTGATGGTTCATCTGCCCATGCTCGATGCCGCAAATCCTATGGGTTCATGGTCATCCCTGGATCATAACTTCACTGCGCCGGAGGCCTGGACGTTCTTCTCCACCATTTCCTTACAGCCAATGGCCAAAGAGATGGTGACGCACAGCGGGATGCCCTCCGGAATCGCCGCCACCGCCAAGGTCACAGCGATCAAAATCATGTAGATCCAGCCTCAGCTCCGTCGCGAGTGTACCATGCAACGGAAATGCGTACATTTAGAGAAAGAGAGACTGATGCAAATACATCTAGTAGACATGCATCTTCATTGTCTGCAATGCATGTGTAAAGATTTAGAAACACAAACATCAGCTCCGTACATGTGTTGACCTATACACATTTGTGCATACTAATACATATCGTATACAATACAAATTTATATGCATTTTTCAATGGAACATTGCCTAAAATAATGTCTGAATGAAACCTCCAAAATGACAGGTGCCTTTGCTTGGCTGTTCACCTGACCCTTTTCAGTGGCTTCAGTTCATCATCAAAAACATCAAACATCACATTGAGCACTTTACCCATTCGGGTGAATACGTGCAGAAACCATGCCTAAATAAAATCCTATATGCATTTTACATTCCATATATCATGTTCACAAATGTGTGCAATCATGTTCAAATAGATTTCTGTACACATGATGCATCTGCAAAAGCTTCCAACAGTGGCCCCAGTCTTTCTGCATGCAAAGCAACTTGGGTTGTCTGGATACTCTGGGTCCTGGCCCCAGCAATGTCCCAGCTCTTCCCCTGGCGCCCCCAAAACCGACGACCCCGTCCTTGGTATCGATCAGCAAACCAATCAGAAAAACCACCGCGCAGATGAGGATGGCTAAGACGCCGATCCGAGCGCCCAGGGATCCAATGTTTTCCTGGCACGACCCAAGTGGGGCGGTTGATTTGTGTTCGTTGGAAGTCCACCACGGTATTCTTTGCCCAAATGACCCACGGCTATGCTTGCTTGGAGCGTGACTTTGAATTCAATCGTTCTGAAAATCCCGAAAGAAATTGGCAACGTTGACCCTACCAAAGATTCCTACAATTGAGCAGAACCAAGACTTTGCACGACTGCTTATCATAGTAGTGGTCTGTATTACCTCCATTCTTGCGGTTTATAAATGAAGTGTTGGTGAATCAAGTAACTCGATGACCAACTGACTGGATGGTCATCCGCTCCCCGGCTTTGGCGCCGTGGTCAGCACGCTACAGTTGCACCTTTCCCTTTCATCATATCAAAAAAGGTCAGCTGTAACAAATTGTACTGATATCCACCCATATGCCGATATGTGGATATATCCACTTTCATCATTATGTTGCATGACTTTCTTGCGTATCCTATACATGGATGCACACAACGATAACTAAGCAACCAGCGATTGCAAGTGACACAAAACAACCAGTGACCCACGGAAGCCCAGGCCCATCCCCACCTGCAAAGGTGTCTTGTTCTCAGCACTCGAAGGAAGGCAAGCACAGCTCCCGGTCTGGGCGGAGTTCGACATGTAATGGCTAGAGTCTGGATATGTCCACCATGACCATGACCACAACATCCACCAAAAATACTTTTTTCTTTGACAATCCAATGATGTAGGAAATCCTTGGTTTTGGGGAAACATCTCCGTATCAACCATGGAGCCAAACCATGCAGTGGCAGTTGGGCACCACAGCTGGATCCAATTTGGTGATGGATCATTTCGACCTGCAGGCATGGGTCATGTATGTGTAGAGTTACTGTAGAAACTACGGTTGCGGAGAAGAATTCACGCGCAACTAGCACACTATTTTGGTGAGTTTCGAACAACCAATAAAAGGTCGAAGCACATTCCACATGTAGGTCCAAGGGGGTATATCAAGATTGGGCAACCATGACTTTGTGACCTCTACCCCCAACCGCGACACCGCTTCTGAAAGCTCTACGGGGTTGGGGCTTGAACTGCCTTCACCAAAAAAGAATCCCTATGCAAGGCGGAGGGCGTTGTGCCAATAGGTTGCACTGGCGCTAGTGGAAGGAAACGAAGTGGTGAAACTAAGCATTTCAACTCCTCACATCTCCTGACTGGTAAGCGTGGTTAAGCTCTTGAAAAGCTGGGTCCTCACAGTGGCTAGACTCTTTTTCAGCTCTTTGCACAATTTCTGTGTACAATTCGACCATGATATAGAGCATGTTCACTCATGGTCGGCAGCCTCTTTGTCCTCACTGGCCATCATCTTGGCAATCTCTCCAATGCGGGTGTCCATGCCAGTGGCAATCACCACCCCCTGCTGCAGGCGCACAGACCAACAGCAGCCAACAGGAATGGACAACAAACGTTTGTCAGAATTGCAATGTGGCGGCCCAAAGAGTTGAACGTGCTGCAAAAAACAACCCTGTGAGTCAAAAGAAATGAAAACCTAGCAGTAAAGCATGTTTCCTCTTTGATGGAGGGGGAAAGCATAGATTGGAGGGCAACAAAGTTGACAATAATAGTAGATGTGAACTGAACATCTGAACGGCGCAGGCATGTCATTGTACAAGAAGACTCAAGATATATCAGTTCAAACTTGTGCTATCCTTGCATGATTCAACCCATTATGCTGCGCTAAAAAGATCATCCTGTTCTTCGAGATTGGGAAAGCTACTCTCAGCCCCTAGCATTTTGGGAATGACAGGCAGGATGGAAAAATTCTGGGGCAGACTCCGCATGGATTCAACCTCTGCCCAACACTAGCTAACAAATAGCTTCTGTTTGCAGAGATTGCTATGGACAGTGGGCAAGTAGGATATTTTACCCCACAAAACCAGCTCGCTTTGTAGGGCGACATACGGTGGAGAAACGAGGACTAATATGACATGCTCTAATCTCTCCAGATGCTTGGCATTCTGACACAATTTCACTACGTCAGCCTTGCCAATGAGTGGTTTTGCAAAAGTTTGTAACCAAAATTTTGCCCAAGAGCTTGTAGCCCGGAATAACAGACATGGGTGCACCTTGCACTTGCCGTTGGCCACAGGGCACCCGGAGAAAACCATGTTCTCAGGTGTCAGCTTGGTCCTGGGTGAAAGTGAAGTCGACAGCAAAAGCAAATGACCATCCATAAAAAACACCTGCATGACCCCTTTCTTACAATTTGTCCAG
This sequence comes from Symbiodinium kawagutii, assembly GCA_009767595.1. Taxonomy (NCBI): domain Eukaryota; class Dinophyceae; order Suessiales; family Symbiodiniaceae; genus Symbiodinium; species Symbiodinium kawagutii. Next base: position 74,459 of record VSDK01028012.1, read on the forward strand.
AGGTTTCCTAGCGTGGCCCAAAAATGCGAAAAGTGTGCTAGTTTGCTCATGGACAAATAAATGGGTTCATCTGCCATCATCTGCCATCATCTGCCATCATCTGCGATAATCTGCCATAATCTGCCATCATCTGCCATCATCTGCCATCGTCTGCCATCGTCTGCCATCATCTGCCATCATCTGCCATCATCTGTCATCGTCTGCCATCGTCTGCCATCATCTGCCATCATCTGCCATCTCAAATGCCCCTTGTGTTGGGTTCCTCACCCGGACAGGTCGACCTGAGGCCAGGGCTGTTCCTTTATCTTCGTGTTCTTGGACCTCATGGTGCGTGTGGAGCGACAGCGACATCGCCGCTGCTGAAGGTTTACATCAGAGGAACTGGTCTGGCACCTCCAAAATGGTGGTTAATCATGGTGGTTAATCGTGGTGGTTAGTCATGGTGTTTGATCATGGTGATTAGTCATGGTGCTTAATCATGGTTGATCATGAAAATGGCGGTTAGTCATAGTTAATTACCGTTACATGGTTGACGGTGCCAAATGGTAGTTGGTTGCAGTGTCTTGAATTCCGAGCCCGCCAGATTCGCCGCGAGGAGGATACCCATGTGATATATCACGATACCCTATCCCCAACGATATAACTCAAAAGTAAACGAAATTTGTGATGATCAGATTCAGTTTTGATGGATGATGATACCGTATCCCCGACAAGATGGTCGTTTCTCAAAATGGGGGTACCCCTAAATCATCCACTATTAGTAATAAAGCAACCATGTCTAGGGTCCCTCATTTTGAGAAACCACCATATGACTCCAATATAAATGTAATGATCAACCAACCGTCGGGCGCTGACTCTGAATCATTGTTCTGCTCCAGTTGCGGCTGGTGCCGCATGGAGTCGCATAGGTGCTCAACACTGTAGCAGTGCCTTTTCTCAACTCCGCTATCTTGCTTGCACTTGCCAGTGGTAGGGCTTAGCGCCACATATCTTCGAAGATCAGCAGAGATTTGGATAACAAAATCTACAGGAATAAACTCTACTATCCATATGGGTGTTTCTCAAAATAGTCATTTATAATGATAAATCAACCGTTTTTGGGGTCCCCTATTTTGAGAAACCACCATATCAACGTGCTTAAAAATGTCCAAGAGAAACCTCTCCAATGATTGGCCAAGGAGATTTTCCGAACCCCAATGACTTGCTGAGGGCTGAAGCGGCAACCCACCAGGACTCTCTAAGCTGCGAACACGTCGTCAGGTTCACCGGTGAGAGCCTTCTCATCCACCTTCCTGGATGGAGAGAGCAGTGGCAAAGAGGTTCTGTGACAATTTTGTTGCAAAAACAAGTGCTTGGGACTATCTATAGATGGTGGGTTTTTTCAAACAAGCTTTGGGCGTACCATGGTTGAAAGAACAAGTGTAATCATGGTCACGCTATTTTGGTGGAAAATAAACTGTTCGCGGTATACCATGGGTTACAAGGACTATCTATAGACACTGATTTGTAGGCATATATTTAGCATACCATACCATGTTTGCATTTCACTCGCGGACATATTGGGACCGACACACAGGAGCACGATAATCCCCCAGTAAAACAACCCGTACAACCAGAGAATCACAGGGATGGCTCATAGCCAGCCGCAGCAAAAGCTCGAGGTAGAATTTCAGTACTCAGCTTGGGTACCGGGAAACAGCCTTCCATTGCCTATCGGATCTGGTATTACCTTGGATCAGCTGATACAAAAGCTATGTGCAACACATGATGCTGCTCTCCGAAGGCCAGGAGTAGAACCCTCCCAAAGGGTATACTTCAGAACCTGCAAAGGGGAACACCTCGCATTCCCAAAAAAACATCGCAAACAGTGAAACAGTTCAATCTTACTGGGAATCATGAATCACTTATGGACACAATTCCATCTTGTTTACCATTTGTGGACACCAACCAGCTCTACCTCCTCGCTCCCGGGCTTCCCACGTCCACCGCGGGGCCCAACCACCCGAGATCGATCGCTGATCACCACCGAGCATCAGATCAGCCGCCGTGATGAGCCGCAGATCTGCGGGGACCACGTCCCCGGTCTCCAGCAGGATGATGTCGCCCCGCACCACGTCCACCTGAGCGCTGCACCACCTGGGGGCCACCACCTGGGGGCCACCACCTGGGCCCCTGGGCCATCACCGTTGGACCCCCAAGGCTTGAGAAAAACCCGTGGGTTTTCATGGACTATTCATGGACCACTCACATGACATATCAGCAACCAACAGGATACACAATGAAGAGAGTTGTGAACTTTGATGCAACTGGGATACGAATGATCAACCAACACACTGCCACGATACTGACACGTATCCTCTGTCTCATGGAATCCTGGATTCTGAAAATGACCGACAAAAATAAGAGATGCAACCAACCGATTGTCCAGAGTCTAGGGACACTAGAGGTGTATAGGTAAACATATGTATATGTATACAAACAGATGTGATGCACCTATCACACACAGATTTCGGCATTTGAAGGGCCCCCAGGCTTTCTATAGACATTCTTGCTTCTGGTACCCTGCACCCCTACTATAATTTCATCCTTTAACCCAAATTCCTTCGATGTGTTGGGGTCTATTCACATGATCATGTCGGGTTTCATACTTTCATATTAGCATTCTTCACCTGATCTGGTTGATCTGGTACACTTCTTTCAATCATTGGGTTGGTTTCCTTCGCACTAACAAGGTACTGGTCATGGTGGATTTACAGGGTGCTAAAATGTTTTACAAACAGTACACAAACACTTGGTACTTGTCCTAACCAGTACGTTTTAATGTGTTTACAAACTGATACTAAAAAGTGTATTGGTGGATTGCCAACAGAACACTGAAAACATTTCGTTAGTTCTTTACATCTCACATCAACGATTGCAACTTGTCTAATATACTCACACCTGTCTTCTTACTAATGTTTACAATAGGTCCGGCTTAATGGGGACTTTTTTTTGGAGATTGTTCTGTCAATCTGGAATTGCACATAACAATACACTATCATGTTCCGGTGTATTGTCCTTTCATTCTTTCTTTAGTCGACTCGTGTCTAAACGACTATTCCCCGGATGTTTTTCAAACTATCCTCCAGACTTCTCCAAACATCCGAACAGCTTTCACTCCAAAAACTCGGATATCCGACATCAGAAACCCAAAAAAATCGCCACAGGCTCCCCACCTTTCCCCAGGTCCGCCCCCGGGACGACGCCACTGGGCCGTGGCCACGCCATCGCCGAGGCGCCGTGGGAATGCTGGTCACCTCGCCCCCGCGCATCACGGAGACCTCGGGCTGCGACAACTTCGCCAAGGCGTCCAACGCGTTGCCCGCCTGGTGCTCCTGGGGCCACGGTTGCAACGGGGGGCCGTGCCATGGAGGTGGCACCCCACCCAGCACCCCAGCAATCAGCCACCTCTATGGTTGGAGTAGCTTGAAGGTTGGTAAATTGGCCAGCAATTTTTGCTTGGATTTTGCTTGGTCAGTCAGAATTGGCCATGAATCACTCTGGTTGTGACTTTGGGTTTGAACGGCTGGGTGATGATCACTTGCAGGGAATGTCGAAATGTGCTTGTCGGTCGAACCCCTGGTTTGAAGGTTGCGACAAATAAACAGGATACTCTTGACATTGACAGTTGCTCCTACCTTTAGACATGCATGTTTGTGTATGCAGTTGTGACACTTATTGACCATGCCATCAACCAAAACCAAGCACCATTGATTCGACGTCCCTTCTGCAGTCAGAGCTTGGAAGGGGCATCCGTATGGGTCTCCAGCTGAAACAAACTTGATGATGTGGCACATCCGGTTGCCCATGTCAGGTGCATCTCGTGGGGACGTCCCAATGAAAGCACAACCGCCCAGTGAAAGCGCTCCGTATACGCCGCGATGCCAGCATTCCTCAGTTGCATCCATGCCCCATGGTGAAACCACCGTGCTTGGCACACCATCTATGGTCAAACCTACTCACGACAAGAACAATTCCTCTGTGCCGCTGAGCATCAGAATTACCAACACGAAGATGGCCATCCCGGTGGTATACGAAAGGATTTCGTCACCTCGGCCCCAAACTGCCAGGGGTCCCCAGGGCCCTCGTTGTCCTTGAGACAGCCGGAGGTCACTGAGGATCCGACGGCTACCCTCGTTGGTGGCATTGACCACGATCGAAGCAATGGCTGCGATGATCAGCAAAATGATGATGAAGCCTCTGCAGCACGGAGATCACCAACCCATCTGATGGGAACAGAGGGAGATCATCGGCGAGGATCGTTTTCTTCCATGGGTCTTCCAGGTTGGTAAGGATGTCAGGTTTGCTTCTGCCTGTAATACAGCATGGACTATAAGGTTTGCTTCTGCCTGTAAGCATCTGGACCTCTTGCCGGTGCAGGGGCGTCTTTCAAAGTTTGTTCAAGACTTGAAACACATTAATTTGAAGGCTTGACTCTCTCCAGGTCCGCTTTGCACTCTGATGTTCCATCCTTACAGTATATTCTCTCAAAAATTGTATGAGCAAAAAAAATCTTGCTCCTAAAGCATTGGTGAATACCGCCATGATTGTGTCATGCATGCCTTCCAAATCAGTATTCTGGTGATCTCTGTCAGATGGCACTGACGCTTCTCCATTGCGTGTGTTCTTCATGGCAATCATGGAATATACTGTAACCATGTGCTATAGCTATAGATGGGAGAGGTGGTCACTCCAGGCTATGGTGATGTCCACTGATGATGGTACCCTAACGCCCTTACCCTAGACCATCCATATATTACAGTAATACCTTTTGATGGGGGACAAAATCAAACCATAAATACCAGCACCACCAAAAGTGATGGACTTACTGCCCATCCAAGGCCGCTTACCATTCTTTCCATGTGTTCACACGGGGGTCAGGGTCTGGACCTAGGACCAAACATGTTCACTACCAAAACTAACTTTGAAAGTGTTACCCTGTCTTACTACCACACACCTTCATGGACCTAGGGAGAGACTGGGATTGTTTGGCTTCGTTGATCCCTCTACTGGTGGAGTACTTCACAGGAATCTGGATCTTTTCATGGATTCTTGATTCAAAGTAGCAGGAGGCAGCACATCAACCATGTACAAGTCAGTGCTTTGCCCAAGCGACCCTGAAGCATGGGACTGGGAGTCATCCTTGATGTTCGAAACGATTGAAACAGTTCAATAACGATCCTTACATTGATCAATCCATTTCCTTGCCCTGCTGGTGTGGTTTCATCGCCCAGAAACTGGTGAGCTGCAAAAGAAAAAGCATGAAGAGACCCAATCTGGGCTCTTGAGTGAGCTGATTGGGACCGTCCTGGCGCCCGTTCTCGTGGGATTGCTTCGCTAGATGTGATTAGACGTTGGTAGAAATCTCATGATGGACCCGATTGGAAATCTCATGATGGATCAGAACCCCCAAGGAAAGAGCAATCAAAAAATGACTACTGGTACCAAACACCAGGACTGCAGTGGTCATCCTTCCAGCAGGTTTCCCTAAAACGGAACCCAATGCGGCGCATAGGATTCATAAGTTATACCCCTTAGGCTGAACGCTGAACAACCTGGTTCCTATGGACCAAGGGATCACCACGTGACCACGTGATGAGAAGGTGCTTCAGCAATCGGCAAGAATGGCAGCATCCCATCCTTCAGCAAACGCTCCTGGGCCTTGTCCTCTGACAGGCCTGCAGTGGCTGACGCTGGAGAAATCAGTAGCAGTTGGGATTGATCACTGGTTGGGAATGGTTAACATGCGGGTTCATCCATGGATATTCAACAGATTTCTTCCATCAACAACCAAGAAGAATCTCCTGTTCCTCCAGGTTATTTCTGGAATAGTTTTACCCATGTCCGGTGGTACACTTTGTCTATCAGTTACGTTACATTATTGCAGAAATCCCTTCAATCCTATTCGTGACTGTTGCAGACAGGATCTTGTCAGTCATCTGGGAGAAGTGGCTGGAATTCATCAGCTACGAAATGATCTTGCAAGATTGATCAGACTTCAGGAATCACAACTGTTGCCCTCTGTGCACGTGACAATTATCATCTGAACAGATCTGCTTCTGCAAAGGCATCAGCTCTGTCGAAGTCAACCTCAGAAGGCTAAATCCAGTGACCCTGAAGAGCTAGCCCTGACTAAGTCTAATGGCTTTGGCCTCAGAACACCCCAGTTTTTTGGTCGTTTTTCACCAACATCTGGCTACCAAACACCGCGCCTTTTTTCTAGCCAGGCACAGGGACCACAGCATCCTCCGCAACAGGAGGCCCCCGCCTTTGTGTGGATCCGTCCTCAGGATCGCGCAAATGTGTTCAGCTGGCAGGTCTTCCACCTGCCAACGGTCAGCCCGGTGCTCCCCCTACGAGTTGGGGTCGGTCCACTGATCCAACGGCACTGAAGGCTTGTGCTGGACGCAGTTGCTGGGGTGACTCCATCCCCAAGTGAGTACTCGAAAGCCATCTGTCAGCCATGCGTCAGCCCTTGATGCTGGATGGTCAAAAGGTCCCAGCGTGGATTGGCAGCGGGAGCGAGCATGGGAACCACATCCGCTATTGGAAAAGGCAACCTGAAACATGAATGATCTGCCCGGACAGGCCAGAAACAAACCTTAGACGGCCAGCATGTACAAACCAACCATTGCACACTCTAGCCAAGCAGGTTTGAGGTTTGACTATGCTATGCATACCCATGACTTCGATTCTATAGCGAAGTCACAGAAAATCAAATGATGAAATCTGTCTTCCAGATTTACTGGCCGACCAAAAATATATCGCAGTGCCAGACCCCCAAGACCATCCACCGCCTTCTCTCCGTGGAAGCTGGAAGCAGCAGAAACTTGCCGAATGAGGCTTCCAAGGTTGCTTCTGCTGCTCACTCTCCGGGACAGAGGAAGTCCTCGGTGCAATGACAAGCTCGGCTCCATTTGAAACATAATGAGTAGAAGGAACTAGGCAAAGGTAGGCAGAGTATATGATGTTGTCACCACTCTTTTTGAGCAGTACACTACTCACATCCAACATATACTGAAACATACTGAAAGAAAACCATGTCGCCTGATCAGATCACCTTCACGCCCCCAGTTTGGGATATGAGTTTGGGGAGTGTGATGTGTACTTCCTTGTCAAACAGAACTTGCCTCCTATTATGCCTGCACGTCCCTACTCAGTACTGTTTCCAAGCCCAGGACTGCAACAGTTCAAGTTCCTGTCAACGGTCGCAGCCTGAAAAACGGTGGTGAAGACCTGATACAGCCCAGGTCGCCACTGGTCTCCCATCCTGATACGTCGACGAAGGATCGCCATCGTATATATTCAAGTAGTAATAGATACAACATCAAATATGATAAATAAGATCGAATATATCAAATATGTACATATGTATAAGTACAATACATACAATGTGATACAATATGCGGATGTAGTACAATCGGGGTGTGCATATTTCTCACGTGCATTTTGGCTTGTGGATGCCGCCCTGCCAAGCCGAGGTTCCATGCTCCTGGAGCTCTTCCACGTTTCTGCCAAGGTCCTCCCGATGAAAAGCAAATCAGCCATGCCCAAGCCATGCCCACAATACAGTGGGTAGTCACCATGGTGCCTAAGTATCCTTATTAAGTGGGTTATGTCATCGAGAAATAGGTGAACTAATCACGATTACTGACCAGTTATGTACGAAGTGGGACGACCATCCAAGTAGTGACAGGAGTCAACCACTTTGTCCAGCTTGTGATTTCAAACCCAATGATGGAATAAAGCCCCTTGCCACGCAACCAACTACTGCTCTGCTCTTTAGGATTCCGGCCTTTGGGTGGAAGCCCTTCCTTTAGGCCTTTTCTAAACCTGCAGTCAGCAGTCATCTCAACATGTATTACTTCGCTGCGAACCTCAACATTTGTAGATGGACGATCGCCCTTTGTTGTGAATAGTCGCATAATCGCAAGTTGCTTTGTGTCAAATTTTTGTCCTCCTTTGAGAATCCTCATGAAACTAGAAAACCCTGGCCAACACCAGACCAGTATGACATCTGTGTGGGCTCTACTTGGGGGCAACTGGAAACCCAACCACTTGGAGTTCAAGAGTGCGCTCCGCATGCAGCAAGAGTTCTTTTAGCCACGGTGGTTTAGGTTGAATCCGCTCCCCTCAAACAGGTCAACGCAAAATTCCATCTAATGTTCAGTCCATATTAATAAACTCATTATTTTATTGTAAAACACCAGCTATTTCAGGTAAACCGGGAGTGGTTTATTAATATGGATCTACCATTATTCAAGGGTTGTACAAATTTATGGACAGCTCCTAAATGAACTCCCATAGCGGCAAACAAACGCTGGGTGCAACTAAAGGTCTAAGTGATTTACGTAACGCATTCATTGCGTTTGTATCCGCACAAATAAACTCCACTCAGAATGATTCATATCGCAGAAGCTGTTGGATACGTCAAATTCATGAATAACCTTTGCTGCCTTCCCCTGGTCGCCCAAAACACAACACAATACTTGTGGTTCCTTTAAATACCCCCAAAACATCCAATATGACTCATCTTTATTAATAAACCATCCGTTTTTGGGGTTCCAATGGCTTCAGAAAGCCCCATATTGGGTCAATGGCTCAAGTCCATCCTTCACAGCTCCTGATGATGCTGGTTCCCGAGATCATGCGGAAAGAGATGGTCTGGTCGCAGCATGTCGGGGGCGCGCGGTCAGAAAGTCAGCCGCTTTTCGGCACGCTGGCACAGTGATCGTTGGTGCTTAAAAGAGCTGCGGAGTTCGATGCGAAAAACCAAGAAATGGGGTGTTTCTTAAGCCATAGGGGACCCAAACAAATGGTTGGTTTATTACTATGAATGACTCTGAATGGATGATTTGGGGATAGCCCTATTTTGAGAAACCACCAAATTGCTGTCGTTCTTCAGTTGTTGGAGTTGCCCAGATTTCTCAACGGCTAAGTGTCTCAGGACACGAGTGCAGGTTCTCCGGTCCGCTGAAACCAAAAGAGTGCTGATCCGTTCAGGGCCACTGAGTTTCTGCATTCGTTCCTATCTTCCACGAAAGTTCATCTGAAGTGGCTTGAAATTTGGTACTAGGTCGAGTCAACATGGGCCTGTTACTACGATTTCCTGCAGTTACTATTCATCTTTCAACTTTGAGGGAGATCCATGCAAGTGCATACTGGAGGGCGGAAACCAGACTCTGCTTTCAACATGTTTCAACATCTAACCTATCATACATGTGCTTTACCTCTCAAGCACCTTACCTATCATCCATTTAAGGTCTTACATGCACAAAAACAACAACGTTGTTCAATGACTGCTCTGTTGCCTTTCTTCCGCCACGAAGCTGCTGTGAACACAAACTCTTCGAGGTGAGGGAGAAGTCCCAAACTCTCAACAAGACCGGAGCATGGACTGACCACGACAGGAGCCACGCACGGCTCTGATCCCCAGAAATGCTCCTCTAAAAATGCACTCATTCCGTTCAGCCACATCGTCTTGCTACCCGCTTAGCGGAAGCCCACGGCAGCCTATCAGACAAAGGAACCCAATTATGCAACAATCACGAGGCTCAGAATCAATGATCAATACACAGTGGTTGTCAAAACTGCAACATTATGACCTTCAAAAAGGACACAAACAGGACTCTCCATCAGCTTTTGCTTAGCTCCAGAACAACAATCCCGTCCAGCCTGCCAAAGGAAGGCCAAGAGAAAGAAGAAGATGGGCAGGATCTATGGCAGCGTCATTCCGGTCACAAGTTGGGGACCCTCAAAGCAATAGCCTTCTTCCTAAAAGTCAGTTGTGATCAACAGCAACAGCAACAGCACCACCACCACCACCACCACCAGCAAGAGGGTCTTATCTCATCATCGTCACGATCGTCATCATCACGAACGGATCGAAGTGCCTTTACAACAGGGAAAATAGGAAGGATGCGAGTAAGGGCGTCAGAACACCTGAGTACATGATGACATCATGATGATGGTGATGGTGATGGCGATGGCGATGGCGATGGCGATGGTGATGGTGATGATGATGATGATGATGATGATGATGATGATGATGATGATGATGAACATTAACACCATTGGGCTGGACGTGGCTGGACTCTGAGAATGCAATCTAAACGAAAGGTACCATCTCAAGATCAACGACCATGAAATCGACACCGACAAGAACATCAAATACAAGACTAACAAACACAATCAACATTAAAGCGCAACCACGGACCAATCAAGAGGTTTTGACCGCTTGCCAATCCTATCATCGTTATCAAATTCTCCGAGCCGGACAGATGAATGTCTAAGTCCAATGTCAAAGTATCTGAGGATCCAGAGGGAGAATCTTGCTTGACATACTTCAACTGATGGAGAGTGCAAAAAATTAACGGTCAACCTGCTGATATGGAATGATGTTAAAGAAGAAACAATTTCAAAGATGAGCCAACAAACAAATGTGATGCTGCTGGAAGCGAAAAGCTCGACAATCTAAGAGCCATACTGGAAGCACATCAACGATGGGTGCAAAGATCACAAACTCCTGCATCCACACAGCATTCAATCAAACGGGGTCACCATGCCCTTGCTGAGGAAACACCCAAGCTGACCATTGCACACAATTGGCTTGTGTAGTCACACAGATTGCAACCAACACAGACACAAAATCATGACGACACAATCCCTTGGATCCTCTGGCAATCGTGCATGAGCTGCTTCTGGTGCGGCCAGCACGGCACCAGCGACTGCCAAGTTCGCAGCCTCCTGAGAAACCTGCACAGTTGCTGTGGAGAAGCACCAGCAGTACCACCAAAATCAAGAGAGCATAAGAGAGCCATTGCAGCATTTCAATTCTTAGGTCAAGCAAAAAGTGACAAAGCAACGTCGGAATTTTGCACAACACTCTCTACCTACAAATCGCAGAATCTTCTTTGGAGAACTTACAGAAGATGCTGAATTCGTGGTCAATGATATTGGAGCATGCGTCATGAGGACCCTCTCCATGACCAAAGCATCCATCAATATCAACATTCTCAGTAGTTCAGCTAAGCCCCCATGATCTTCAAGAACTATATGCACCATCCTTGGACCACCACCCACTGCCTGTGGCTTGGAGCTGGGGCCAACAAAGGCGCTCTGCAGCATGCAAAGAGCGGCAGCGGCGGCCAGCAACACAAGGAGTCCCGAAGAGCCTCGATTGCACAATTGGCATGTTGACGGTCAATGCGAGTCGACCCTCTCATAGTTGTGGACAATGTTCCAGCATGGAAAACTTTTAGAGTGCATGAGACACCTCAACTGTGCTCAAACTCACCTAGACACACTCTTTGAATTCCGCAAGGCTGTGGTTGCTTCCAGCTGCCAGCATCTATCTCTACTTTGCCGGCAAGGTGCGAGCCATGCTTGTGTATCCTCGTCAAGCACTACACCAACTGAACGAAGCTTGAGCTTGCTAAGGGGCCATTGTGGTAACGTGACATTTGCACAATCCACTTTGCAGTCACCTCAGGGACCCTCAGCCACATTCCTCCTCTCACTAAATTCATGAGGAAGAAGCGCACGGTGCATGTAGCATCCAGAAACAACGCTGCCCATGCGCTCTTTTCTCGCATGTTCAGACCCTGAGCCGTTGTGAACACTTGAGTCACTTGAGATGTGAGATCGTTCGAGGTGAGTGGGTTCTGGAAAAGTCCCAAGCACCTCTCGACAGACTGGAGCACATCAAACCAAATCTTTCTCAAATGCTCTTAGCCGATTATATTTGCAACGGAACTATCATCACAGGCACGAAATGCTCCTCTAAAAATGCGCTCGTTCCGTTCAGCTACAGCATATTTCCGCCAGCTCAGCGGAAGCCCACGGCAGCCTAGCATCTAATGACACGTCGAATGACAACAAGGCAGGCGCAGCGTTGAGAACTGCTCGTCTAGAATGCGGAGCTCCGACAATTCAAACTTATAAAGAGTGGCAAAAACAATGAACACACCACGTTTCCCTTGCAAGCCATACTTTGTGATTTCCAGCCACTGTTAGACCAGCCCATCCAGCCTGCCAAAGGAAGGCCAAGAGAAAGAAGAAGATGGGCAGGATCTGGGTCGAAGCATTGCAGGGGGCACTGGCTCTTACATGCATTGACTTGGCGCCCTGTTTTCGGAGGAGTTCGATGCGAATCTGAATGACATGGCCTGGTCTGAGAATCAAACATCTAGCTGGGGTTCCTTGACAGTCCCTTGCTAAAATCATCCTGTGGGACAGATTCAAGATACACAGGGTCTCCATCCTGAATCACTGGTTGTTTCTTCCGTCAATCTCACTCACTTTGTGACGCTGCATGAAAATGCAATTCAAACACTACAAACAAAATCATGACGACACAATCCCCTTCGATCCTCTGGCAATCGTGCATGAGCTGCTTCTGGTGCGGCGGTGCGGCCAGCACGGCTCCAGCGACTGCCAAGTTCGCAGCCTCCTGAGAAACCTGCACAGTTGCTGTGGAGAAGCACCAGCAGTACCACCAAAATCAAGAGAGCATAAGAGAGCCATTGCAGCATTTCAATTCTTAGGTCAAGCAAAAAGTGACAAAGCAACGTCGGAATTTTGCACAACACTCTCTACCTACAAATCGCAGAATCTTCTTTGGAGAACTTACAGAAGATGCTGAATTCGTGGTCAATGATATTGGAGCATGCGTCATGAGGACCCTCTCCATGACCAAAGCATCCATCAATATCAACATTCTCAGTAGTTCAGCTAAGCCCCCATGATCTTCAAGAACTGTATGCACCATCCTTCGACCACCACACATTGCCTGTGGCTTGGAGCTGGGGCCAACGAAGGCGCTCTGCAGCATGCAAAAGGGGGCAGCCTCAACTGTGCTCAAACTCACCTAGACACACTCTTTGAATTCCGCAAGGCTGTGGTTGCTTCCAGCTGCCAGCATCTATCTCTACTTTGCCGGCAAGGTGCGAGCCATGCTTGTGTATCCTCGTCAAGCACTACACCAACTGAACGAAGCTTGAGCTTGCTAAGGGGCCATTGTGGTAACGTGACATTTGCACAATCCACTTTGCAGTCACCTCAGGGACCCTCAGCCACATTCCTCCTCTCACTAGATTCATGAGGAAGAAGCGCACGGTGCATGTAGCATCCAGAAACAAAGCTGCCCCTGCCCTCTTTTCTCGCATGTTCAGACCCTGAGCCGTTGTGAACACTTGAGTCACTTGAGATGTGAGATCGTTCGAGGTGAGTGGGTTCTGGAAAAGTCCCAAGCACCTCTCGACAGACTGGAGCACATCAAACCAAATCTTTCTCAAATGCTCTTAGCCGATTATATTTGCAACGGAACTATCATCACAGGCACGAAATGCTCCTCTAAAAATGCGCTCGTTCCGTTCAGCTACAGCATATTTCCGCCAGCTCAGCGGAAGCCCACGGCAGCCTAGCATCTAATGACACGTCGAATGACAACAAGGCAGGCGCAGCGTTGAGAACTGCTCGTCTAGAATGCGGAGCTCCGACAATTCAAACTTATAAAGAGTGGCAAAAACAATGAACACACCACGTTTCCCTTGCAAGCCATACTTTGTGATTTCCAGCCACTGTTAGACCAGCCCATCCAGCCTGCCAAAGGAAGGCCAAGAGAAAGAAGAAGATGGGCAGGATCTGGGTCAAAACATTTATACAGGCTTGGTAGGTTCAAAGACATGTTTGTTCATGAGTACTCCAGCTATGAGAACTCCAGGAAACACTAGCTCCAAGTATCACACGAGCAAGCTTTCGGATTTCCACACATCGCAAACAATCCTCCAAGTCTAGACGCTACCTAGATTTCATTCCGACAACATTTATGACTGAATTTGTTTGATTCGCAGAGAGAAAAATGTGTTTCCTTGATAGTCTGTATGAAGAAGAACCACTTTCAAATGAGTGCCCTTGAGGTGAAACGATAAAATGGGGACACCTCTTCATCTGTGCTTGCCCAGAGTTTGTGTTTTCAAAGTTCTCAGATTTGGGTCTCAGAGTTGATGATCCGAGAGCGATACTGGCAGCACATCAACGATGGGTGCAAAGATCACAAACTCCTGCATTCACACAGTATTCAAGCAAACAGGGAGACTCTGCCAACATTCACCGAATCAAACATCTAGCTGGGGTTCCTTGACAGTCCCTTGCTAAAATCATCCTGTGGGACAGATTCAAGATACACAGGGTCTGCATCGTGAATCACTAGTTGTTTCTTCCGTCAATCTCACTCACTTTGTGACGCTGCATGAAAATGCAATTCAAACACTACAAACAAAATCATGACGACACAACCCCCTTCGATCCTCTGGCAATCGTGCATGAGCTGCTTCTGGTGCGGCCAGCACGGCACCAGCGACTGCCAAGTTCGCAGCCTCCTGAGAAACCTGCACAGTTGCTGTGGAGAAGCACCAGACCACCAAAATCAAGAGAGCATAAGAGAGCCATTGCAGCATTTCAATTCTTTGATCAAGCAAAAAGTGACAAAGCAATGTCGGAATTTTGCACAACACTCTCTACCTACAAATCGCAGAATCTTCTTTGGAGAACTTACAGAAGATGCTGAATTCGTGGTCAATGGCATTGGAGCATGCGTCATGAGGACCCTCTCCATGACCAAAGCATCCATCAATATCAACATTCTCAGTAGTTCAGCTAAGCCCCCATGATCTTCAAGAACTGTATGCACCATCCTTCGACCACCACACATTGCCTGTGGCTTGGAGCTGGGGCCAACGAAGGCGCTCTGCAGCATGCAAAGGGCGGCAGCGGCGGCCAGCAACACAAGGAGTCCCGAAGAGCCTCGATTGCACAATTGGCGTGTTGACCGATCAATGCAAGTCGACGCTTTCATAGTTGTGGACAATGTTCCAGTATAGAAAGCTTCTAGGGTGCATGCCACACCTCAACTGTGCTCAAACTCACCTTGACACACTCTTTGAATCTTCAAAGTCTGCTGTTCCTGCCAGCTGCCAGCATCTATCTCTACTTTGCCGGCAAGGTGCGAGCCATGCTTGTGTATCCTCGTCAAGCACTACACCAACTGAACGAAGCTTGAGCTTGCTATGGCGCCATTGTGGTAACGTGACATTTGCACAATCCACTTTGCAGTCGCCTCAGGGACCCTCAGCCACATTCCTCCTCTCATTAAAAGCACATGCAGCATCCACCAAAAGCACTTTACATGAAAAAGTTTTGGAAAGCTGCCCCTGCACTCTTTTCTTGCGTGTTACGCTCACCTGTTGTGAACACTTGAGGATGTGAGATCATTTGAGGTGAGCGGGTTCTCGAAAAGTGCCAAGCACCTCTCGACAGATTGGAGCACGTCAAACCAAATCTTCTTCAAACGTTCTTAGCCGATTGTGTTTGCAACGGAACTATCATCACGGGCACGAAATGCTCCTCTAAAAATGCGCTCGTTCCGTTCAGCTACAGCATATTTCCGCCAGCTCAGCGGAAGCCCACGGCAGCCTAGCATCTAATGACACGTCGAATGACAGACAAAGCAAGCGCAGCATCAGAAATTGCTCCTTGACTTTTCCCTTGCAAGCCATGCTTTGTGAGTTCCAGCTGTCAGACCAGCCCATCCAGCCCGTCCAGCCCATCCAGCCCATCCAGCCCATCCAGCCTGCCAAAGGAAGGCCAAGAGAAAGAAGAAGATGGGCAGGATCTGGGTCGAAGCATTTCAGGGGGCACTGGCTCTTACATGCATTGACTTGGCGCCCTGTTTTCGGAGGAGTTCGATGCGAATCTGAATGACATGGCCTGGTCTGAGACTACGGAATTTGGCAAACAAGGCTGCGACTATCTCCCTGATAGTCTGCACAAAGAATCACTTCTGAAATGCAGAGCTGAAAACCCTCAAAATGAAACGATCAAGCGGGTAGAGGAGAACATTGAAATTGTACATGTCTGGTGACCAAGAGTTTGGGGTCAGCTTGTCCAATACTTTTGGGTTTCAGATTTCATGATCTGAGCATCATACCGGCAACACATCAACGATGGGTGCAAAGATCACAAACTCCTGCAATCGCATCACATTCAAACAAAGGGTCTGTGCCCTTGCTCTGCATCTGGAAAAAGGGATATCCGCCCAAGATGCAGGGTGTGACTTGTGTCATGAACCAGCTATGGATCAGCAACAGATGGTCATTTGTTGCAATCTTCTGTGACTTTGCTGCTTCAGCCGTGACAATCCCCACAGAACATGGGGCAGCTGTGCCAAGGCGGCCTTGCTCAGGGCATTGAGAAGCCAAATTTCAACCAGGCCGACGGCCATCCCGACACTTCAAGGCCCCTTGTAGTCAACCACAGGTTCAGCATCTCAAAAGGGAGCTGCAAACCATACAATGCACTTACAATGTCATTCAACCCCTCTTCATACCCTTGGTGCAAACCTAAGTTGGCAATTTTACTGCAACATCCTGTGCTTCGACAAAGTAAAGTGCCTACGTCACAAGTGACATCCAGAACTCTCCAAGTTTCTTGTGTAGTCGCGCAGATTGCATCAACACTAGAGACAAAATCATAACGACACAATCCCTTCGATCCTCTGGCAATCGTGCATGAGCTGCTTCTGGTGCGGCCAGCACGGCTCCAGCGACTGCCAAGTTCGCAGCCTCCTGAGAAACCTGCACAGTTGCTGTGGAGAAGCACCAGCAGTACCACCAAAATCAAGAGAGCACAAGAGAGCCGTTGCAGCATTTCAATTCTTAGATCAAGCAAAAAGTGACAAAGCACCGTCGGAATTCTGCACAACACTCTACCTACAAATCGCAGAAACTTCTTTGGAGAACCCACAGAAGCTGCTGAATTCGTGGTCAATGATATTGGAGCATGCGTCATGAGGACCCTCTCCATGACCAAGGCATCCATCAATATCAACATTCTCAGCGGTTGAGCTAAGCCCCCATGATCTTCAAGAACTGTATGCACCATCCTTGGACCACCACCCACTGCCTGTGGCTTGGAGCTGGGGCCAACGAAGGCGCTCTGCAGCATGCAAAGGGCGGCAGCGGCGGCCAGCAACACAAGGAGTCCCGAAGAGCCTCGATTGCACAATTGGCATGTTGACGGTCAATGCGAGTCGACCCTCTCATAGTTGTGGACAATGTTCCAGCATGGAAAGCTTTTAGAGTGCATGAGACACCTCAACTGTGTTCAAACTCACCTTGACACACTCTTTGAATCTTGTGAAAGTCTGCGGTTCCTGCCAGCTGCAAGTCTGCGGTTCCTGCCAGCCGCCAGCATCTATCTCTACTTTGCCGGCAAGGTGCGAGCCATGCTTGTGTATCCTCGTCAAGCACTACACCAACTGAACGAAGTTTGAGCCGTCTGCCAGAGTTGTTTGACGAGCTCACGTCAGAGATGGCCCTTTATGCCTGATCGTACCAGCCACTGAAGCAGATTTGGCATCCTATGGTCCTATGTTTCTTCCAAGCACCACCGACCCTTTGGATTGCGTGCCTATCCTTTTCTATGTGTGCAAGAAAAGCGATTCTCGCCGGACCTTCCATGCTGGATAGAGTCGCGAAAATTGTTTAAGCCAATGGGGTAGCTACCAACCAGCCAACTAACCAGCCAGCCACGTGATGACCTGCCGCATTTTTTGTTGCTACACAGGTCGCAAATTGCTCCACCTCCACAGCTCACTTGGCACCAGCCAAAGCTGCCTCGAGTCGCCGGGTTGACCCTTCGGCCCAGGGGTGACCAGCCGCCGCGATAGGCAGTGATGAAACTTACAGACATTGTGGCTGTGCAGCCACGAAGTTGGTGACATGTTTCATACATATCTATCTATTTTTCCAGATAAATATATATATATATATACATAATATCAGTAATATATGTGTATACATTTAATATATAATTTTACGTGTGTATCTTGTGTTTTCCTTTCTTTATGTCTACAATATATCTGCTGGTCTTGTACGATTGCAAAGTACCATTCACACATCTACAGGATGCATCAGGATACTGCTTGTTTTCTCAATGCTCATGTCTCCAACTTGAAGGGCGGAATGAAATGTGGCCACCTTTACTATGGGGATAATGATATCATCAAAGCGATCATTACCAGCAAGAAATCCAAACCATGAATCCATACAGCATCAACTACTATGAACTCGTTGGCTACAAAAGGTTTTTCAGAAGGTGTGTATCTTCATAATCCAAACATTTCAGCTACAGCCACAGACCAAAACACAAAAATCATCGCCACAGTTCCGAATCGGCTCTTTGATCATTGATCCAAGCCTCGCTGAACGTCAAGGGTGTTGCTGTTCACCGGTGGATATTACCAACTGGGATTGAACCAGCTTTGCTTGTGCTGCGCTCCAGCGCCTTGGCGTCACTCAAGGTCTCCTTCTCTTGCGCACGAGCCTTGGGTGGAGCTGCAGCCATGGGACAAGCCAACCAAAAGGAATCTGCCACTGAAGGGACTGAAGGGACTGAAGGGATTCTGTATTCTGCATACTTAATACACGTCCATGCCCGTGCATGAAGGCGATGCTTCCAGCGTTCATGTGAGTATGAAATTGCTACCTAAGGTTTGAAGGCAACAGTCTCTCATTTCATTGGGACCATCCTTGCGAGAAAATCATCTAAGGGGCTTGAGGACGGCTGCTCCAATGCTGCACAGTTCCATATCACCACATGCTTAGACTAGAGATTTCCAAAGAAATATAGAATTGAAAGGACGAATCTGCGAGTCGATGACAAGCAATCGCAACTTTATAGTCCAAAAGAAAGACTGAGCCTTGCATAAACGGACTGAGAATTGCATAGACATTTGGATCGTTCCATAGGAAACCCCCCAACATCCGAAAGAATCCTTACAAGTCGGAAAACCCACCACCATCAATGTGGGGCATACCGGGCATACCGGGCATACCTGATCTATGAGCACAACCCCAACAATTCATAGGTTTCTGTCTGATGCTTTCTGTAGGTCCTGCTCAGCTGGACCCTACAAATGACGTGACCACAGGGGCCAGCCTCCTGCTCCTTGCTGGTTTCCAGACTTGGATTGCCACCCCGTTCCCGGATAAACTTGGAAGTTTTTCTACCTACACAACTCAAGTATAGTACTCTTCTTAGTGAGCATAGAGGTGAATCGATGGACGGACGGACGGACGGACGGACAGACGGACGGACGGACGGACGGCCTGACGGATGGATGGATGGATGGATGGATGAACAGTACACATATACATACATCTATCTATATATTTATATATTTATATTTATATATATATATATTTTTATTTATTTATCTATTTACATATATATATATATACAAATATGTATGTATATATATACAAATATATATATATATATATATATATATGGTCCAGTGTTGCCACCCCCCCTCCCCCCCCCCCCCCCCTGGTGAACGGCCCCCCCCCCCCCCCCCCCCCTGCGTGGG
>VSDK01028012.1:94359-110145 GCA_009767595.1 Symbiodinium kawagutii
AGGGGGGGGGGGGGGGGTGGGAACACGGAACACGGTACCATATATATATATATATATACAAATATATATCGATATATACATACATATTTACATATATATATATATACATATCTATATATATATATAAATGTATATATATACATATATATATATATATATATATATATATATATTGATATATATTGATATATACATATATGTACATATATATTGTATTTTAAGGAAAAGTTTGATTCAGGGATTCTGATTTGATCCCACTATTCTTGGTGGCTGCAGTACGATGCGATGCCACGTGGCATCACAACCGAGCCCCAAACGCTCTTGCGTGTCGCATAGTTGGCCAACAACCAATCGCACTCCTGTTGAAAGTGACCACAGTTGGAAGTTGCATTCCTTGCCTCTTGGCTTGGTATTTCCCATCAGCTTGGCGACCCATGTTCTCATGAGTAGTCTCCAGTGGTTTACAAGGGTTTAGATATGGTCATCCCTCGAAAACAGCTGTCAAAGGCCCAATGACATCCTCTGAGCTGCCGTCTAACAGATTGCAAAACCAAGAAAGATCATCAGCAACTCTCCACAGAAAAAAATGCAAAACGACTACAGTCTGTCTGCTATGACAATTCACCAGAAAATCTATGCCCTAACAAACAAAAATTCAACAGGTGCAATACGATGCGCTTAGACATGATGAAAAGGACATATTCGGTGTCTGGTTCAGACCCACTTGTGACAGAAAATCATGTTGACCCCCAAGTCGACCGGCATATGG
The DNA here is from genome assembly GCA_009767595.1 of Symbiodinium kawagutii. Classification (NCBI taxonomy): domain Eukaryota; class Dinophyceae; order Suessiales; family Symbiodiniaceae; genus Symbiodinium; species Symbiodinium kawagutii. The sequence goes on from VSDK01028012.1 coordinate 95,129, forward strand.
CACAAAGCACGACACATAGTCGGTACAAGGGAGGGTCTCAAACGTACATGATAAACCATACGGACCATACCAGTACTTCGTGGCTTCGGAAATTTCAATCCTCAAGCACTTGCAAAACTTAGTTTCATCCCATCTTGTCGGAATGTGTCCCTGAAACAGTGACCGGCTGACACACTGTAACGCGAACAGTCGGTGTCTGGTTCAGACCCACTTGTGAAAGCAGATCATGTTGACCCCCAAGTCGACCGGCATATGGCACAAAGCACAACACATAGTCGGTACAAGGGAGGGTCTCAAACGTACATGATAAACCGTACCATTACTTCGTGGATTCGGAAATTTCAATCCTCAAGCACGTGCAAAACTTAGTTTCATCCCATCTTGTCGGAATGTGTCCCTGAAACAGTGACCGGCTGACACACTGTAACGCGAACAGTCGGTGTCTGGTTCAGACCCACTTATGAAAGCAGATCATGTTGACCCCCAAGTCGACCGGCATATGGCACAAAGCACAACACATAGTCGGTACAAGGGAGGGTCTCAAACGTACATGATAAACCATACGGACCCTTCGTGGACTTAGTTTCATCCCATCTTGTCGGAATGTGTCCCTGAAACAGTGACCGGCTGACACACTGTAACGCGAACAGTCGGTGTCTGGTTCAGACCCACTTGTGAAAGCAGATCATGTTGACCCCCAAGTCGACCGGCATATGGCACAAAGCACAACACATAGTCGGTACAAGGGAGGGTCTCAAACCTACATGATAAACCGTACCAGTACTTCGTGGCTTCGGAAATTTCAATCCTCAAGCACGTGCAAAACTTAGTTTCATCCCATCTTGTCGGAATGTGTCCCTGAAACAGTGACCGGCTGACACACTGTAACGCGAACAGTCGGTGTCTGGTTCAGACCCACTTGTGAAAGCAGATCATGTTGACCCCCAAGTCGACCGGCACATGGCACAAAGCACGACACATAGTCGGTACAAGGGAGGGTCTCAAACCTACATGATAAACCGTACCAGTACTTCGTGGCTTCGGAAATTTCAATCCTCAAGCACGTGCAAAACTTAGTTTCATCCCATCTTGTCGGAATGTGTCCCTGAAACAGTGACCGGCTGACACACTGTAACGCGAACAGTCGGTGTCTGGTTCAGACCCACTTGTGAAAGCAGATCATGTTGACCCCCAAGTCGACCGGCACATGGCACAAAGCACGACACATAGTCGGTACAAGGGAGGGTCTCAAACGTACATGATAAACCGTACCATTACTTCGTGGATTCGGAAATTTCAATCCTCAAGCACGTGCAAAACTTAGTTTCATCCCATCTTGTCGGAATGTGTCCCTGAAACAGTGACCGGCTGACACACTGTAACACGAACAGTCGGTGTCTGGTTCAGACTCACTTGTGAAAGCGGATCATGTTGACCCCCAAGTCGACCGGCATATGGCACAAAGCACAACACATAGTCGGTACAAGGGAGGGTCTCAAACGTACATGATAAACCGTACCATTACTTCGTGGATTCGGAAATTTCAATCCTCAAGCACGTGCAAAACTTAGTTTCATCCCATCTTGTCGGAATGTGTCCCTGAAACAGTGACCGGCTGACACACTGTAACGCGAACAGTCGGTGTCTGGTTCAGACCCACTTATGAAAGCAGATCATGTTGACCCCCAAGTCGACCGGCATATGGCACAAAGCACAACACATAGTCGGTACAAGGGAGGGTCTCAAACGTACATGATAAACCGTACCAGTACTTCGTGGATTCGGAAATTTCAATCCTCAAGCACGTGCAAAACTTAGTTTCCTCCAAAACAGTTTCCTTTAGCATTTGCCGGGAATCGGTTTTCATTTTCACAAACTTGAGATCTGTAGCTGTCACCAAGGCATGCTACTAATGTCGTGAATCTCAGCCAATGTTGCTTGGAGGCTGATGGTTCGCCCCACCTTTCTTTGGGGTCAGAGAGTGATAGTTGTTAGCTTTTCTGGAACCTGTATGTCACCGCATGCATGCATGGTAATTTGGTTTGGCAGTGCTGAGGCTACTCATGGACTACAAGACGCATCACATATGAAACTGCGGCTGTGCGGGCAATCATCAAGTCTGTACCAAATTGGCTGATCTGATTTTGCCAGATCTGTACAAAATGTGTTGATTGCAGACATTTACAGCAATCATATCCATCCTCGATCGCATTATTCTGATCATGATGCAGGGACTGAAATTAAAAGAGACCATTATAATCCATGAATATAGTAAAATCACCCACGTCTGCGAAGACAAATTATATCGGGTTTCACCACACCATCGATTTTGGGTGGTGTCCTCCCCTCAGCGAACCTCCTTCAGCTCAGTAGCGTATTGTTTCACATCCTGCATCATGGCAACAAACAAGCAGGAGCCTGTGTCCCTGACTTGCTGTTTTTTCTTCGCCGGCCGGTTGGGGTAAAAGTGATGCGGTTGCAAGATGCTGGGATGTTTACATACATCATCATGTCATAAATATTCAGAAAACATGCCGATATCCATTTTAAGTGTATCACGATCCTTGTGTGTTGCAAGCAAACTTTTGTATGGGGATGGTTTGATCTTGGAACAGTCTTTTCTGCCATATGTTCGATATGGTAGGGGTCGGAAAGGGAAGAGGTTTCCGCACAATGCGGCTATTTCGGGTTGGCGTCCGCACAATGATCCACACAGTAAGGGTTTCCAACTCACTCTTCATGATGACTCGACTCCTCAAAAGTCAACCTATCTAGTTGTCGAGAATGCAGGCAGAAACCCCCAGGCCACAAGGCCGAAAAGGGTCCGTTCACCAGCTGTGCATGAAATAAAACACTCACCAGTTGAGATCTGTGGAGTGCTATTCACCATCTCTCCACTGGTGAACGGTTGCCCTCCCAAATGCCTTGAGCTCCTCCTTTTCGGCCTTCTTCGAATCCTAGGCGGATCAACTGGAGTCTCAATCTGCTGGGTGACACATTGGCCACACACATTGCTGGCACTTGTGATTCAGCCTCCCGAACATCAAAGTCTTGCTCCCAAGAAAGTGGCACTGGGGCAGCCCTGCAGACTTCTTGACCTTCTCAGACTCCGCGGATGCCTCGCAGAAAGAGGAAACATGGACTGATCACAGAAGAGCATAAGTTCTGGTTGATTATTAGAAGTAGAAGGGGACAAATCAGGTTGTAATCAACTCGGCAAAACTAGAGTGACTTAGGTCAACTTCGCCACGATCATCAAGGTCCCAAGCAAGGCTGCCAATTTCCAAGATTTTGTTGGTTTACCAACATAGCTCTGGTGGATTTCCCACAAAAATGAAGTTAGAGCTATCAGGAGACAGTGTATTTATTGCCACGGTGCATTTGTCGAGGATTGGACATTGCATGATCAATACATTCTGGGGACACAGAACAAACACTGAATAAGGACTTGACAGCTCAAAATCTCAGCCAATTTTCAGTACTGAGATCACTTACACTGCTCTGAATGCGCTGGTCTCAGCTGAGCTCCCTAGTTCTTTGCTGAAAATCTGAGGCCACTCCCTAAGGCGCCTTGGTCTTCTGCTTGGAAGCGATGGCCTTCACATCCGCCTCGCGCTTGGCAGCAGCCTCAGTGCCAGTGTGGTTTAAGGATGTAACCAGTGATATAAACCAGTGACATGTGGGTTGGCAAATGTAATAAGTGTACAAACAAATCATGAGATATCCAACAACTGGTTTGGCCACTGCTTCGGCCACCGGTTTGTATACGATACAAACATAATGTTCCGTTTTTTCAATGAAAGTTGCTCTTGCTGGCCGCTGAGTCCTACTTTGACTACAAGCCCATGCCGGGCAAATGCTGGAAGTGAGGCTTGCTGGCTGCAGAGCGGGACCTCCTGGATCTGTGGCTACACCAGCTTATTGACTGCTTGGTTGACACCAAATATGATCCAAAACATTGAGGCCTTGCAGAATCCCCAATCCCATAGTCCATCAGAACGTCAGCGCCAAACACTTGAGGGCACCACGTCAGCCAGCATGTCTTCATACAGCTTTTGCGACTCTTTCTCGCCATAGGTCGCCTTGCAAAGTGAGCACCATCAGATTGCGCAAGTCCAGCCAGGTAGCCAGGAACACCCCCCCCTCAATGGCTCCAGATCTAGTGTCTTCACCACCACCTTCCGTCTGTTGAGGTAGCTACGCAATGACTAGGTTCAGAAGTCTGGGTTGACACTCTCTTAGGGGGTTATGCTCATTTCAGATTTTGAGGATGGGTAACCCATGGTAACCCTGTCTCATCATGTATTCTATCTCTTCCTCGTTCGTGAAAAACTCTATGTTTCGGCGCTATATAGCTATGTGTAGCTATGAATACTACTACGGTAACTATGAGTACAAATGAGTACGGATTTTCATCTTAGAAAATAGCCCCATCCCAGCTGCTATTTTCATAGCAAAATGTAATAACCCTATGAATGATTATATGTATCCATATTAACGATTGAGTGTTGACTATTGTGTGTTCTGATTCCCTACTAATTGTCATGCAATATGAATTGGCTAAGCGCCCGCAGTGTTTAATTCCAAAGGGATAGCCCAAATAAAAATTATTCGATTGCAGCTGATCCACAAATCGTGGATTGATTGCCTTCATTCCCAGAAGCAGTTTTCCCAGACATTCAGGGTGCCAAGAAAAATAGCGCAAGGGTGCTGATGCCTTCACTATGAGAGACCCTTGCGAGTTGCAAGATGTGCTGTAGTACATGCTTGCAATCATCCCAATTGCCATTGAGCGGAATGGACTACGACCCACAATTTGGACACTTGCCAAAACGGCATCTTTGCCCAAAATTGATGGCATTTGCAGACAGACCAATAACAATAACCAGGTTCGACCCCTTAAAGTAGGTGTGCACAGGCACACCTCGAAACCCAGCCCCAAAGACAGTTGCAGCTTCCCACTGCCTCAGCCACAGTCTTCTCGGTCTCAGTGACCAAGCCTGAAAAATGAAACTACTTACCATTGGATTGGACATGCGGTAGGGTGACTTAAAATGGGCCTACCGGAAAGCACCATAACGAGCTTTTTGTGGTTCCAGAAATTGGACAGCCAAACAGCCCAACAACTGCTGATTTCAACATCTGTAGAGAATGTTGGTGGATACTGGGGTTCGACTTTCGCATGGACTTTCGCACAAAACCACACATGCGGACAGGCATCCTGAAAAAATTTCGATCCGTCCATAGGCCCAACTATCAGTACATTCTGCCCCAAATGGCTGTTAAGTCACCTTTTCAGCCTATACTTTCAGATTCAAGAGCAAGCAAAACATCGTGTATGACACTGAAATAGAGCCAACAATTTCAGTGTGCATTTCATGAATTCTTGGAAGAACACGGTGAACGCAGTGGAATAGTGTTCATCTGGCGCCATCCCATCACTCTCCCCGTCTGCTTGCTGCTTCCCTGCGTAAATCAAACCACTTGAGGTAGTAAACACATCCTTTCAAAATCAATCGCCTACTTTCAACGCTGTCGTATATTTCTATTCCTTATCGTTTTACAGGCCGAAGCAAAAGTCATCTTTCAACTGCATAATGCGAAACGCTTGTGGTACACAGGAATGGGCACACGTCTAGACAACAGAACTTTCCTATTGCTTTGTTGTCGCTTTCTTGGTTTGCTATTGTAGGGCACCACTCACACAATTGTGCAATCTGGGTGTTACCACGTCTCTGTTTCTTTCAGTTTGACATGGTAAAACCCACATGCGGTACAACTGGGGCCTACTAAATTCCTTCAGACTAAGCTTTCTTACTTCCTCACTTTTCATCCAATTTCTTCATCTCAAGCCGCTGCGTGGTTTCAAGTGGAGCTGATTTGGGGTTCACCACCCGCTAGCCTTCCAACATGGTCAGCACACCGTTGCCCTGCACGGCCCTTAGAGAGCGTTGCACAATGGCGTGCAGCGTAGTGGATGAAACATATGCGACATCTATTGTTTGATGCTTACGTACAGTTGTCGTCCCAAGATGATCATTTTCAGGACCTAGCACAGACACAAGCTGAAAGGACCAACTTGTTGTAAAATGCAAAGTTGTGAATCGCCTCATTATCCAATTTGGGGAGCCCAACAAAACGACACTACTCAGAAAATCTAAGAGTGCAATCAGCGTGCTAAACACGGCCGGTTCCTGGGGGTAAGAATCTTGGGCTGACCGAGCTACCGAAATTCTTGCAGGCTCTTGGGGGTTCTTAGAGGTTCTTCGGGGTTCTTAGAGGTTCTTGGAGGTTCTAGGCTACAAAATTGTTTGGATCCCCAAGCCTTGCAAGGCTCAATGATTGATTCGCCCGCAGGCCAACTGCAAATTGGCGTGCAGCTGCAGCCGCCTAGACGCCAATCACCATACAGGCCATGATGGTATCCGTGGTAGTTCACTGATATCAGCCACAACCATCATGAATCACTAGCCACGAGAAGGCACTGACTAACCATTCAATAACCATCTATCACCCATCGACCATCCTCAAACCCTATCCATCACCAACCATCTGCTGCTTCCTGGTTGGTGGCCTCCCCTGCGGCACAGCTCTGGGCGCAGGAACTTGGAAGATCCAAACTCAGGTGGTTCCACCTGATGATGCAGCTGCACCTGGCTGCGCCATGGAGGGCCTTCAGAGGTTGCTTTGCAGTCCTGGTTTGATGATCATAAGGGTGGTGTAAGGATAGTTGATGGTGGTTGATGACACATGCCTGGTGATGCGCCCCCAGAATGATTTATGCAGGTTAATGGTGGTTTATGGAGTCGTAAGGCGTAAGGGTGCTTGATGGTGGCTAACGGTGGTTGACAATTCTTAGATAGACCTCCATCTACTGTAATCCACTGGTGAAGACCTGTTGACAAAGAACCAAACAATTAGGTTCATCGTGACAGTCAATGGTTCTGAAAGTAGTGGATGAGAATGGGACAGTGGATGACAACCATGGGACCTCAAAGACAAGGGATGACAACCAACTAGAAGCAACCCCATTGGCTCACGGGTTTCCCCATGAATGACTGGGTGGCTCAGCCATTTTGGAGAGACCTGCTGGGATCTCCTTGACCTCCAACCGTTCAAAAGGCAATGGCTAACTCGAAGCTCGCAGCTCCAAGATGCTCCAAGTACCTTTTTCTGGATCACTGAACTTGGCAAACCTTGTCTCACGTCGCCTTCTGCATGTTGGATCAACTGCGTGAAGGACCACCCACACAACCTGTACTCTACATGCAAAAATAAGGGCAGCAACCCCTTGCCTGCACCAAGGCAGGAGCCAACTGTTCCTGGACAGCAAAGGTCAAGGTTGCAAGGCTTACTGGATGGCAAGGGATCGTGAAAATGCACCAGGCAAAACTGCCGAAGCGCCACTCGATCATTTGACCATCACTAGCATCCTTAGTGATCCAAGATGTGCATCGCTTTCTGCAAACTGCTTGCTGTTTCAGGATTTTCAACAATCGAAACGCTCGAAGCATATTCTTTCGGCCAAATACCATTCGAGCGAGGAACGAACAGTGGGTTTATATCGGGTTGGAAATTGTTTGGGGAATTTATTTTTTTTAGTTTGGGGAATTTTTCTTTTTTTCCTTTCCTGGAGCCCTTCCCCTGGTATTTGCAGTTTCGAGCCAGAACCTGTCATTTTGCGTGGTATTTGCTGCATTTTGGGAAGTCAGCCTGTTTTGCGTGGTATGTGCTGCATGTGGAGAAATAAGCATCTTGCTTTGCATGGTATTTGCTGCGTTTGGGGAAATAAGTCCTGACTTTGCACAGTATTTGGTGCATTTTGGGAAAGCAAACTCCTACTTTGCATGGTATATGCTGAATTTTGGGAAAGCAGACTCCTACTTTGCATGGTATTTGCTGAATTTTGGGAAAGCAGACTCCTACTTCCAAGATTATTTGATAGATGTCGGTGCTTCACACTTCCATAAAGGAGGGGGTGGTTCATGTTGTTTATGTTGGGCAAAACCCCCCCATTGGCAAAGCCTGCTGCAATTGCGTTTGTTGTTGTTGTTGGTAGGTGGTTACTGTTGGTGATTGTTGTGATCGTGGATGGTTGCTGTTGGTGATTGTTGTGATTGTTGCTGCTGGTGATTGTTGTGATCAAGCGGGAGGGTTGGGGGAGGGCGCAGCCCCCCCATGCGTAAGAAGAGATGAGAATAAATCACATATAATATATATATATGTAGGAAAAATGATACATGCTGATCTGATAGAAATGATGCATGATAGCCGGGGGTTGGGGGGGCGCAGCCCCCCCATGCGTAACAGGAGATTAGAATAAATCACATATAATCTAAAGGTAGGAAAAATGATGCAAGATGATCTGATAGAAATGATCCCCATGCATAACAAGAGATGAAATTAATCACATAGAACATATGATTACGAAGAATGGTAGATGATGATCTGATATATATGATGGATGATAGCGGGGAGGGCTGTTTTAGGGTTTGAAATTTTAGGGTTAAGGCTTTAAAGGTTTTCAGGGTTTGAGGGTTTGGGGCTTTCAGCGTTTCGGTGTTTTAAGGTTTAGGTGTTTCAGGGTCTTAGGGTTTTAAGGTTTAGGAGTTTTAAGGTTTGCCTTGCCTCTGCAAGGCAGAAAAAAAAGAAACAAAAAAACAAGGAAACAGAAAAGCAGAAAAGCAGAGAAGCAGAGGAGCAAAGAAGCAGAAAAGCAGAGAGGCAGAAAAGCAGAAAAGTAGAAAAGCAGAAAAGCAGGAAATCAGAGAAGCAGAAAAGCAGGAAAGCAGAAAAGCAGAAAAGCAGGAAAGCGGAGAAGCAGAAAAGCAGGAAAGCAGAAAAGCAGAAAAGCAGGAAAGCAACAGGGATAGGGAAAAAAAGAAAAATTCCCCAAACTAAAAAAAATAAATTCCCTAAAAAAATGGCCCTCCGTTTATATCTACACCAAGCGGCCTCATACACCCAACATGAACCATAATCACACCCTTTTCTGTCGATATCCTCACTGAAAATCGAAATCTTTTGACAATAGTGCGCCATCACTCCACCTCACAAACCATCATCATTGGCTGGATACAGCATGTTACCAGTTGCTTACTAACCATAATTCGCTGATTTTTAGCCATCATAAACCACTAACATCCATCAACCATCGACTCAGACGTGACATACCCTTGCAACTGTGCCCCTGACCTGCAGCAGGCCCAGGTCGTAAGGTCCCGTCGTCGACACGGTGGTGGTCATGTCCTTGGGTGGCGAGGGTCCCATGGGAAAAAGGGCCAGTGTCTACAGGTGTTCCAACAGGCGGAGGGAAAACTGATGGAACTTTGGTTAATGGTTTATGATGGCTGATGGATGGCTGGTTATCTGATGGTTGATGGTTGGTTAATGGCTGATTGGTCTATGGTTGGTTCATTGATTTGGCTTATGGCTGGTTAATGGTCGGTAAATGGTTGGTTGATCACTGGTCGATGGTAAAATTTACGTTGGAAACCTCTATGATTGGTGGCTAAAAGGCTTCTGCTGATATTCCCCTCAACCCAGTGAAACATGTTCCAGCCAGTACGTAATGCTGCTCACAACCATTTCCAGCCAGTGTTTCGAACAGCTGGGTTTCTCCTTTTGCTCCAAAATGATGGGAACAAAGTGTCTACAAACTGATTTTGCAGTGCTAAGCGTTTGCCAACAATGCTCATCAATTGTTCACTCCTTTTGAACGAAAAACCACGCAATTTTGGGGGCCTCTACCATGTCAGTAGTACCATTTTTAAGTTCACCAATCGAGAAAGTACATAAGGTCCTTCGAGCAGCTCCGAGCAGCTGTCCAAAGCAATTACATCCTTCCTGCCATTCGTTTGCATCCCCATGAATGACACATCCCCGCATACCCCCCACATCGAATGGTTTGGTGCCATGGTTCTGGATGATAGAACTGGTAGAGTCGATCCTTCGCCATCAGAAGCACATCCTGGCAGGTCTGGGATTTTGAATTGCGCTTGATCAAATCCAATACAAGAATCAAAAGTTGCATGTGCACGGAATACACACAGATGTCTACCTACAACATGTATACATTAGAACGCTTCGGTGTTGCATCCCATCATTTTTAGAATGCCATGGTTTGAAGGCAGAGCCCAACTCTCCGGGAAACCGGTGCGGAACCTTGGTGGCGGATTGCTCCTGCGACACCTTCTGAAATTCCTCCGCCGCGGCCATCGCTGGAGGGATCTTGGGAATCCAGCGGTGGAGCTGCTGAGAAACCACGAGATTTTCTACACATATTAGGTGATTCAAAATACCGTCCAATGTGGGCTTCAGTGTGATGGATCTTTCGACTAATCTGTTTTGGCTAATTCCTACTGGGGCTAAAGTGGGCTTCATCTAACCCGTGAAGTGCTTCTACTGCCAGCAAACCAAGCATTCTGCTGGGGTGAGATGTGATTTCCTTTCACGGCCCTCTCATGGTCATGGAAGGATAATAGGGTGCCAAAAAAGCTGGGCAAAGCTGACGGATTCTAATGGACTCACTTCGAGCAGAAGAACCTGCTTGGAAGCACGTGGTATGGCCATGACCTTAAGCCATGCCATGGCCTATTATGTCTCAGTTTTATACATCGATACACGGTGGTTTCTTAAAATAGGGCGGATATAAATCATCCAATATGAATTCTCAATCATTCTTTTAATAAACCATCCATTATTAAAGACTCCCCTATCTTGAGAAACCACCAATCTACCCAGCTGCAGCGTCATGGCTACAGGTCACGATGCGCTCGTCCTCATGCTCCTTCTTGCGCATCTCAGTGGACTCTGCCACGGACTTATCCAACCTGAGACGAAGCCACGGAGGAAACAAGAACTGGCACAGGAAACCCCCAGGGACACCAAGGGACCCGCAGAAACACCAAGGGACCCCCAACTTCATGATTTGTTTTGATATTTACATGATGGTCGTTTGTTTGAAGATTTTTTATGATCGTTTCCGGACATAAATCGAGACAATCCCTTTGAACTCCAACTTGTTGAAGGAAACTTTCAGCACAAATGTCTTTGAATGGTCTCAATGTCTCACATGCACACCATTTGCGGGTTCTCTCGGTCGGGAGACCGCTCCACTTCCGCAAGTTTTAGACACAAACTTCAACCGCCCTGAGCAGTGCTTGAAACCTCTGAGCTTATCCCCACTGGAAAGTTCCAGAGTCCCACCCTGCACCACTCCCCAAGGCTGCCATCCTACTGGGCAAGCCAAGTTGTTTGACGTTCAGCTGGGCACGAAACCCGTGGGTCCCTGAGATGCCCCACTCTGCCACCCCCTTCTGCAGTTCCTCGATTTCGCTCTGGGCGCTGGCAATGGCCTGTCAACTCGAGGGCTGGGAGGAAAAGTAAAGCTCCGAAATTCAAACAAAATCCAAATTCTAACTAATTTATGAAATCTTTAAAAAACTTCACCTTTGGCCGTCTCGCGAGAGGTGGCAGGTGCCAAGCAGAGTGCCATATGCGCGACTCTGCTGAGATTCTTGCCATATCAAATAGCAATACGTCCCTTTTGCCAGAACACCTGCAATCTGTATTGATAAATGCGCGTACTTGATGAAACGTTTGTATTTGATGGTGAATTACTAGCTATTCATGGTGAAACTAGGGGGTATTAATATGGATCTACCATTAGTCAGTTTTTACACGACTCTGGGATTGTGATATGTCAACATCCGCAGCGTCCAAAACCCAAGGAACAATGACGCCGTTGGTAGTATAACACCATGTACCGCCAACTAGCACAAAAATACGACACTGTTCGACCAGGAGTGATACAGTTGCATCCATGGCTGCGGCTGCGGGTGAAAATCCGGCATCGGTGGCAAACATCACAAAAAACACAGTCATCCAAAGTAACTCGACATGGTCATCCAACATCACTAGATCTCAGTATCACTAGATCTCAGTGTACAACTTATTCAACTGGATCTTCACATAGCTGGCACGGCACCCGCAGATCCATGGCATCGCTGGCGACACGGCCCTGACGCGGCGGCGCAGCGAGCTGCGCCTCTTCCTGAAGGATCACTGCTTGCTCCAGGCCCTGGATCTTGTGGCGCAGCGCCTGTGCCGCTGGGGGCAGGCGGCAGCTGGGTAGGTGGCTGGTTTCACTGGTGGCTGTTGTGAATGGGATGGGATGCTGGGATGCTGGGTAGGTAGGTAGGTGGGTTGCAGGAGAGATTGCTGGCTTGATGGTCAAAGACAGCAGCATCAAGGTGTAAGTGGTATAAACTTCGTAACCAAAGAAGTGCAGGTTTTATGTTCGGGAGATGCTCTCCAAAGCAGCTGATCAATTGTCTTAGCACGGCACCCTGAGGACCAGTACTATTGACCGAATGGCGAGTTTTCCATGGTCAAATTTGGCGCCGTGTTTGGCCAGATGGCCATCTTCATGCTGCTGGAGCTGGTGCCGCCTTGGTCTTGCGCTGAGTCTCGAAGCTCTGCTTGTTGCAGTAGTCCTTCTTGTCGTCATCGTTCTTCTGTTCCTGGCGCGTCAACCCTTGAGAGCAGAATGAAAAGGGTCCAAGATGGTCCAAGATGGTCCAAGGATGTTCAAGGTGTGATCGGAACCTCTACTGTTCGCCACAGCTGCGGTGGAAACAAGTGAGCCCACAGGTTGAGACAAAGATTTCACGTGTCACCATGATGTCGTTGTGTCCTGGTCCATCAGCACAGTCATGTTGTCAATCATGCTCATCACCTCAACCGTGCAGTCTCATCATGTCCGAGCGAAATGTCGACACAATTTTTGCCACTAGCTGAATGAAGTTCTATCCATATGACTGCAACATGATCACCCCCAATGGAAACAAATGCTGAAACAACTTCTGCACCTTTCACCTTTAAATTCTCCTGGATCAAACTTGATCAAAGACTTGGCCATCAAATTCTAAAGAAACACTGCCAGCTATAAAAACTGCAAATCCCGTCCCTTTTTGAAACCGTTGAAACTGAGGAGTGCCAGATCTGCAGTGTGACACACCAGCAAGGCTCCGGTTTCGTTCCACTTCGGGAAGTTCCAGGACCTTTGGCCGTTGAGCACGGGTCTCAAACGCGAGCAATCAGTACCTTCTCAGATTGGCACCTTCTTTGCCAGCTGGTCAGGATAGTTGGCAAGGTCGGAGAGACCGGAAGAGCCCCTTGCTCTTGAAACATTTGCCGTGCAATTGTTGCTTCCACCACCAGCCCGTCAAAGATCATTGACTGCGCCTAATACGGACAGGGTTCAACGTGTGCGACATCTCAGGAGAAAAGCTATTTCAAAACAGATCTTTGGTAGTTTCACAGTGTTCTGGACGCTTAAGTTGGACACATGCATAAATTGCCACTCTGGCTGACTCCCCCACTTCCTAGCTCTCCGCCTCTTCCTCTCTCTCCCTCCCTCTCTCCCTCCCTCTCTCCTCTATCTATCCCTGTCTCTCTCCCTCTCTCTCTCTCTCGCCCTCTCTGTCTCGACCTCTCTTGGGGGTGTAATTGGATTGAAGCCTTTGTTCCTTCGTCATACGGCAACTTGGATCAATTTGTCAACTACTCAAAAATTTGTTGTGTGAACATCCCGAACAGTTTGAATGTTCTGAAGATTGACAGCTCCATGAGTACAGTTTGGGTTTGGCACTGCCGTGTTCGCAATTGGCCCCATGCCACCTTGCCGTACCATTCCCATCGCCTCCGCATCCCCAGGGTCCATGTTGTTCACTGACCGCAGGATGTAGTCCCGGTACTTGTCAAAGTTCACGGGTCGGAAAGAGGAATCAATGTCACGGTGAAATCTTTCCGTAAACACATCTTTGATGCGTTGTTCCTCTTCGCGGCTCATCCTTTTCTCTGCATGTACTCTTGTCTGGTTCAAACCCATGACAACGAACTCATCCACAGTGATGTAGCCATCGTCATTCAAGTCTGTCAACTCAAATAATTTTCTTGCTGCCTGCATCCGCTCTTTCTCCAGCTCTGTTTTGCGAACTTGAACTTCTTGATTGACTTGCTGCTCTGTGCACAACTCTGAGCAGTCGCTACAGAAGGGAACACTTCCCATGACTTGAAATTGAAAGCCGGAAGAAATCTAAAACCTTGGATGCTAAGTGCTCTCTGCTGTAAGCCAAAGACTGGTCCGAGGTGCATTTCCGACCATCCTTTTGTGCACTTTACTTAGCTTTGCTTGCTGCCAAGGTTTCCCTTACCAGTGTTGCATTTGGATATGGTCCAACACCAAAAACGCAAAATATTCCAAATTGGACATGCGAACAGCGCAAGACTGCATGGAATTTGCAAGCGAGACTATTGCAACCACAGCCGTATCCCATCCCAGGTCACTCAGGACATTAGATAGCCCAGTGGCTGCTGAGAAGTCGATGCCCTTGCTGGACAAGGCCAACATCTGAGAAACGCCAGCGGAGATTTCATTGGGCTGTACGACAGGAATGCTACTGCCAGTGCGGGAAAAATGGGATGAAGGAACCAATCGGAACCAAAAGCACCATGACCAACAAGGGCTGGTGTAGGCTGATGGGATGTGCACTCCACATTGGATGGCTATGCTTCTGGCCTCTTCCTTTCCAATGGTACCATCCTTCCTCGAACGACCCAATTCCATCCAATTTCCCTCTTTGATAAGCGCTGTGCATTGACCTAAGCAGTATCAAAGACCCTGAGTAAAACGATGCCTTCAACAAGGACTCTGTGATAAGGATTGTCTGGTCTAGCACATAGTCTTTTCCCCCATGAAAACCTACCAACAAATGAGTGGTTTTGCCAGTGCAAAGTAGCTGCTGCCAATACTCCGATCAGCACGAACGAAAAACAAAGATATAGCAACGACAAATGACAAATGCAAAAATGACTTGAAAACAACAAGACCAAGACCCACACCAACACCGACAGCGCGATCATCACCATAAGCACCACCACAGTCAACAACAACAACAACAACAACAACAACGACGACGACGACGACGACGACGACGACGACGACGACGACG
>VSDK01028012.1:110353-120353 GCA_009767595.1 Symbiodinium kawagutii
AGCAGCAGCAGCACCAACATCAACAATTGCAACAGCAGGAACAACAGGAACAACAGCAACAACAGGAACAACAGCAACAGCAACAACGGCACCAACTGCAACAATGGCAATGGCACCAAAGAACTAGCCAGGATTGGCACCACTTGTGGTCTTGTTCCCAAATTGGGACCCAACCAGTCAAAGCTGGGTATGGCCAACCAGTATCAATAATATTTTTGTATGTCGAAACAACTACCCAGCAGCTTTTGATTGATCGGTCACGCATGAAAATGTAATCAACCAGTGTTAGCTACAACGGGCTGTAGAGAAAATCGTAAACAATAATTGCACCATCATGGTAAACTGGGTTTACCTAAAGTGGCAAATTGGAGCTTCCAGGTTAGTTGAAAACAAAAGGTTCAGTTGAGCCCAGCCGCATCATAGTATCTGATCAAGTTGCACCGCAGTGTGGCTCATGCGACTTGTTCTTGGAGTAACTCTGATTTAGTTGTGCTGGTGATCCAATAAGAATGAGCTATGCAGTTCTTGTCAGCACAATCTCTTTGCTTTTGCTTATCACTGTTGTGTCACTATTCACAATGTGATGTAACGCTGTAGTTATCATCAGCGCTATCGTTTCACTGTTTCTCATCAGTTACACTGTTTCTTGCGTTCGCATTCTTGCATTGTTTCTTGCAATAGTTCATATATTCTGTGAGAATTCTAATCAGTTTCATTGTTTCTCATAGTTTCCTTGTTTCACTGCTTCCCATCAGTTACTACCTCATCAGTATAGTGTCTCATCATTACTTTCATCATCAAGTGACTATTGGTCAATCTCTACCAACCAAAAAAGGCGACCAGTCTGGTCACCGCAGGGTGCTCTCAATTCATAGGGGTATCCCCAGTCATCGTCCAGCTTATTCATCATTCATAGTAGTAAAGCATTTAGGTGTTGCTTCTTAATCGGTACCATTAACCCATACTAACCCATCACTTCGGGTTCCCTACTGCTTCAGAACCCCCCCCGGGGGAATGTGAACCGCCAGTGGTCGAGCACCACCCTCTCAGCTGGGCCACTACCAAGTCCACGCTGGTGCGATTGCCCACGGCCTCGAACGAGTCGATCCATGCGCCATCAATGGCTACTGGTGATCCAGTAATGCAATTACTAGCTGGCATATAGTGACAATTACAAGCCATCAATGATCTATATCAATTATTGGTATGGTCAATGATCTACTGTCTGTTTTATACAATTGTTAATGATCTACTATCTGTCGAATGGCTATTATCAATGCTCAACCACAATTTTAGTTAAAGACCAAAATATACTTGATTGTAAAGCAGACTCTCGCTTATTCTTGGCCAGCTCTCTTATCGTCAGTGACTAGATTGCCTTTGATCACACAACCAGACTGTCAATGATCACTATCCAGTCATGATTGATTTGTTACCAGAGTGTCGGTGGGTATCATTGCGAGCGTATTCATGACTCCGGCCAATGCATTCCATAGATGACAATTCCCTTGGGCGCTTGGAAGTTGGAAGATGTTTTTTGGGGCAACAGCTCCGCAAATTCCAACTTTTTGGGGGGATGCTCAGCGACCAAGACTGGTTGGGTCCTGTTCTACCACTTGCTCGTGGATCGTTCGCATGGTTACGTGGGGTTGCTACACCTGGATGATCTTGGATGCAAACATTGTGAACCATGCATAGTGATGCTAACTTTATGGCAAAGCATTCTTACGAATGATCTATGGAAGTGATGTCTCTGAAGGGATGTTCACAACCCGGTCGTCGCGGTGTTTCTCCCACGTGCTGGCGGGGGCCAGGGCCCACTGACCCAGCCCCCAACGCACCTTGGATCCCTTGGATGCAGCATAGCTCTTCAAGAGATTCAACGCCTTGCGCCTGCCAGTTCTATGCAAAACGTGGAACCTTCGATGGCCCAGCACCACCAGGAGAAGAAAAGAGGCTGGATTATCCACAGTTGCTGGGTAAATGAATGTTTCAAACTGTTCTAATGTATTGGAAGGTTTCTTAAAATAGGGGAACCCAAAAACCATCCTATATATACTAGTCATTCAGAGTAACACAAACCAATCATTTTTAGAATAACCCCAGAGATTTCATCACAAAATATCATAAACCCTAGCGGTTTAATCCAAAATCAAAACCAACAGATTTAATCATAAACCCTAGCGGTTTTATTAAAAATCAAAACTTAATCATAAACCCTAGAGGTTTAATTAAAAACTTATAAATTTATAACCGACCAAACATCAAAAAAAAAAATCTCAGCAGGGGTAACATCTCTCTTCGCCACGGCGCCTCGAAGCTCCTCCCAGCTGCAACAGGCTGGGGCTGGGCCTTGGCACCGGTCACTGGTCGCTGGTTGGCAAATGACCCGATTTCAACGGGGAATGGGCCGTTTCCCATGGGGAAATGACCAGATTCCAATAGGTCAATGAGGTCCGCATCAGTGGAAGCTAGGTCAATGATGTACAACTGGATTGTACACTGCTTTCTTAGATCGCCAGAGGGGTCGTCTTTGCTTGTTGCGTGAAACTTTCCCCCCCAAAATGCATATCTTGTTTCAAACCCTATGGATACCCAAGGTCTTATCTCAAACTCAGGCAACAGGTCGTCAACACTAGAGTCACTAGCTCTCAACTCGATAGCTCAAGGGCTACCAAATTCTGCCATGGCACAGAGCTTTCTTGAAGAGGCCCAAGTTCTCATCCTGCTGTCGCATCGAAGGGGTTGGGTCCGCTGTGGGTCGGCGCAAAGTCCAGACCATGCGAAGTTTTTGGAAAGTCATCCTCTTCCGCGCCAAAACTTGGCTGGACGGAAACCTATTTAGGGTGCCAGCAATAAGTCCTGTTGCAAGGCCCGTAACGAGTCACTTTCAATGACTCATCTGGCTGGGCAACCCCGCGCTGTTCAGGATCTTCACAGTCTCACCGATGGCAATCAACTCCTGTCGAAAGATGCATCCTAGCGGCGGTATCCTTTTTTAGAGGAACGGAATGGCCATACTATACAATCATGCTTACTATGATTATATGCAATTATACTTACTATGATTCCATCTTGCTGCAAGCCATCATCAAAGCATTCGATATGAGAAACACCCTTGGGAACCGCAAAAGAAACGTCCAATGTGCTAAAAAGAATTGTGCTTCAGACTTTTGGAAATGCTGCGCTTCGGTTAAATCAAAATCAAGCCATCTAGACGAGTAAGAAGATCAGCAGCTTCCTACAACGACAGCCACATAAAACCACAGCCAGGAAAATTAAACTCAAAACAACAAGAGTTCATGTCACGAGCTCAGTATAAAAGAAACTCAGCACATCAAAGGCTCAGAACAACGTTCCGGACCCTTGGTCGCGCGCGTGGCGCATATGGGATTGTATGTTTGCCTTGTAATTTACAATGCAAAATGGCCTTCCATTCATTCCACAGATAGTTCTTTTTTGGACTCGTTTTTGTCTCAGAACTTCAGCCAGTCTTGGTCCTTTGAGACATCACCATCTGGCGACGCTGCACATCCCCACCCAACACGCACACGTACAAGACCATCTAGCGACCCTGCACATCCCCACCCCACCCCACCCCAATCACCACGGTGACCATCGCGCCATGAAAACAGACACGCAAGACCACACGTAGAAGACCATCTGGCGACGCTGCACATCCCCACCCCACCCCACCCCAATCAACACGGTGACCATCGTGCCATGAAAACAGACACGCAAGACCACACGTAGAAGACCATCTGGCGACGCTGCACATCCCCACCCCACCCCACCCCAATCACCACGGTGACCATCGTGACATGCACACCCCAACCACCCCAAGAAAATGCGACCTGAATGAGAAAAAACAACAAAAACACGCTGTGCCTATGGCACCTGCGCACACGAAAACGCGCGCGCGACCAGGGGGTCGGAAGGAACATCAAGGGGTTCTACCCCCAAGAAATCAGACTAGATTCAGTGCATCAAAAGTTCAGTAGATGAAGAGCTCAGTGACTCAAGAGGTCAAGTGCAAGTGAGAACATAATGCGTGGGCATGAGCCTTCTTGTTTCCATTCCGCTCAAAGACTTCCGCCGGACTTCCGCGCCCAGCTTGCTAGGGTTATATTGCTAGACACAGTAGTCCAAGTAGTCCAAGTGGTTGAAACACTGCAATTGCAAAGCTCTTTCCCAGTCACCACATGACTCGGCCAGATCCGCCAGACCTCGCCACGGCTCTTCTCCCTGACGTTCCACTCTTTGGTCTTGGCATCGCAAGTCTCCGAAAGCTTCTGCCTGGGCACTTGAGCTTCAAATCCGTCATCGGTTTCACACACGAATGCAGTGGCCCCAACGATGGGCGGAACCAACCGTGGTTCCCCACCTGGACAAACCATAGGGATGATATTATCAGAATGAGGAGGTCTCCTTGCAGAAATGGCTGCCCATCAAAATATTTCTTTTCTAGGTACGATACGACCTTTTGACAGTATCTATTGGAAAGTACGAAAATATTGTTTGTGCCATACAACTGACACCATTTCAACAGCCAAGATTGAGGTCAGTGCAGCACATCGAAATCCTTGGACAAGGCGTTTTGGGCATCCTTCAGCTCACCCTTCTTTTCGACCAAGGAGACCTGTCATTGGCAGGTTCTAAAGAAGCAAGGAAATCAAGGCTGGAAAGGCTGGATTCTGACACTCTGCAGGGTTGCGAGGAAACCCAAAACTTTACCATGAAACTATGCTATGCCTCAAGCTACTTGACACGGTTGTTCAAACCTCTGACTGTGCTGGACTCGCACCAAACGCCCCCAGTACGTCAGCGCCTGCCAATCCTCCCAAGAAATCTCACGCATGAATAAGCATGGTGTACAAATTCAAATGTCGACTCACTTTCTCCTTTTCATGTATAGACCATCCCACTGAATGAGATCTTGCGCAGCCTTTGATGCGTCAACAAGCCCGCTTCTGGGTCAAATCAGGTTTCATCTCATCTCCAGTTTTAAATATTGGCGCTTTTTGATGCTTTTTGTCTGGTCTTCTCAACATAAGATAACAAACTTTTGGAAATGGATACTTGTAAAACAATCATTTGAAGTCTGATGAAAGATCTGCCATCCCAACCCCAAGGCCACGTCTGTGAGCAAATAATCATTACTTTCCGAAGCCAAAAATCATCAGCTTTTTGCCATTCCAACCCCCAAATATTGGTTCATGTTACCATTTCTTCCTCCACTGGTCTTTTCAATATCCCTTTTCTTCGTTACCACCACACTTGTGCAACCCTTGCCCAAGACCCATACCTGTTGGTTCTCAAGGATGGATTCAAGGTATAAGAAGCATATGTGGAGAATAGAAAGCCCTTTCAACATCAACCATCCAGGGTCCAATATAGAAACCCAAGTCCTTCAACATGGCTATGGGTCAAAACCCTGTACCCCTGGTTCCCCTTCAATAATCATAGTTTTCCCTATAAAAATGTTGGCTGTTATCCCCCATGAAATTGATTGGTTAACTGCTTGACCCATAGCCACATCAACCAATGAAGTCTCACAAAAAAGGGCATGGCAGCATGTGGAAGGCCTTCAAGGAACCCAGACGGTCGATCTTTTCGGCCAAGGTTTCCTGGGACAGGAAACGAACCGCCCAGTGCAACGGCGCCAAGCCTAGTCCAATTTGGCTGGTTGGTCGTTCTGAGCCATTGTTGATGGTTAATATTGAGCCATAGCTATTTATCAATTTTTGGTAAGTTTGGTCATCAACGTCGGGCAGCGTCGAATGGATCTCGCTCGATTGAAGGATTATGCGAATCATGTGATTGTGGTCTTGCCTGTGGTGTGAACCAACACCCCAAAGGTTGCTGCAAGAAACGAGTGCATGCTATTCCTTTGCGAATGTTCCATCAGGTATTGTTCGAACCGTGTGGAACGCGAGGCAGCACCCAGTGAAAGTAGACCCATGATCTTGGTCGTTTTTTAACGAAGATTTAACATTCAAAGGTAACCTTAGACTGCATGGTTTCATTCGTAGAAGACCCGCACCCACATAGCAGCAGTCCTCGATGGTCTCTTTCTCTTCACTCTTGGCCGCCATCAGTTCCTGTCGCCAGCGCTATCAGAGTCATGGGGATGACTCCACTGCGCGTCCCAGACCTCGTCCCGCCATGTTTGAGCCCACCAAAGACTGAATGGACAACAGAGATACCGATTCTGTGGGGTACTCTGAGCCACCGATCTCCAGCTCTGTCACCCGCATGGCCTCAAAGATGTTCAGCTCTTTCTTTTCTTCGGTGTCATCCACCACAACCTCCTCCTGCAGCTCATCCTTTTGCCTCAGATCCAGCTTCAAGTGACTGATTGGTTCTCTCGTTACTCGTTAAAGTCCCGGTACTCACATAGGGCCCGATGATCATCTCGACTCAACCTTGCGGAAGCCGACTAATTTCCTACATCGGAGTTGAATGTACTTCAAAACCACACAGTTTCCAACGTAGAGGTTTGACCCTTCTGTGCCATCTTCACTGCCAAGGCACACTTCCAGCATGCCCTTGACCTCACCGATGCCCTGGCATTCAGTGGGTGGGGGCTCACAGTGCCAGCAATGTGGCGGTTTGGACCCAAGAACATAGGTTGACCGAAGACACTACGGAGACTCCGCGCTGTAAATGCCAGGCTCTCATACTAGTTCAGAACCCCCTCATAGTGATCATAGTGATCAGCCACCAACCAGGAACCAACTGTTGGATATGATAAACTTTGATTCGACCTATCTAATGAACAACAAGAACCGCGATGGCGAAGACACCAGCAACTGCTTCAGCAGATCCCGCCTCCGACTTCCCAGTGGCCAAAAAGGAGGCCATACTTTGACGCTGGCTCTCGGTGGCCTCAGATTGCTGACCGGTACTCAGCCGCAGTCCACAACCAGGATGGGAAATAACCAGAATGGGAAACAACCAGTTGTTGTAAAATTACATATGATGGTTTCTCAAAATACGGAATTCCAAAAATGGCTGGTTTGTTACTAATCATTGAGAAACCACCATATGTAAGACTACCCTCTCTTCTGCTGGATATGTTGGGACATCCGAGCTTCGTTTTCTTTTCGAAGCTCCTGTGAGCTTCTGCAAAGTTGTTTTTCGTCTCTTTTGGGTTCTTTCAGAGGAACCTTCCTTGCGCGAAGCTCTTCTTTGTCTTTTCTATAGAGAAAAAATTGCTGGAGGAGGATCCAAAGGAGCCGTGCACCTACTACGGCTCAACATTGACAAGATGCTGGCGCAATCCAAATGGCTACAAAGCTTCCTCGAAGCGTCCGCGGAGCTTTCGCGGATTTCACTCTACTTTAACCACGTTTCCGAGTGGACATTGCATAATTACTGCTGCATGAATTGATTGGCTTGAGCTCCTGGGTAGTCCATCAGTACATCAAGTTCAATTGCAATATAGATGTATAAATGACTATGATTTTCACATATTACTTTGACGAGCCCTGCAACCAGGTCGGAATACTTCACCTCTTCAATTCAGTGCGTGTGCGCCACTAGACAACCGTTGGTTACATGCACTCATATGCCCTTCCGCGAAGCTTCCGCGGCCTTCCACGGCTCGAAGCATTCAGACATCTATCATTACTATCTAAGGAAAATAAAGTGGCCAGCACAAATGCTGACTCTACAGGATGTTCACATTCTTGAAGCGACCCTTCAAGCTTTTGAAATTATGGTCTCCTCGCAACAACGTATTCAGACTTGGCAGCAAGAAAGAAATGTGTATAGATATATACATGCATTTTTTGGGTGAGAAGCAAAGGCACCATCCAACATGCAAGCTACTCATCCCTCGAGACTTGAACCTGTGGAGTCACCGGTTCCGCTTCAGAGTGATTTGGCGAGAGTGATTGCAAGCGTGAACATCTTGGCATGTACAGTAGCCCTCATACTTGTTCGGTTGGAGTCTTGCGTCGCATACAAGGGTGCATGACCTGCTGGATTCAGCTTCTTTCAAGCCACTATCCCAACCCTGAAACCTCAAAGGCTCACGTATCAACTGGCTGATTCTCTCAACCGTGCATTGAGGACTTCTGTTCCTATCCTCCTACACCCGTGAACCCTTTCACAATAGCAATCACCTGGTGTTCTTCAATGACTTCCTCATGCATGGCTCTTGCTTACCCTGGTCTCGTATGGTGCTCGACCTTGTGGCTGCTTGCCAACTTCTTTGTTTTCCATCTGCCTTTCCTTTTTCTGGGTCGGCCTTCTTGCTGCGTGTCTCCCTTGCTTGTCTTCATACCCCTCTCCCTGGTTGTCTCTCTATTTGTTTCCCGTGCCTCCCGCTTCCCCTTTTTGCTTCATTCAAGGTCACATTCACCTTGAGGCTGCTTTCCATTCTACTTGCACTCGTTCTTGTCCTCCTTATAGTCGCCCCGTCTGGTTTCCCTTCTGCTTCAAGTCACGCAAAAGCCTGTTCTTTATAGAGCCAACGCACCTAAGTGGTTTGTCAGACCACAAGCCTCCTACAGCAAAATCCCTCCATGAAACTTCAGAAAGCCCCACAAGGTCATGACCACCTTTGGAGCCCTCAGGACGGACTCCGACTTGGCCGATGACTTGATTACCATTGTTTGAAGTCAATTACACCAATCCTGCAATCCTGCAATGCAGCATCCAGGGCTCCAACGGTCTTGCTCTTGGACATCACATGCTGCAAACGCTCCACCTGGTGCTGTTGAGCCCCTCTGCTGTTGAGATGTCCTGAGAAACTACAGCTCTGATGTATCTCGCAAGCCCTACATCTACAAATCTCCACTGCGCAGCAGCCTGCTTCTGGGACAAGCCCATGAGAGATTGGCTGTTGGTCTGAACGAAGGCACCAGCCTGCCAGCGGTCACATATACATGTTCATAATATACACATAGTGATACAAATGTATATGCTCACACCCTTCTCAAAACCCATCTTTTTGGATGGTCATCAGCCAGGTTGCAGGTTTCGCAAAAAAAGTGTGCAAATGCTTACGTGAAAACTCATCTATTAATGTCCGTGAATGTACAGTATGCATGTACTCGAACTCGTACAGTCTCCCAGGGCCAGCCAACGCAGAGTCAGCATGCCTAAATTTCCCTATGCTTATCAGGAAAATGCTTCGGTCAAAATACTAGCATGTTCTTGCGGAATCGAAGGATGAAAATGTTAATTCACACCTTCTCCAGCGCGGGAATGGCTTCAGAAATTACTCCGATGTCGGCCTGGGTCAAAAAAATCTCCAAACACCCAATTAAACAACGCAAAATGAGGACAAACACCAGTCACCACCGTCTCATGTAGTCACTTGAACAAAGGATTTGTTGGACAAGACTTACACAATGAATAATCAAATAACAAATGATTCATGGTCAATGAATTAGTGACTAATAGGTTGCCACTCCAGTACCAGCAACGAAACACTAAGGAGCGCACCTTGAGCTCTGACACATCTTCCACGTAAACTTCATGTTCCTGATAGCGCGACAAGGAAGAACCCTTTCCGTGTGCCATTGATTCACTCAAGAAATTCCATCCTCTCTTGGAAAGGAAAGCTGTGAATCTCGAAGTTTACTAAGCTGCTAATCGCACCCTTGGGATCTTTAGACTCCAGGTCTTGGCACATCGATTCCTGTCAGGGAGACCAGGCCTTCTCCCGCTCAACCCCCGCGCGCTGCATGGAATCTTTCGTGGCGACCTCGTCTGCTTTCTTGACCTTCGCATCGCAACGGAGATATGCTAAGGGGAACAGTACACATGGCATGGGTCGTAGATAGTTGATACGTGTACATTCATGTATATCATGAATGTAGACGTATGTAAATGGATTGTCATAATGCAATGAAAATCAACAAAGATATTTCAATAATGATGTATATACATATATTACTGAATGTATTACGTATACCATGTGCCCCAGGGTTTTTGGAATCGGCCGTTAAACCCACGCACGCCTCGATCTCTTGCTGCAGTTGTGAGA
>VSDK01028021.1:10475-44782 GCA_009767595.1 Symbiodinium kawagutii
CGCCGCCGCGGCCGGCGGGGCCAAGAAGCGGCTGCAGCAGCGCCTCGGCGGTGGTGGTCGCTGGGATGTGATGATCATCGTTAGGGATGAGAGATGAGGTGGATGGAAGTGGATGATGTAGATGATATATTAGATATATATAGATATATATTAGGTGGAATTAGATGGAAGTAAATGGAACTAGATGGAATTAGATGGGATTAGAATATATTAGAAATTAGAATATATTAGATGGAATATGATGGAATTATAGGTAGATGATATGAGTGGATTAGATAGGTGGGGAGGTAGATCGATCTCTCCCCTGTTTTGTTTTCTCGGTGGGAGGAGAGGATGGGGTCTAATGCGAAGAGTCATCGAAACTGGTCGTATGATGTGGTGTGTTTGTTTGGATGATGCTCCTTTGCAAGTCGGCAAGAGAATTTAGCCATACAAATCAGCTACTTGTAGCGCTGATTCTCGCTGTGTGTTGGTCGATTCTGTCATATTGCATGTTTCCAACCCAATCTCTGGCCACACGACCGGGTGAGGATGTGGGCAAAAAGCTATTCCAGACCGGATCTGTACCAAGTGCTGGTGAGTGCACAAAGTTTGGCCAAAACACCAGAAGAACAGAGATTGGCTCAGGCGACTCGGGATGCCGCTCCTTGTCAGAGTTGTTTGCTACCGGCTTTTGAGTGTGTCCAAACCAGAGCTCAATGGCAAGGGGATTTGTGTGGAACATTCCAACGGGCACTGTGCATGTGTTCATAATCTTTGCAAGAGTGCCCGTGAACCAACAAAACTGTTGAGTTGCCTCAATGGGAGTGGCAATCTGACTGCCACGACACTATATATTTGGAATTGGAGGATGGGATTATCCACAGGAACCCTCAGTAATTGATAGTAAAGCATACAACCTCACTGAGACATGCTGACCCCAAAGATCCTGAGTCACCAGGCTAGACACTTAGACACTCCTTGTACTTAGCCTGTGGTTCGTTACCATAGCATTCTTCGCAAGTTCTCATTAGGGCGACAGCTTGCAGTCGAAGCACGTCCGCTGTCCAAGTGGCAGGTGGTCTTGTCGAAGTTTCGCCACGTGGGTGCCCATTTAGACGCCCATCAGCGAAGAGAGCTGGAAGCCTTGGATGCTCAGTGCACTTCCCTGTGCTTCACCGCGGAGCAGAACATCAATGAGGACTGCAGCTCCGTCCTGTTGTCCGTGGAGGAATTGGAAGGCTGTGCGGAGAGCTTCATCCAGAGCTTACCGGAAGAAGGTGGCTTGAAACGATGCTCACTCAAGGCAGGTGGCTGGTGGCCATGCAAAGCTTTGGAGGGGTAACCTGAGTGGTGGCTTTGCTCGTAGTATCTCGTAGCTGTGTCTGTCAGGTCTTTCCTGCAGTGCATGGTACTCGTAACAGGTATATTCTAGGGTGGACAAGGGGGAGTCGTTTTTTGCAATATTATCCGCATTTATGAACATTTTAAACATCTGATATGCGCTGCATGTTCCTGCTCTCCGTTGCGCATGTTTTTCTTCAGTCGGGCCCCAACCTGGAAGCCCTGGCTAAAAAAATATCCACAGTCCTGACACCATGGAAGTCATGCTGATGTGGGGTTTGTGGGTGAGGTTGACTGGGTCCAGGGGGGGGTCCGCAGTGGCTACAGCACCAGGCACCGGTGCTGGTGCCCATTCTGCAGCGCTGCCAGCGGAGCGCCACGCGGCGGAAGATGATGGAAGCGAGTCAGCAGCGGTGTATGGAGGTGAACGGCCCCATCCTGGAGGACCGCACCGCGCCGCTGGCGCCGCTGGCGCACTGCTGGTGTGACATGGTGAAAATGGGTGACAGTCTGGTGGCCAACCATAGGGGATGACTAACAGCCATGGTCTATGAAACAAGGGTTGACATAACTAACTGCAATGGTTTATTTCAGAAGGCTTGAACTATTATGACATGTTATTGGTTTTTGATGATGTTTTGTTTTTGACATGTCAGGGAATTAGAGTGATAGTCTAGTGGCCAATGATTTGCGAATGCAGGGTATTGATAATATTGGATGATACCTTTAACTCCATTCATAATGGATCATAATGGTATTATAGCATAGTCAATCAAAAGGGAAAGAACCAACATTATGTATAGTTAAACGGCTGCTAGTTGATTGTACAATTTTGATCTTCAACTATACCTGGGGATCATCATCTAATCATTGACCAACCAGCGTTATCCAGCTGGTTCGTCAACCTATTGTCAACGATCAGTCAACGTTTCAGACACACCCTGGAGGCCTACTATTGTATCATCGTTGCGGGGTAGAACAGCCCTGTGTTTCTGACTTGCTTGAGGTAGCAGCTTAGAATGTATTCTTCAATATGTCGTGGGGTGTTGTCTTCAGTCCAAAAGCGGCCTCGTCATTATCGTCATCGTCGTCATCGTCACGTCCGTCAGCATCAATGTCGTCATTCCGGATCTGCATGAAAGGTGGGTGACCAACATATCAACATGATCAACATCATCATAGGTTTCACAGTGTTCCCTGCTCTTGAAACAGTTGCTCGTCTTCATCATGATCATGCTTCAGGTATGGCCGGGATGCAACTACAATGTGCTGGGTCACACAGCGAGCAACTTCGGATTGTACAGGTCGTGACCCTCAACATCACTTAACTCCCTTTATAACTTGGATGTTTGGAGATGCACTGCTAGAATGTTAGTACACATGATGCCTTGACCTCTGCCTGACGCGAATTTGCATTATTCTTTGCAAGTCTTGTGCCACTGCATCGGCATAGATAGGAATGTATGAGTTCGATGTGTATTCGGATGTGCCCATGACACCTGCAAAATTGGAACACTTTGAATTTTGCGAGCAAACAATCAACCCTCTTGATGATTGGGATCAAATGGGATCACGGCCACTTGTGAACAAGCTTGGCGGGTGACCAGGACTCTTAGTTGGGGTCACGACATGGCCGGGCTGTCCATAGTGGTGATTTGTCGTGTCCTCATGTTTCCAAGTGTGGCACCAAATCTGATCCGACCCCCGCTCACAGTTTCCAACAGTCACTCTCTCTCTCTCTCTCTGTCGGGCATGACTGTCAGCAGTCGTCCCATGAATGTAGAGGCCCTGCAGGTCAAGCACCCATTGGACGAAGGGAATAGCACATCAGGTGCAACAGTCACTATTGAAGCCTGATTAGTCACAACATGTGTAACCACAGCCCAATTGATTGCCACAATGTAGCCGGTGCATCGCAGGTTCCTTGTAATGGTAGACCTGGTAGATCCATATTAATGAATGAGCCACCCCCCAGGAGTAACCATAAATGGCCAGTGATTTACCATCAAACATTGGTGGTTTATGAATAAACGGATCTGACATGATCTAACATTAACCAGGTATCATTGAACATCATATTCCCATATGTTCCCTAGTATTGTTGGGTGTTAATGTTGTCTCCTGATTAGTGTGACCCCCCCTCAATAAGTCGAGTCCTCCTTCTAATGTCGGGCCGGGAGGTAAAACGATCCTTGTAGGGAACCCAAAATAATCCCATTACTTAACCATTCACCAGGCATCATTGAACATCATATATATATATATATAACATCGCATCATATTCCAAGGCATTGACGGATGTTACCCCCTATCAATTACCATTATAGCATATTATAGCCATATCTAACCATTATCAACACTAGTCAACCACTAGTTAACCATCATTAACCACTAGTTAACCACGATTAACCATCATTAACCACCAGTTAACCATTATTAACCCTTATCAACCACTAGTTAGCCATGGGTTGAAACCACTATTCACCCATGGATCTCTGAAGGACGGCAGGCGCTGCCCCAGGAGCTTCTGACCAAGCGTCACCAGGCCGCAGTGGCCTTGGGCTTCCCCTGCCACGCTGAACGGATGCTGGCGCTGAAGATGGCCGGCACCTGGGCTTTCCACGTGGCACCCGGGGGTGGTTGGGGGGTGCTTGGGGGGGTGGTTGGGGCATGGTTGGGGGGATGGTTGGGGGGTGGTTGGGGGGTTGGGGATAGCTCAGTAAGTGAAAAGATCGTAAGAAAAATGGCTTGTTGAGCTGTTTCGTGGCACAGCGACCGGCCTCATTCTGAGAACAACATCTCGCGGCCATGATAAACCAACAGATTCATCAAGAGCCCACCAACTAACTAACCAACCAACCAACCAACCATCCAACCACCAGCCATTGGTAACTTCAGCATCGTCAGTCTCAGCTCAGGCAGCTTGGACTCTGCACGAAGCTTCGTGCTTGACATGCTGCAGCGCATGGAACCGCTGAGGGACAGCGACTTACAGCGCCTGGGGGAACGAAAACGCGTGGACTGTCGCAAGAGGAAGGCCGAAGCCGTGGAAGTTCACCATGGCAACGGTGCCAATGGCGGGCATGGCCTAGATGCATGGGACGTGTCCTTCTATGCAGACCTCTTGAAACAGGAAGAGCTTCATTTGGACGATGAGAAACTCAAGGAGTTCTTTCCGCTGGAGGGAACCATTGATCGAATCTTGGAGGCCGCTTTGATGGGCATGGTGCTGCAATCACATTGAGACCACCACAACCTTCAGACCTCATAACTTTGAGCCCTTCAGGCTATGAAGTCCTGTGGATGACGTGAGTTTTCCACATGGCGAGCTGGATCAATATTAGCCAACCGATTTCATGGCTTATAATGACCAACCAAATCATAGGGGAAACAATGGTTAATGAAACCAATCCAGTAACCATTAGTATCACCAACCAACAACCAATCAAGATACCATTATAAGATACCATTAGTAGTTATCAATAACCATTAGCAATGACCATTAGTATCACCAGTATCTTGGTTATCCAGTAGTATTCAATCTAATAGCCGTTAATATCACCAGTTATCAATAGCCTTAGTAATAGTTATTATCAATAGCTAATGGATCACTAACCAATCAAGATAGCATTTGTACCCAGCAGTACTAGTAGTAGCAACCATATGCAACCATCCAGTAGTTATCACCATTATGATCCATAACCATCCAGTAGTAACCACCACTGGTAATAATCCATTAGTACCCGAGATACCATTATTGGTTGGTTGATGTTCACTGACATTCCCTAACCAATCTAGGAACCCTTAGTACCACTAACCAGTCACTAACCAATCAAGATACCATCAGTAATCATCAAAAAGTAGGAACCATCCAGTAGCACCATTATATAGTTATCAATAACCATCCGGTAGTAACCAAGATCCCAGCCCCCCCGCAGCTTCACCGGGCCCCTCACAGCTCGGTCAGATCTACACCGAGCTCTTGGGCCTCACCTTCGAGCGGAACGATCAGCTGCCAACGTGGCACGAGGAGGTGAAGGCCTTCGAGGTCAAGGAACGCGGCAAGGCACGGTTGCACGGTAGGTCCAAGCGTGGCGGTTGGTTTGTGGGTTGGGTTGGGTGGGGGTGGTTAAGGATGGTTGGTGAAGGTTGGTTGGTTGGTTCAGGATGGTTGGTTAAGGTTGGTTGGTTAAGGTTGGTTGGTTGGTTAAGGATGGTTAAAAAGCACTAATAATCAACAAGAAAGATGAGCCAACTAAGAAATGTCAATGCACCACGAATGGTTAATAATCAAGTGGTTAGAGATTGATGGTTGACAAATTGTTGATGATTTAATCAGCTATGTTCACATGATCAATTGACTCTTCATTGAGCCATAAATTTGCAAACTATCAATCGCGAATGACTATCGATCAACCAATGGTTCATCAGAGCAATATTAGTTAATGTTTCTTAACTATTAGTGGTTGATATGATACTCAATGGTTCATGAGCGATGATTAGTGATTAAGCCATGGTTATTCACTATCGGATTATCAAGTAATTGTTCGTTAGTGGCTATTGAATGAGTCTTGTAGCTAAGTTTAAACTTTAGACCGATGGCTAATGAATGACTGTTCGCCATTTATGTTCCAAGTGCTTAAGGAGTACTTAGCTGTTTTCCACAATAGCGCGGAACGAGAACAACGTCATGGGCAGGGAAAGAAAATAAACAATTGATGTTTCTATACTCTGAGTTTTGTTGCTGGCTTCTGGCTTCCGATTCAGTCTTGACGAATTTGTGTTTGCTCCTGCTTCTGTTTGTTTGTTAAAACATATTTGCGAACCAAGCCAAGCCTGTATTTTTGTTGAACCCCCTCCTCCATAGCATTGCTAAACCCCGCTAGTACCCTCCTGCTATCTTGAAGATTGACCTTCAACAGTTTCAATAAATCCTTGGAAGAGATAAGGAAAGGCACGGAAGACATCGAAATTCCACGCTCCAGGTAGTCGGCCACTTGTTCCTGGACCAATTTCCCCGCGATGGGAAGTTCGCCCATCAGATGATTGTGCCCCTGGCACCTGCCTATGTAAGCCGGGATGGCGAAGAATGCCTCCCAGCCTGTGTGAACATCTCCAACCTACCGCGAAGTGAGGGCGGGCGCCCCGCCCTTTTGAGATGGTCAGAAATGAAGACGCTATTTCATGAGTCTCGTGGCGGAAGGGTTCTAGATGAGGGTGATCTCTTCAATATATACAGATTCAAATTTTTTTGTTATATAACAGAATGTTATTCTAATGTTATTTGGCTTCAGTCACACTTTTCCAGATGGGGGTGTTAAGTGCACGGTGGAGCTTGTGGAAGTCGCATGCTCCGCAAACATCATGCTTGGGAACACTTTTCCGTGCTGTACTGTATATTTGTGCGGACGATTGGTGTCATGACATGTCCCAAATATTGGCAGTGCACTAGCCAACAGCAATGCACTTCCTCTGAGTGATACTTGTACTTGAATAGTTGGTTCGTATACGTACATTCCTCCGAAAACGAGAAGATTGATCACGAAATCAAAAAATTGCCGGGGAATCACAGGGTCGATCGTCGATCTGATTTGGACAGATTTTTTCAGCATTTCCACAGGTTTGTTGGGGATTATCCCCTATATCAACCAGCTTAAAAGCCTAACCATTCATCAACCTGCCTTTTTCAACCAAGATTCTGTGGTCGCACGTGTTGAGGTTGGGCCATGTGATGCACTGCCTGTGCACCCGCACGCGCTTCAGCATGCTGAGTTGGGCTTGGCCCATGGTGCCGTGGCCCGGTGGTGTGGAGCAGGACTTCTTGGAGGTGCCGTCAATGGCCCTGGAGAAGTTTGCATGCGAACCCTTGCTGCTGAAACGCGTGGCAAGGCATTTCTCAGGTGACGGCGAACTGGAGGAGTCGGTGGTCTCCAAGATCAAGCAGTGCCTGGGACGACCCCTGGGACCGCTGGACCTGGGGGTTTCTGCTGCTGGCTCCAGGTAACACGGCAATCGCGACCTGTTGGAAATGGCCTTCCATAGCCAAGAATTCATTGCCCAAAATGGACGAATTAGTAGTGACACGCGAGCAGAGGGGAATTATCAAGCTAGAAGTATCTACAGGTTTTGCACGTTTGATACACGGATGTGTGGCTTGAATGGTTCTGGTGCACGCTCTCCATAACTATCAAATTCGTTTGAAATTGCAAGCCTGCAGAGCAGATCTTTGGTTGCTCAAAAGGGTCTTGATGTTTTGACAGCCCAGGTTGCCAGATGAGTCCAGACATGCTTTTATTTGTTGGTTTGTTTTTCCATCGGCTGTAGTAGAAATATTGGCCACCTGCGCTGACTGTAACATGTAACGCAAATATTTTCTTGGGATTGATGACCCTGGTTCAAATTATCATTTGTAGACTTATAGATGCTAACTAGCTTATATATATGTATACATATCTATTTATATGCCGATAGGAACTTAAAAGATAGATATCAACTTGTAGACGGAGTAGGTTCCTAAGAGGTTCCCAATGGGTTGCTGGATTTGTTCATCTTCGACGCGCCGAGGCTCGAGAAGTGGATGGGGGGGCTGGGCGAGAGCCGATACTTTGCCTCGTCGCTCTTTGACTTGATGATCCATTCGCAGGCGCGGAGAGAAGTGGCGCGAATTCCGATGAGATTTGACCACCTGATGTGCTAATATTATTTGGCAAACATATTTCCAACAATTATCATATTGGAATGAGATTTGGATGAATTTGGCTATGGATCCATATTAACCAACCAATTCATGGGGTAATCATCCATAATTAATAATAACCCATGAATTATTATTGATGATTACCCCGTGAATTGGTACAACAGCCATTTGGCTATGGATCCATATTAACCGACCGATTCATGGGGTAATCATCAACAATAATACGGAAACCAATGGTTAATGATAGGGGGACCAGGGGTACAGGGTTATGACCCACTGCTTAGTGTGGATTCCCATGAGATGTTGGTAGAAATGATAGATATAATTTTTACATGGCTATAATTTCTTAATTTTTGATGTACAGTAATGGATACAGAAAGATTATGGACATATGATAAAAGTAATAACTTATGATTTCCATAGATCAGTGCCCATTGACATCATATCACTTGTCAGTATTGGCTTATGTAATTTTATAGTTGGGGATGATATAGAAGTAGCTCATTGATGAGAGGTTGTTATGCCTAGTGCTCGCATTCGAAGGTTTGGAAGCATCATCAGTAATCCGTGGGAATCCTTACTCTCCGATGTCCTGGGGTAGGAGCATGATCGGCAGTGGTGTCGGCACAGGAGGGGACAACTATGATGGAACCAACGGGACTTCCGAAGATTTCCCATAGAAAACTATGAGAAAACCATCATGTTCACTGTTCACCTCAGATGTTGGAATTCTCATCAACCTGCAAGAGTGAACAGCTTTCCAAAGCTATGGTCGTTCTACTTATTGGTTGAGAGGCTGTTTCCAGGGATGATAAATTTCCGCAACCAACCAGCCTCATTCAGCTTCCAGACAGGCGCCTCCCTACAGCTTCGATGGCAGATCAGAGCTGTCCGTAGCAGAGCTGTACCGCTGCGTGATGCAGAAGTACACCACACTGGCGCAGCTCCCGAAGACGAACTTCAGCACCAGTTGGAGACTCGTCAAAGTTGGAGTGCGCCGATATTTCGGTATCAATTGAAGGGCACAGAGTTATGTCCACGTTTTTTTAAAGACATGTTCATGTTTATGGCATAAGATGGTATGATAAAATTATATTATAGATATTATTCCAAACGAGAGAGAGATTATACTTTGGGATTGTGCCTACCGCCCGAAGCAAGCAGTATGTTCTCGGATATTCTTGGTGATTTCGCAGCTACCTTCAAGCTGGTACTTGCCATCGGAAGTTGGTGTCTTGATGTTTGCTGATCACCAGCGGTTTGGTTTGTGAGTGATATAGTTCTGGGGATTGCCTGGCTGCCACCACCTTCTGGTCACTAGGGGATTGAAAGCTTGGAGGGCTTTCACAGTAAGAGTAACTTCACATCATGGCCGCCAAAAGGAACAAGCAGATAGATTGGCAAGCTACTGCAAGCTGCACTGCCCTCTGATTCCATGCAAGATCAAAATCTCGTGCTTCACTTTTTGCCAAAATCAATTTGAAATCAGCATAACCGTTGGTCCCACCATCTCGAAATGATGGCAATCTTGGGGCATTTGCTGCCTCTGAGCGTCAGGTA
This sequence comes from Symbiodinium kawagutii, assembly GCA_009767595.1. Taxonomy (NCBI): domain Eukaryota; class Dinophyceae; order Suessiales; family Symbiodiniaceae; genus Symbiodinium; species Symbiodinium kawagutii. Next base: position 20,056 of record VSDK01028021.1, read on the forward strand.
TCATCTGTACATCGGCTACGATGCAGGTGTGTATGGCTACGGTTGGAGTGACGTGTACGCGGCAGACCTGTTCCACACCATGCAGACCTCGGAGGCTGGTGCCCTCTCGTCTGCCACGGGCCGACGCCTACGCAATGAGATCTTGGGCCCTTGCGCCACCAAGACTGGAGATGTGGCTCGGAGAAACAGGGTTGGTTGAGAATGGTTGGTTGAGAATGGTTGGTTGAGAATGGTTGGTTGAGAATGGTTGGTTGAATCAAAGGCTTCAAAATGGTTGGTTGGTTGAGACTTGGTTGGTTGATGTTGGTTACGAGTTTCCCAAATAATTTGCTCATTAAGGCAGGGGTTCAAACTGGTCAATTGTGGCTCGTAAAAAGACCAAGAGTCATGATTCACAATGGCAAACAATTGATTGAGAAGGGTCAATAATAGCTGCGCTAGATATGTTGACTGGTTGATGCTGAAATCATGGGTGAGCTTAACAAGGACTCTTGGGCAAATATCGGTAGCAGCATATCCTAACGCTGCCGGGACCTTACGGCAAGAGGTGCAAGGCGATAGATGGGGAGCTGACCTCTGCAGGCCAGGGGGTGGTGGCCCTAGGAGATGCTGAAGAACTTCTTGGGACGCGAGCCCTCGGTTGAAGCGTGGTGCGCCCTGAAGGGTCTGTGACGACTCTGCGGTGGAACGAGCAGAAACGGACCCGGCAGCGCGAGAGATGACTCACAGCTGATGGGAGCCATAGGTTTACACAAAAATTCACAGCTTCACAAGCTGTTCAACTGGGCATGTAGCTGTAAGACCTCGCAAGAAGATCAGCCAGTATGTGCAAAGGATGGGCAATGTAGTGTCGACGGGTCTACGATCGTCAATGTTTATGCGTTCTGAGGTTTGCCTAGGCAAATATCAAGGCTAATGTTGGTTTCTGATTAGTATCTACCTGTTGGTTTCATCTATTTTCATTACTTTAGGGGGGGTTACACCAATCAGAAACCAACATTACAAATCTCAACAGATCTGGGAAGATTGATTTGTTTCTGAGCTTGCGGATGTGGTTCTTCTGGGCTTCACAGCATCATCAAGGCACTGGACGTGAATGAAGTTAGCCAGCACAGGCTGCAACCAACTAGAAATGGGAATGTAGTCGACAAATGTTCCGTCCAGACCCCGAAGTTGCTATATTAGGGTCAAGGGTCATGGGCTTTGGAATCTGATGTGCCTCCAATTTGAATCCTTCAGCTAGTGTGCTGAAGCAAGGGCAGGTAGTGATCCTCTTGACTCTTTTTCGGGGGGTGGGGAAGCATAAACGACTCATAGAGGGCTGTTGCGCCAAGAGGATGATGTGCTGATGCCTCTTGTAGCTCAACTTTGGTGCCTTTGAACTGGCGGTCGCCAGCTCCAAAGCTTGCATATCTCAAGCCCATGATTTCCCCGAATGCTTTGGAGATCCGTGAATGGTTTATTGACCGTCATGAATGTTCATTACAAAAGTGATTACTGAGGGTTATTACCAGTTTGATGATGGTTTACGGATGTTGATTGTTTGCGTGCTGGTTCAATGATGGTGATTGTCAGATTAATGGCGAATGAATAATGATTGCAGATGGTGATTGGTGGCTGAATGGTGGTTCTCAATGGTAGCTGTGGGTCAAAACCCTGTACCCCTGGTTCCCCCATCATTAACCTTTGTTTTCCCTTATTATTGTCGGTAAATCCTCCATTGGCCGGTTGGTTGATATTGACCCATAGCCAATAGTGACCTCCCATCATGCAACCATCAGTTGCTGCTCTAAATGACGCTGGAGGTCGCCCCCATTGTCCACTGCCCAAGAGCTCAAGCCAAGGCCTCAAACGCAACGTTCAGCGCCTGGTGGCTGCGCGCAAGTGACTGGGCCAGGTTACAGTGGGCTGTAACCTGGGTAGACCATGCTGATGTATCACTAGGGGCTGATGTGCATGTATTGATGTTAGCTCTTAGAAATGCATGCATATGCGTACAAGAAGGCACACACACATGTGTTGTCATGCGTTTTAATGCATGTTTTATTTTTTTGCATAATATGTTTCAATGTTTTAACTGCTCATTTGCATGCATAAGTGTAATAATTTTATATAATTTTGAAACGACACACAAACATGCACCTGCACATGTGCAAGCACACTATGCCAGTTTTACACCGTCAACACTTTCACACTCTCCCATTGGTGCTTTGTTGTTTTTGTCATCAGTTACTTTGATGATAATTAATTTCTAGTTCCTGTCAAGGCACGACCAATTTTCCAAAGCGTCTTACGAGCCTTGTCATTGAGGAACCACCCTAGCTTGAAGTCTGAACAGTCGAATCAAAGTGATTGCTTCCCCAAACGGCACCTTCCAAGTTAGACAGCTTCATGCCGACCCTTGCACATTCATTCATTCTATTGAAAAAGAGATTTGTTCCCAAAAATCCTTGTTGATGATCATTGTCAATGAAACTTTGCCGGGGTGACTTCGGCACATAATTGATAGACGGAATGGTGATAAGTCATGCAGTGATGGTGGTGCACAACTCTTCATTTCCCACAATGCCTGGCTTGGGATGCAGCTGTGTCAACTTCCTGCAGCGTCTTCAGGTATCGGGACATGAACAAGATGCAACGCTCCTTTGGGTAAGGATCTCAGAGCTGCCGTGCCGGCTAAAGCAGCGCTTTCTCGCCATGAATTGGCAGAGTCATTTGGACCCAAGGATGATTGCAATTCCCACTCAATGCGATAGATCCGTTGAGACTGGTAACGGTATATTTACGCCCTAGACTGCCTGTAGCTCTTGATGTTCTTTCCACGCTGGGATGCTGATCCAACCTAGCCATTTTTCCTTTGAGAGTGGCTAGCTGGAAAATGCAGCATTTTTACATGATGTACGTACTGCCCTACTGCTGATAGTGACTCCAGATGCGCAGCTGTACCAATGAACATTGCAAGCATTGACGAGATCCTGCAGCCTCTTGCGCGGCTAGAAAATGCCCAGCATGAGGGTCTCCTCAGCCATGGGTCAAGGAATCACTCCGAATTAAGAGATAGGACATAGTCAACCTTTTTGGTAGGAAGATTGCTGGTTGGTCTCTGCACGCATTTCTACAGCAATGTGTCTATGTACATAATTGATTATTTATTAATTAGTTAATTTATGAGTTATACACTTCATTCATGTGTTTGTTCGTTCGTTCGTTCGTTCGTTCGTTCGTTCGTTCGTTTGTTTGTTCGTTTGTTTGTTTGTTTGTTTGTTTGTTTGTTTCTTTGTTTCTTTGTTTCTTTGTTTCTTTGTTTCTTTGTTTCTTTGTTTCTTTGTTTCTTTGTTTCTTTGTTTGTCATTGCCATTCATCGCAAGCTGACCGTCACCCCGCTGATGGGCAAAACCAACGCAGAATAACGATGCTGGAACTACGACACCGTGTTACGACACCAGCATTTCTTGTTTTGTTTGTTCTCATGGTTGGGTCCCAAAAAAGTTCGCATCATGCCAGTTCCAAGATTCCAAATCACATAATTGCCCACTAAACACAGCGGACTCTGATGAGTACACTGAGTGCACGTGCCTCCCCTGCAACAGCACTGCGCCTGAGGCTGCGCGTGGTAAAGGCTGGCGACTGCACAGGCCGCAAGCGATGCAGCTTTGGGCTGATGGTGTCAGGGGGTCAGGAAACATGTAGGCCATTTCCTTGATAAAAGCTGTCCGCGCTTTGTAGTCAAACGTATTTTCTGAGGACAAATTGAGAATCCTCTTGGATTGATTTCATTTAGGGCCCCTCCAACATTCCAGATGAGGGCTTGCAACAAGGTACTCAGTTTTCTGATAGGAGTGAGCCCAGTCGGGAAAGAATCCTGCTCATACACAATCATCAGGTGGAATCCAGATTTCGTGAGCATGCACATCCAACATCATCCAACATCATGGTGTTAATCCGCCGCGCGATGTTTCTGGTGATTGCCTTGGGGCCAAAGGCAGCTGCTCTGAATCAGTTGGGATTCACCGTCAGGCAGCTACAAGCGAGTGGGCGCACGCTCCAACATGCAGCTCAGCAAATGTCTGGGTGCAGTTGTCCAGCAACCCATGCAGCTCAGAATTTATATATCCATGATGCACACATATCCATGATAGATCCGGATCTTTTTTTGACTAATGTAATATGCATATTCGATGTCTCTTCGATCGTTTAATGGTATGCAATCTCACGTACATATGTACATGTTCATTTAAACGTCTATCTTTGCAAAGTGTAAGTGCTTATGTGGTCGGAACTTTTTTGTTTGGGTGAAAGATCCACTCTGATGTGTTCACCGGACCAACAATGGCACGCGTCGACCTGCGCCCATTACGAGGATTTTCTCAAGTTTCCTGGTGGTTGGGCCATGTTAGTTTTTCGGTTTCTTTCTTTTTTAAGCATGTTTTGGCAAGAGGATTGAATCTGCCTAACCATCATTCACCATACTCAACCACTAATTAACCATCATTAACCACGGTTTCGTTCATTTTCTTCGATGTGAGTGAGGTCCGAAATCTTGGCCGATGCCGGCAGTTGTATCCCTTGGCCCATCCCCGCAATACCTGGGGGATGCCACAGGTGTGCGGGTCGTGGGCACCGTTGCGCCGTGCCCATCCCCGCGTCGTGTTGAGGCCCATGTATCGTTGTGGCAGTGGCAGCGTGGTGTATTACGATGGCTCCAGCAGTCAGTGGCGGACCGCGGCGAGTGGATGCGCCAGTGGGGGTATGCTTGGGGGCTGGAGAATGTGTGGAGATATGGTGGTTTATTATATCTAAATGGTGAATAAAGCATGATTTAGGGGTACCCCTATTCCGAGAAGCGCCCATATCCATAGATACTTGTAGATAGTGCAAACCTACATGACACACATATTATTTGACAATCTCACTGGATATCATATACACTCATCCATTCATGGCCCATCTCCCACACATTTAGCCAATCCCACGGTGGTTTACCTGACAAAGATTTTGGCCATCGCTTGGGATGAGGGTAGCACCATTGGTGGATCCCAAAAGAATGCCCCACCCATCCCTAAAGCCTCTTTCTGCTTCAGGGGGGGGGGCAGATCACCCACCAAACTTGGAATATTTTGTTGAGGTCGCTGGTGATGCCATGTTGGGACCATGGCAACCTCCAGCTTCGATCCCAAAGTTAATCCAAACACTGGTGACTTGGAGCGTCAGTAAGGCTTGGAGATCAGACTGATGGTGACGCGTGGGGATTGGAGGGGGCGATTTGGAGCCATATCCAGCCATTTTGTGGGAGAGCTGAGGTATCATATGCTATCATGTAAGATGCATTTGCATGGCAGCAAAGATAGAATGGGCGGTTTGAAGGGTTGGCCCAAACAAACGTGTGCAACCAGTGCAAGCATTATTTGGTAATATTTGATTATTATTTGGTCATGTGAGTGCGCGCCTTGATTTGTTCTCAATGTTTTTTGTGAATGTCTAGTTGCACATTCTTGATGCTAAAGTATGTTTCTTCAACTCAAGGCATGGCTACTCTGAAGTGAGAACCCACCATGAACCACCTGTAACGCCATCGCAGGGTGTCCATAGCCATGGCGTACCCGCGTTCCTGAGTGCAGGATGGCCTTGAAGCCCAGTGAGGGCGAGGCTGGGGTCCAAGCATTCTTTCCGCTATTGCACGTTTGACAAGCTCTTATCCAACTGTGCTTCCAGAAACGACGAGCTCTGTCCCCAAACGTGTGAGTTTCATGTTGTTTGGATAAATTATTAGCAGACCTGAAGTCCAAATGGGAACTTGCAAACTACTATTTATCAAACACCGACGTCTGCAGATAGAAGAAGATTTTCGGAAAGAGCGTTCGTGTGGTTCGTGGACATGATTGGAAGGCGATGGCCAGTTTTTAAATTACAGGAAATCCAACAACCATTGGTGGTTAACGATGAGGGGGTTCAGATATTTCAGAAAAAACTCTTCCCAACAAACCACTGGTTGATGCCCAGATTTTCTGCAGGATCAATTCGCTGACAAAGCCGTGTACTGCTCAGCCCCTGCGTCGTCCAATGCCGGGAAGCCGAAGGGCTGGAAATGGACCAACAATTTTGAGGGTTCCCTATAGTAAGAAAGCCCCACTCTGTGATATTGTATAACTTATATATAACTTATAACTATATCATTACATCTGCGATTGATGACAATGACATAGGGGGCTCTGTAGCTTGGTATTCGCACATACCTCTGCACATCTCCGCGCGATCATTCTTTCCAGAGAGCACATGTCTATTGCCATATCTACTGTGAAATCTCGAAATCATTAAAGGAAGTGTGTGCGAAAAACACCCAAATGCATCTAAACCATTCTAAACAAAAAGTCCCTCACCGAATGGTGGCAGCGGAGGCAGCGGAGGCTTCTACTGCTCCCTCCCAGGGGCAGGAAAACCTATAAAGTCACCATGGTTTAGAGCTGAAGGTGCTTGAATCTCCCGCCTCATCACCACGTGAGGCAGCAGAACCTCCACGATCTGGCTGGAAGCTCCCAGATGAGGACCTTCCTTGGCGCTTGTTTCGTGTGGCAGTTGTCCACCGAATTGTGCCCGAAATAATGGGTTCATGATGGTTGGTGGTTTTAAACATGACTATTTTCCCTTACAATTACTAACAAATGGTTTGTTGACTGATATCTTTCAGAGGGTTTGAAACCACCAGCCAGATGATGGTTCATGATCATGTAGTGACCGTCCCTTTTTTCCCAAGGGCTTGTTGGGACAAGGCTGCAAAGAATCACTGGTATTGTATTTGACAATTATTTTGTGGATTTTTCAGGCGTGCTGGCACAGCTTCTCAAGCACTTTCGGCAGTCAAAGCATGCATATTGAAGTTGGATGGATCTTTTTTTGCCTTGGTTGCCCAGCCTCTTCTTGGTCCAGTTTTTTGGGGATAAGACGCAGAACTTCATACAAAGATACTCCGAAACTCCCTGTGTATCCCCATTGTGAACCAGCCTCCCCAGCTGGACACCCCATTGGGCCTCGACTTCTCGCCGGCATTTCGGCTGCCAGGAGCGGGGGCTGTTGCCCAAGGCCTTCTTCACCAAGGGCCTGGAGGCCAAAGGCCTTCCGAAAGAGGTGAGGCATCGGATGGCGGGAGATCGCTTCACCCCTCAGCAGCAGGGAATCGATTCCATGCCGTTTGTGTGGCTCCCAACCAACCAACAACATTTGTTTGAGCAGTTAACCAAGCAACAAACCATGCTGTTTGTCGTGGCTTTTTCAACCTTGCAAGGACCACATTGGTCGTCTTGAGATGTCTTAAGCCATTCCATGACTAGGTGGTGGTCTTGAGCCATGATTCATGTGGGTGAATCCTAAAGGACCCATGTGGTGAATCCTTGCAGTTCAGCTTGGGGCCAGGCAGTTCAATCCATCGTGACCAAGGTGGTGCACCAGGCGCGGAGGGGTTCCCCACCATCAGCATACCGCGAAGGGGCCTTGGATTAATTTTTTTGGGGATGGGGGATATGGAGTCCAGACCATCTAAGTCTAGTATACTGGTCCTAGTTCTATCATCCAGATTCATCTCCACCTGGTCTTAGTTCATCATCCAGCACACTAGGTCTATCATTTTCACTTTCACCATCCTAGATCGGCAGTAGGCCAACTGGGAAGCATCGTTTCTTCAAGTTTCTTCTTTAGATTAATGTGCTCTATAATGGTGAAACCCAGCTTAAATCTATTCAAAGTCTAAATTGCAATCTATACGATCCAAGTATTGAAAATACTTCCAATTTATTCAAAGCCTCCATGACAATCCATAAATCATCATAAATCTAGTGATGCAAAATCATTTAAACCTGTGGAAAGTTTACATGCCAAAGCACTTAAACCTGTGAAAAGTTAGCACTACAATCTCCACAAAATGCACGGAATCAGAATCAGATCCGTAACTGCTCTCACGTGCCATTTTGCAGGATGCCGCGGGCGACATGTCAGCATTCCGGCGGAAAGGAGGCGGCTGAGGGACCTCGCTTGGACCACAAAGAGCGCGTCTATCAACGTTGCGCACAGGGAGAACTTGGGGGTGCGACGGAAGTGATGAAGGCAAAATTTCCGATGTTCATTGAAGTGTTGAAGCATTTTCGAAGTGTTCATTTGTTGTCCTGATAGGCAGTGCCCATGGATTGAAGCACCCAGGATTTGGATCGTGACCATTTGGGAATAAAACGATTGTGTGTAGTAGATTGTAGCGCGATGTAATTTGTAGGAAATGTGCATTCCATGTGTTTTGTGCGCTGGATGGACATCAAAATGGGTTTCAATCAGGGGATCTTAGTGTGGTTTAAATACTTTGTGAGCTTGCTACTCTGTTTTTTTTTCCGGATGTTAGCTGTAATTCTTGCTGCTGCCTTTTGATCCAAAGCTACGCTGGGATTGTAAAACCTCAAGGAACTCAAACGGACGGACAGCTGGATTCGCTCGGCTATGAGATGACCTATATCGTGCTCAGCAGATTCAATTGTAGCTCCCCATAGATTAGCCACCCCAGATCAACCGATGATTTGAGTTGTGCATTTGTCATTTCATGTGCCCTCAGAATCCCTGAGATGCCATCAAATACCATCGGATGCGATCAGATCTATGGGATACCAGTGGATGCGATCAGCGATCAGATACCTCAGGTGCTATCAGATCCTACCACTTTCCGGTGCGTTTGGCCATGGTGATCAGATGCCTCAGCGCTTGGGGAAGCGTTCATTGTTGACATATGCACTTCCCCAAGCGCCGGCGCCAGTCACACTTCACCACGGCCTCTGCAAGGTGTCAGTTTCGACGAGGAGTGGGCCAAGTTGGACGCGCCGCCCTGCGATGTCGGGGGCTTTTTATGCCAGCCGTGGCTCAGCCCCTCATGGTTGATGATGATGACTTATCGTGGAGAGACATGCTGAAGAGATGTTGATAGGTCATATCTTGGTTATCCCATGAAAAAAAAAAAAAAAGGTACTTGCTTATGTGGTTGTTTTCCTGCATCAGGGCCAACCCTGGGACGCCCTGGCAACCGCCATACCAGCGCCCGTTGCAGCGGAGCTGTGGGACCAGCGCCGAGCTGAGGCCAAAGCTGCATGGCAAGCAGGCGTGGAGCAACTGCAGGCGCTTGGGAACCAGGGTGGTGCCATGCTGGTGATGGTTGCGAATGGTGATGGAATGGGGTGATGGAATGGCAATGGTTATTACTGGGAATGGTTGTGGAATGGGAATGGTTATGGTTGATAATGAAAAATGATGATTGATCACTATATTGTCACTGCAAGTGGTTGAAGGGGGATGGTTGACAATGGTGGGTAACTAGCGGTTGATGGTTGGTGATGATGACAGTGCTGGTTGATACTAGCAAATCATATGGAATGATGCTCAATCCCTTCCGCTAACATGAGATGTTCTCCTGGCCCTCCTAGCCTAGGATGAAATCACAGGGTGCCCCATGCTCTTGAGATCGTTTAAGGAGGGCCACGAAGGAATCCAGCAGTGAACTGCCACATGGATTCAAGATGGCCACAGGTTTCAGCGCTTGAGTCACAGCCAGGCGTTTCAAGCGCTTGGCTCTGGTCCGTTGCGTGACACCAAACCAGCTCCGTTGCGACGGCGCCATGGCCACCGCCGCTCCAAAGAGAGCGGTGCCCCGGGTTCTTCTGGCCATCCTGGGGCTGGCCTCGACCTTCGTTGGGAGCCCACCATGGGCTGCGCGGTCGGTTCTCTGCAGGGCCGGGGCGGTCCAGGCCGTGCCGGAGTCCAAGAAGTCGCTGGAGCTGCTGGCGGGGAAGTTTTACAACGGCAAGGTGGTCAAGGTCACGAAGTATGGAGCGCAGCTGGACTTGGGAGTGGACAGACCTGGTTTCTTACACGTTGCCCAATGCCAAGACAAATTTATAGAGGACATGAATGACATTCTCAAGCTGGATGATGAGATTCAAGTTCGCATTCGACGACATAAAGGAAACGAAGTGGAGGTGAGCATGCGTGACAGTGAGGAGTTTCAGAAACGCGCACCCTATGAGTTCTCAACTGGAGAAGAGGTGGAAGGAACTCTGCTGAAAGTTTGGGATCAAGGTCAATCACTGGTGGACGTGGGAGGTCTGGTTGCGGCAGTGCTTCCACGCAAGAGCCTCAAAGATGATCCTGCAAATCTGGAAAAAGGACAGAAATTGAAGGTTCGGGTTGCGAGCACCACTGGCTGCACTATGGATGTAGAACAAGTTTGATCACTGACCCGGTGCAGCGCTTCAGCGCACTCAGAAAAAAACGCACTTGGCTCCTTCGTGTTTCACATTCCCCAACAAATGAGCCAGTGAAGGACTTGATCACCTGACATTGAGGAAATTATATGAAATTATCAGATTACCAAGTCACAAAAGCGTAGATTGGATGATGAAACAGGTATTTCACTCAAGTACCACTGATACTTTTCACGTGATGCACATAGTTAGTGCATAGACCTGCTACGGTTCTCATGGGCCTGTGACCTGCAGGAGAGCCTGATGCAGGAGTTCGGAGTGCCAGGTCGGAAGTCTCAGAGTGGTTGAGGATGGTGCCGCTTCGACTGGCTAGTCATGGGAGACCCAGGGCGCAGCCCTTGAGGTGCTCACGTGGTTGAGTCGGCCCACCCCTATGAAGCGAAGGCGCAGCCCAGCCGGGATCCTGGGGAGCTTGGAAGCTGCGAGTGCCCTTGGTGCGTTGAAATGATTTGGGACCCCGGCCCTAACGGATCGCCACTAAGGAATGGCCAAGGAACATCAAAGAACCACATAACCCGACGGCTCACAGTGCCTGTCAATGAACGAAAATTGTCATTTGAATTTTCGGAAGCATGTGAGCCTTGTTTCATGTCTTTCCAATTTGCTGCCTATACATATCACCTGCACTTCCCTTCTTGTTGGATTGCATATACATCGCCCCCCAAATTGAGCATTCGATCTCGTGACCAGGGCTTCAGATGGACCAAAGAGGTCTCCATCAAGGGTGCATCAGCATTGGTGGTGCATTTCTACGAGAAGAGCTGCACTTACGACACTTGTCAAGCGATTTCACGCGCTGGGTGGTGTCAATCACCGGGGTCGATCCAACAAACATCGCAGGTTTGATTAGCTAGTTGGTGGTGTCAACCATTTTCCCTAGTATATCTAGTATTATCTTAGATAGTTGGGTGGTTGGTTGAAAACAACTTTTTCAATATTTGTTCATAGGGTTTGCAACCACCAACCAGTGCAAGATTTCTGCCATTGAGTGAAAGTGAGCGTAAGCACCGCATTTTCCGCCACTGTTTCACATATTTTTCCTCGCCCGTCTCTTCAATGTAATAGCCCCTCTAGAGATGGTGCAGCGCTGCCTACATGAAACGTGTAGGCCAGTAGGGAAATCCTTTGAGAAGCCCTCAAAAAAAAGACAAAAAACAGTTAGATCAAGATTAGTGGTTGGTTGAAAAAATCCATATTTCACAAGCTTTTGCAACCACCAGCCAGTTATTGTAAGAAGCTGTAAGCCACCAGGTACTGAAAACAAATCTTGACCGTGCCATGTTTTGCCCAAGTTGCTGGTTGAACCTCTCTTCCGCTTCGTGTGAGAACTGGGTGCTGGAAAACGTTAAGAGAAATCGTGATACGTTGCACATCACCCAGTCGCAAATGAAGATATTCCGATAATTCTTCCAAATGCACGGAATGTTTCCATAGGCGGATCCAGAAATCAAGATCAACGCTACTATCTGCAACTCCCTGGAGATGGATTGTGATCCCTTGTGCCAAAGTGGATGGTTTCTAGTGATTTGATTTGGCGATTTGTTTCGCCCAAGCCACCTTACCATGGACTTCACGTCTTCCCGAGGATAGCTCCACCCGTCTTTGCATCTTCTCTGGTGGTTTGCCACGCGATGCGGCAGGGCCAGGTGAGGTCATGGTCTCATGGCGCTGGACAGCAGCCAGGATTTCATACGTTAGTTCCTATCATTTGTGGCTATTTGCGGTGGTTTCCCGGTGTTTGTCCTGTAAACCAACGGATTGATTGGATATAGGATGGGGGGTTTTGTTAAGCTTCGATGGCCATGTTCAAAGTTAGAAACGTTTTCACCCGGATTGGGTTTGTCCATGTTTGTTCTGGGGATTGCCGCAAGTTTTGAGAGGCTTGGTGGTATTGCCCACGCCGACAAATCATGAGCTTATCATGGACAATGTCACGAAAATGCTGAGAACGGTGTTTCAGGTTCTTTCCCATATGGCATGTTTTGAGTCGATGTTTGAGTCAGCTGGCTACGGGATATACATGGATATACAGATCTGGTTGGGGAAGCCGGCTGAAAACAAACCCTTCTGATTCTAGCTGTTGGAAAACGCGCTCTGATGTGCAGGATTCAGGCAGGCAGATGTCGAGTCTCAAGTGTGGGTTGGCCCGCAATAAAGGATGCGTCCGATGTGAATTTCTGTTGTTTCGTTCCTCTGTTCAAAACAATACGTGTTGGATGGTTTGTGGCACTCATCGTCTGTGGACTGTCCCACAAAACCTATCAAGATAAGGTATCATATTTGTTTATTCATATCTGTCTATCTATATATACTTACATATACATATATTTATATATCATTTAGATAATCAAATAATAATGATGTATCAATTAACTATTTCGATGTATTTCCCGCATCCATTATCACACCATTCACCAGGGTTAACAATGCCTAAGCCATCATTTGTAGATACAACACATTGTTTTTATACAATTAAAACCGTGCTTAGTGTAGTGCCATGGTTTTGGATATTTTCCGTAGTATTAACCAATGGTGGCTTGGTTTGGTTGGTTTGATTGATTGTTTGTTTGTTTGTTTGGTTGGTTGGTTGGTTGACAAATATCCAATTCCATTGGCGTTGAAATCACCAAATCAAAAGTCTCAACAACTTCTATTTTTTCCATTTTTTTCCAAACTCATGGGAGCTGTGTGTGTTGGTGGCGTGGCCAGGTGCGCGAGTGGAACTTCACACCTGCCGATGGCTAAGCGGGCCGGCTGTGCCTGGGGGCATTTGAAGGGTGCCATGTTGCCACCTGGTGCCAGGGGCAACGCCCACAAACACTGGCTACAGGTACCCGGTAGTGGAACAGGGTATGGGATAGTGTGCTGAATCTCCGCAAGCATAGTCACAGTATCGCCATGATTTTCATCAGTCAAATGCATATCCAATGAAGACTTTCTTGAGCAACAGTCTATTCTGCATTCCATTTTCACAGGTGTTGCCGGTTTGTTGCCTTTATATACAGGAGCTGCTGAGGTGCCAGCCCCCAGTGAAGTTGATAGATCTAACGTGAGCTCACTAGGAAAAGTGGATGAAAAGGCTGGGGGTCTATGGTAGGAAAAGAGCAGTGGAAAGTTCAGTCAAAAATGTACGGCAATCTATGGTCCAATGGTGAAAAAGTGCGCAGTTAGTGCTAACATGCTTTTCGGGAGTTGGCCGACTGAGTGGGAAAACCTGCCTACATCGCCCATACACAGCATGCCCCTAAGTTGGGAGCGTGGTTTCCCTCCTTGGACTCTTGGACTAGGCATTTAGGATCATTTTGGGATGGTTGCTGGTGCCCATCATTTGCGAACCGCCAGGTAGAACCCTATATGTTGGAAGTACATGCCGCTGATTGACCAGCACGAACCATGAATCATGCCATGAATCATCCACCAGAGGGATATACCACATGGTAAAGATCACCTCCGAGCCATGTCCCACGCGCTGTGAGCCAGGCGGTCCTAGCCATGTCCCCATGTGGGCCATCCCATCAGCATGGATCCGCTCCCAGGTTGCAACCAACGAGTTTGGGGCACCGTTGCGGAGCGCTCCTCGGGCGCTTGGAAGGCAATGGCTGCGGCTCAGCTGGGGATGAGGAACGGGTGGTTGAAGGTGGTTGGGAGCTGCGTGGGGAGTATTTGAGGTGGCTTGTGAGGTGGTTTAATTAAGGATGGTTCAGGTGGTTTAAGGATGTTAAAGGTGGTTCAAAATGGCTGATATTGAAACAAAAGCGTGCTCAGGAGTAGAAAAACACATTTAGAGGACTTAGGTTTCTTGAGAGAGTTTAGCGATCCAGGATGACGGTTGAGATGCTGTTGATTCAATTGATCTAGCTTTGGGTTGTCAGCTTTTGTCCAGCCATAGAAATCATGGCAAGTTGTTCGGGTCTTGTAGAGCTAAGCCGGGGTTCGCTCGCCTACTGATGAGTGACACCACGTGCTGATTTGGATTGCAATGTTTTTTGTGCTCATTCACATGGTTACATACAATTATCATGTTTTTTCCTTTTTTGGGTCATTTGGCAGATAATGAACATTTGTCAAATTTGACCCAGTTGTAAACGCTTGACTATAGGAAAAGCACTAGACCTATAGATGCTAAGTTCACACGTGACGTGAGTATGGACCAAAGGCTGGAAGAACATCACCCATCATCGCCCATTCCTTCAATGTTTCTCTTGACCAAGGCATGAGAATTGGATCCGATTGGCCCTCCCCAAGCACCCCCAAGGAGCCCCCCAGAATTCCCCGTAGCCAGGTCTTGCTGGACCGCAGGGCACTTGGAGCAGCGCTGGTAACGATGGTACCAAGGCAATGGCAACAACAACAACTACTACAACAACAACAACAACAACAACAACAACAACAACAACAACAACAACAGGTGGGTTATGATGGTTAATGAATGATGACGAACTGAGTTGCTTTCAAAGCAGCACTGGTTGGTTTGCCCAAGTTTTCTGGTCTTTTTATGATTTTGCCTGGTATTAACTAATGGTTGGTTGGTTGACTAATATTTTTCATAGAGGTTGAAATTACTAACCAGATAACGGTGGTGAATCAATGATGGTGATGCTGCTGATGGGGGTGATGATGCTGAAAATCATCCCAATCTGGTGGGGAGCTGGGCACCATCGTGATGACATTGTGGCCAATCAAGTTGAGCAGGATGACATTGAGAACACACGTTGTCCGGCCATGGTTCTAGCTGTGAGTATGACTCACTGAAATGAGGACTCACCAGAAAATGATCCAATACACCCTGAGAATGGTCCCCGGAGGGCTTGTTGAGACTTTGACAGAGACGGATTGTGCTTGGTCATCCAGGGTCGCCTGTATGAACAGGTATGAACGCGTGTTGAAGTGTGTGCATATTGGCCGACGGTCTGGACTTTCCTTTTCCCGCCAACCCACATGATTGCATTGATGACTTGGTTGGTGATAGCGGAGAATGATGGTGGTCCATGTCAACATCGGTTAATGCATGTTAATGCTAGGCTCATAGTGGCTAAGATCGATTAACAATGATTTATAAAGGTGCATAATGATGATCATACTGTCTAAGCAGTTAACTAGAATTAATCAGACAGCATCATTATCGGTATATGCACATGCGATGATGATGATGATGATGATGATGATGATGATGATGATGATGATGATGATGATCATTCAGTTGGTACATCCCCAGTTGCTGAGGTCAGAAACCGGGCGCCACGACCGCACCACCGCCCGAGTGGCCACAAGTGGGTGATGAGGTTCAGGTAGGATGCTGCGGGATGCCGCAGGGCGGCCGTGGTCCTGGCGCTGATGGATGATCGTGGTGAACAAGTTCAGCGATTTTTTTTAAAAAAAATATATATATATATATATTTATGTATGCCATGTGGCTGGTTGGTGGTTTGATTTACTTTTTTCGCAGTAATTATTAAGACATGGTTGGTTGACAAATGTTTTTAATAGGGGTTGAAGCCACCAACCAAATAATGGTTGATTTTTAGCCAACAGTAATTTGGGATCTCACCAGCAATAATGGTTAATAGTGGGTAATGGTGGTTCATAGAAATTGATACTGGTTAGCGGTAGTTGATAATGCTTGTCAGTTGCTGGGACAAACCCTCAAATTTATTTTCAACTTGCAGATTTTCACAGGAAGCACGGAACTGCCGAAGCTTCGCCGCAGGCCAAGTATTTGCACCACGGCATGTGGTTCCATGCAAAAGTCTCTGCCATCAAGGCTTCTTGGGGCACTAGCAATGGCAGAAGGGAGGGATGACTAGGCTTCGCTGATTTTCATGAGCTTAAGTGTGGCATATGTTTGACGGAATTGGCCCCCCACGATGAAAAGATCACAAGCCAGCTGGCACAACCTGTCCTGGAGGAACGGTTCAGTCATGAAGCGGTACAGCGGTACCACTTGACTGTTTTGTCCACGCCAGCCCAAGACAGTGGAAAGTAGTATGTGGAGGTTTCATGATCAGATGTCATGTGGAACCATGTTCAGAGTCAGGTTCCAGGACAGCACGATATCCAGGCTGTCACAAACGTGTTGGTTTGGTGCAGGGCTTCGTGGTATCTGCATCGTTTCCCCAGTTACCACAGCTGAATGCCACAATTACACCGTAGAAGGCCCCAGCTGAAGCGGTGCCCCAAGTGGTCCTGGCGTAACAATACCATTGGTTTTCTGCACCCAGTGGCATCCCCTGCCGCCATCGCCCCAGGTTGAAGGGTGCAAGCCTCAGCCGATCTCAGTCGTCAATAGCGGAGTTTCAGTCCAAGAAAGAAAGGACTTGAATGGGCTTCAAATATATCCTCTGTATTTTTTATTCGGTGTTTCAACAAGTTGGCACTGCTGAGATGATATAAGATGATAACGTTTGGATACTGCAGGCATTTTGTGTCAGTTAGTCGGCAGATTTTTGATTTTAGGATGCAGCATGGGTTTGAGACTTTTTACATTTGATTGTCATGGCGCCCTGGCACGGAGAGGGTTGAAGTGCTGCCTAGAATTTCAACCGCGTTCCCTTTGTACTTGTTTTCTTGCATGATTTGGTCTCACCTCTTCTCCTTCATTTCGCCTGCAGCCTGAAGCATAGGCCTTGGGGGCCCTCGTTCCTAAGCGCAGGGAAACAAACAAAAGAAACAAACCCCCAACCGAAACAGCTGGGCGGTTGGTTTCCCAAAGCCCAATATAACGCGTTTGCATCGCTGAGGGGAGTGAAAACCTACACAGTCGACTGGGATGATGGAGATTACAGAGACAAGGTCCGTGGCGGTTCTGGAGTTCACAGCTGCCGGGAGGTACAAGTCATGTTCTACGAGTCCGGGTTGCACATAGACCATCCCACCGGGGCCAGAAGTTGTGTAAACCTCAGTTTTTTGAATCATTCAGGGTTCGGATCTTGAAGGACACGTGGATGTTCACCAACAAGGACCCATGCGAAAGGACCAAATTCAATCAACTATCATTGAAACATTTTTTGCTGCGGGACTCAGAGATGTCTCATCCCATGGTATATTTAGCAGGTGAGTTCACCCTGGTTAGAAGTAAAATACCATGAATACCTCAACTGCTGCCCTAGCTTACAACCGTGCTTTCAGCCCACTTGAGCATGGTTCAGAATGATCACCCCCAGAAAATAGCATGGTTCCCCATCACGAATTTGAATGAATTTGTCATGTTTGCCGTCCTTGACCCAAAGCTTGGAGCTCCACATGAACTTGGACGAGAACCTCACTGAATAAGTTGCTCGGAAACATTGGGAAACCATTGCCGTCGGTTGTAGGTTTTCCTGGTGATGAATGGTGTTCCCATTTATTCCAGGGCATTATCCATCTCCGACCGTATTTCTCCAATCCGTTACTGTAACCGTTCTGGAGCACTGTTAAGCATTGCAGGGAAAATGTATTTCTAACTAGCCAGTATTCACGGCTAACCACCTTTCACCACTATTAGTAGTCATCAAAACGCGTCGCAAACTACGGCGCTGTCAAAGAAAAGCCGTTTTGGCTCTTCATTGCTACATTGACTATTACTTATTGACCACCGTGAGCCACCATGAAGCACATGTTCAGCACCATGAAGCATCATGAGCCACAATTCACCAATGATTGAGTCACCATTAACCACTATGAATCATCATCAACTTTTTCCTCATGTTTATTCAGCAACTCCACTCCATGCTTATTCATCATTAACTCCACGGCGATGAAGCATGAACTACATTGTTCATCCATGGTTATTATGCACTATGAACATCCATTAGCATCGATTGACATCATCTTAAGTGAAGTTATTTACGCACGAATTCCATGGTTATTAAGCACATTTCAGCGTAAATAACTGGAATTAAGCACATTTCAGCACCAACATCTCCGAACTCCATGGCTTGCCCCACCAGGAGAAGCGACGCGAGGAGATCCAGCCCAGAGGTGGTGGGCCGGCTCCGGAGCTGGCGGCGTGGGGTCGCCCGAGCTGGTGGAAGTGCCTGGTGATGGTGGGTGATGGTTGGGTTAAGGATGGTTAAGGATGGTTAAGGCTGATGAAGGTTGGTGGAGGTGGCAGATTTTTTTTTTCGTCAGTGGTTGATGGTGGTTAGGGTGGTTAGGCTCAAAGAAGGTATGGATCAAAGCCAAAATTCACAGGTGATCCATACCCCCGATCCATACCAACACGCAGGTGATCCAGCCGATCCATACCTCCGGAATCTCCGGATCACCGCTCAGCGATCCAGACCGGTTTTTTGAGCTACAGCGAAGATGGTTACATGTGGTAGTAAATTGGTAGTAATAAGTGGCTAATATTCATCATTACTGGTGAATGGTGGCTGGCAGGAGTTAAAAAGTGTTTTATCTCAATAGTGGTTAATGGTGGTTATTGACAATTGGTTCATGATAGTTAGCCATAGTGGTTTCACAATAACATTGAGAATGATGGCAAATTTCATGATCATTAGCTGACCACGGTTGATCAATAGTAGATGTAACGATCAATCAGGACCAACACAGTGGTTGACATCATTTGTGTGAACAATGATGCTTATTGGTAGCGATAAAGGGTGGCAAAGCATGATTGATATGTACGAAGTGGTTCATGGCTCGGCTAGTCATTGCAAATGATGATCATATATATTCACAGGTCCTACTGTCTCAGGGGCCAGTGCATGACAACCGCCACCATGCGGGTTGACTGCTGGTGAGGTGAGCATTACAAGGAGTTGTGCCTATCTTTTAACCCTTGATAACCAGCAATTAGCCATAGATAGTATTGCACCATTGGGGGTCGTATAAATGTTTCATTGGGGGGATTTTGATTGATTAGATGGGTTGATCTCAGTGATTTGATGCACCTGACGGTGCTTGCAGATGCGACAGGTGGGAAAAAAACCCACCAATAGGGCGTTGGGCGTGAGAACTGCGCCAAGTGCCAAAGAGTTAGTTTGGTAATTCGAGGTGGGGAGCGGTTTTTGCGTACTAAGGTTGGCTTGCCCGGAGGGCTACCAGCGAAGACAACCATCTATGAATTCAATATGCTTCAAGTTGGGCTCCAACCATCAACCAGAATCAACCAGACTGACAGCTAGCATTGCTTAACCATTGATAGCTGATGATGGCAATGGTCGATGAATCTCATGGTTGGCCTGGGCCGGTGGCCAACGATAGCCCGTCATCGTCCATGTCTGAAGCTCTGCCGTTGTCTCCCTAGGGAGCGAAACGTCGAAGATGCCCCGGCCTCAGCTCCTGCCTACCAGGCCCTGCCAGGCCACCCATGGCAGCCATTACCATCCCAGGTGGAGGTGTACCGCCAGGCGGTGCCCAAAGATGGCAGCACCCCATGCTTCGCACATTGTAAGGAGGTGGGGGAGCACGGGGGCAACACCACGGATCCTTCTTTGGAAGATGTTCTGATATATGTTTTGACATGTTTTGACTGTAGATGCTTGCTTGGAATTTTTGTTTATATGGTGAAAATGGGTGAAATACGTTTATGGAAGATCTTATTTATAGCCATGCAGCCATGATACGCACGCATTTGATCTTCATGCACATGCCGCAAAGGAACACTTTTTGCGTCATTGGATGTTCTGAATCCATTTGCATCATTTGGCCTCCTCGTTGAGATGTTCTGACACCTGAAGTTCTTCCAAGCTTGACGATTCAAGAGTGGGCCTGGACTCCCTGGACAGCATCACATGACTTATATAGGACCTAGGAGCACCAAGCTCAAACCGCCTGTCTGTCGGAAGTGTACGGGTGCTGCCGCAGGGCCCTCCAAAGCGCGTGCTGGTGAAATATAGCAAGCAGGAGGCAGGGCCTTAGGTGTTGGGTCATGTCATGGACATCGTGTCCGGTCTCAGGTGGTGTCACTTCAGTCATTCAATGATGCTCATACTCGGTAACCTCGACAGTATCTCAACGTACTATGATATACAATTTATCATTACTGAATCGTCGAAGGATGCCAGAAATCTCTGTTCGGGGGTGTTTATCGAAGTGGATGACTCCATGCGAGCCTTCTGGCCAGGATAGGCTGTGAAGAGAGTATCCAAGGGTTCATGTTGGTAGCGCGGCTTGACTTCTACAGTATGCTGTGCTACCCTCTTTATTTGAGCAGATGCATGATTACGTGTGCATGTGCAACTGCAGATGCAAGCATTCAAACCATGGCTGCTTGCAACATACCCCTGTCATATTCCATGATCTTCATTGTTGCTGGTTTTAAGTTACAAACTACTAGTAACCGCACTACAGCACTATGGCATGTTTTTTGTTGTTCCGGTTGGTTGCAGCCCCAACTGGCCCCAACCTGTTTTACTTACAGCTAGGTGCTTATACACCTGCGCACGCACACACACAAAATAACACCCTATCCTGATACTACTGATTCTATCTTACCTTCTAATCACGATATAACATGGTTTTGCTGCTGCTGGTCCCTGCTGTTCTTGTGCAGTGGTGACACTGCTGTGCTCAGGGGCCCAAGTATGATGAGCAGGGCTTTGGTGTCACCTGTGGCGATGAACTTCTGGTCTTCGGCCTTGACAGGCGACACGCTGGGAGGTGAACATCTGTAGCCAGTGGAGGTACTCAATGATACTCACAGTTCGCAGAAAAAGGGTCACTTGAAGTAGGCAAACCATGGCAAACTGCCAAAATTTGGAGTTTGGATTTTTATGGAGACAAAATCACAAAAATATTAATAGCACTGGTATGAGCATTGCAACCACGACTGTTATCGTCATGTGGAGGTGCACGGGTTTGACAAGCAGTTAACAGATTAGCTGTTGATGATTTCATGCAGTCGTGACATGTATTATTTATCCATCCTTCCAAGTGAGTGTGTGTGCACGTGTGAACCGGGGTAGCCACGTCGAAAGGGTTTGCCTGAGAGTGCCAAGCTCCTGGGGTAGCTGATCCCAGCAAGTAGCCCAGAGGTTTCTGAATCACAGCACCGGACGGCAACCCTTGCTGTGCTAACACGTGTGGGAGAACATTTTTTCCGCCACAAACATCTACCAGAATTCAGTAGGACTCCACCTGATCACGTTCTTCTGTGCTCTGCTTGATCTCTGGATTCATGCGAGAATCCACCAGTAACATAGCGATTCCATGCGATTCCCAGCATTTCCCAGCTTCCAAGCTGCCATGTCATCACCATGACATGTTCCAAAAGGAGCTCTTCATGGCCAGGACGTGTCCTTTGACACCCATTGTGCTGTCCAAGATGGCTGATAAGCCTGGCCCTGCGAAGGCGCAGCTACCTGGGCCTCCAACGTTGGGTAACAAGGAACGGTGCCTCAGCAACGTGTGGAAGGTCGCATGTTGGACCACCAGCGAAGAAATGGGGTACTGGTATGGTACGGTTGAAGTCGTATTTCGCAACTGTGACTGGTATCATCCACCTTCGGAACCATGAAATTTTTCGCATGAGAGGAGCGCAGCATCCGTTCATTCGGAGATATAACTGGAGGATTCATCACGACCTTCTGGAGGACTTGTTTCACTGCAAGGGGCTCGACTGCCAGGTTCAGGGTGTGGAGAGCGGTTGGTTTTTGGACCTGGTGAAGACGTCTCCTGGCGCTGGAAAGCTGCCCTGCAAATCCACTTGGGCAAGGAAAGTCTGTGAGACATCCTTGCCAAGAGCCAAGGCACATCATTTCATGAAACGGCGCCAATAGCGCCACATAGAATTGCATGTAAAAAGTCAACTTCAAACGCGTAATTCTAAACGCGTTTGCAGACAATCGAAGAAACCATTCCTTGATGTTCTGGGGACTGGCATTTCTGCGATGTTGAAACGGAGTAGTTGCACAGACCATCAGAAAATCTAGGGCCACATGATGGGATCATGAATGCCTTTGGCCTCATGTGAAGGCCCGGCGTCGTCCGTGATAGGGGTTTATCAAATGAAGCCCATGAGATTCGACTCATTAAGGCCCGTGTCAAAAACAATAATCCACACAATCCTAAGGTTTCTGAAAGGCAGTGATTCCATATTTTTTTTGTATCATTAAAATCAAACTAGTTTTTCATCATTGAGATCAAAGCCACAAGATATTCAATCATCGAAATCAACCCGACATTGATTCCAAAAAAAGCATTCATCCAGAATCTTTTGGAACATGATCCATGATATCTTGCCGTATGGTTCTTTCTCAAAATAGGGGCATCCATTTTTGGGTACCCCTATGACCTGAGAAACTACCATTTGCTGGTTATACTCCTTCTTAATCCCTATGATTTACCATTATAACCCCCAATGGCTTGAGAAAGCCACCCTGGCTATCCATGGCTATCGACCTCCACGACTGGTCCTCCAAGGTTTTCAGGCCCCCATCGCGAAGCCCTGGGGGAGCTGCTGAACGGCCGCCTTGGAGGTGCCCAGCTACCGTGTCGTCATCGCGTCTTCATGATGAGTTGTTAATGATTTGTGGATCCCATTTCATCAATTCGATGAAAGTTTACTGAGTATAATGATTTGTGATCTATCAAACTTCATCAATCATGAAAGTCTGGTATGATGATTAAGTTCAGCAAGAATAAGTCAAATGATATGAGAATGGGATGGGGAAAGATGAGAGTAGTCAGAATCAACATGACTATTGTGAGATTCTTCATGCCTCGTTGCTCGTCGCCATGAATCCAGTGCCACGGTGGACAGGTATCACCTTGGACCTTTGTCCAGTGAAACCTGACCAGGCTGGGTTGGGCCAAGGAACACGGTTGATTTGTAGCTCAAATGGGGTCCGCTAGTGGGGCATCCTCAAGACTAGGCGGTCATCTCTATAAAAACTAAAGTTGCTGGATGGCCGGTGTTTGTTCAAAGTATGATTGAGTTGAAGTCCAAATGGGTTTGAGGGCTTGACATAGAGCATACCTGGGCACACCAAACCCATGCCGTCTTGGCTGATGGGTTAGGTGTTGGCGGCTGTGATGTCTAACCTCGAGTCCTTTGTGCAGCTCTTGAACACAAAGGCATTCGCAACTGGGGCCTACGGCTTTGGTGCAATCGCATTTGGCTTGTTAGCTAGGGGTGCCTTGATGGTGCCTTCACTGACCGCTCCCTGGATAGTCTACTTAAATTGCTTGGATCGCACGGTCTGGACTTCAGGATGGAGGGGTGGCTGGATTTGAGAGAAGCTTTGGCTCAGAACATATTAGCATCGATTCCAATAAGTAGGAGCAATATGGAGCAAATGGGAGGCTTTTCATAGCAGAATATTCCCATAGAGTCCCATTGACAATGAAGTAGGATGCTTACAATCCCAGCAGGATCTCGATTGGATCACTGTAGGGCTTGGGAGTGGCAGTGGGGCCTCCATATGCCAGCAGGACCGCGATACAGGCTGCCACGTTCGCTCGTGCATGCCACGGATGCCACAGAAGCACTGGAAGAAACCTTGTAAAACTGGAGATGAGCCTTCTTCCCCTACTACTACCAGTCCTCCCCTTATCAATTCCTCCCCATAAGGATGTAAGGTCCCCCAGTGTGGCTTTGCCCGGATCCCAAGCAGCCGACAGCCTGTGCCAGGTCCGTGCCATGGATGATGTCGGGCCCTTGACTCTGCCAACCATATCCCCCAAAATTGCTTGCTGGCTTTCAAAGTTCTGGGAGCTCGGATCAAAAGTGCCGGCGGCACATCTCTGATTGCGGGGTGCCCATTTTTCTTGAAAAGCATGGGTGCCCATGGGGTGCCCATGATTGGCCAAGCATTCTGGGAGTTGGGCATCGCTGGGTAGGCAGCTGTGCAGCTGTACCCTTCGCTGGGTCACCGTTGGCCACTGCCGTCAGGTCACCTTGTGCTTCATCGATAGCTCAGCCGCTGTGGTGCCAGTCTTGCTGCCTGAGGTGCCAAAATCGTGGGGACGGGAGTGGGCCATCAGCATCTTTGGGGGTGGTTCCGAGCCGGTGATGGGTGGGGGTTGTAACCATCAATGATGGTGAATAGTTCGTGATAATATGCAATAATAGTGGTTAAAGACCTACGGGTTGGGTGGTTTGCTTAAGATTTTGTGGCTTTTCCGGGTCATTATTGACAAATGGTTGGTTGACTGATATTTCCCCAAACAGTGTGTGCACTAAGGGGTTCTTACGGTAGTAGAAAAGCTCCTGGTGTAATAGAAGTGTGCGCCGGCGCGTGCGGCTAATTCGCCGACCCTCTCGTCAAAAACGTTCCCTCATCTTCCGTTTTCAACAGAAGCCTCGCACGAAACTGGGTCCGGGATAGCTCTATTCCGGAGCTGCGTTCTCGCCTGCGTGCCGTGTCCATTTTTTGATCAATGTGCATTTTACGTGGCAGGCGCAAGGGAAACCTCACTTTTGTCCCTCTTGGGCATTAGGAATCCGTGGCAGGCGCAAGGGATTCGATGCATTTCACAAAACGTGTAACTGTCGTCGATTTTGCGACGTTGCAAAAACG
>VSDK01028021.1:45687-80158 GCA_009767595.1 Symbiodinium kawagutii
TCATGCATGTGTGCTCTCATATGTGTGCTCTCATATGTGTGCTCTCATATGTGTGCTCTCACATGTGTGCTCTCATATGTGTGCTCTCATATGTGTGCCCTCACATGTGTGCTCTCATATCTGTGCTCATAAGTGTGCTCTCACATGTGTGCTCATATGTGTGCTCTCATATGTGTGCTCATATGTGTGCTCTCATATGTGTGCTTTCGTATGTGTGCTCTCATATGTGTGCTCTCATATGTGTGCTTTCGTATGTGTGCTCTCATATGTGTGCCCACATGTGTGCTCTCATATGTGTGCTCTCACATCTGTGCTCATATGTGTGCTCTCACATGTGTGCTCATATGTGTGCTCTCATATGTGTGCTCATATGTGTGCTCTCATATGTGTGCTCTCACATGTGTGCTCATGCATGTGTGCTCTCATATGTGTGCTCTCATATGTGTGCTCCCACATGTGTGCTCTCACATGTGTGCTCTCACATGTGTGCTCATATGTGTGCTCTCATATCTGTGCTCTCATATGTGCTCTCATTTGTGTGCTTTCATATGTGTGCTCTCATATGTGTGCTCTCATATGTGTGCTCATGCATGTGTGCTCAAATGTGTGCTCTCATATCTGTGCTCTCATATGTGTGCTCTCATATGTGTGCTCTCATATGTGTGGTCATGTATGTGTGCTCTCATATGTGTGCTCACGTGTGTGCTCATGTGTGTGCTCTCATATGTTTTCTCTCATATTTGTGTTCATATGTGTGTTCTCAGATGTGTGCTCTCATACCTGTGCTCTTAAATATATGTTCTTGCTGTGTCCTTTTCCCACTTCCCCCATCTCACTGTTTGGGGTCTCTTGCCGGGATAATTTTCATAGGGGTTGAAACTACCAACCAGCATTGATATGATGGCGCGTCAAAAATGGGGACCCTCGACACATGGCTGGTTTGTTTGAAAATAAGTTGTTAGACAATGTCAAAAAAGGATGATTTGGGGGCACTCCGATTTTGAGAAACTACCATTTGTCATGGCAGGATTACTGTATTGGCTCTCGGTTGTTGATGCCACTACTGGCTGCTATCATATCATAGTTGGTCATACGCAATTGGCCTGTAACCAGAATCGCTATACCCCTTGAAAAATGATTAGTGGCTGATTGTGCCTTTATGTGCTTTTGGTGGGTGGTGCTATTCTACAATCATTATTATATACTGGCAGTTGGATTCGCCATCCCTGATAATTTAGCCAAATATTACCCGGCTACTAGTGGGCTATATCGTTCTCCCAATTAGATACTGCTCGTACTTGAAGGTTGCTATGAGCTGTAGTGAAGTAGAACATCACAACACCAGCCAATGGTGGTAAAGCAAACAGATACACAAATGGTAGAGCAAAACCTGACAATGACCAACTAATCAATTGTGCGTAGCTATAAGCGAGCGATCACAGCCGTGTTTATTTGTACATGCGTTTTTTTCTCAAAGTTGGAACCCCCAAAAATGATTGGTTTACTGTTACAAATGATGACTCTTGGGTGATTTGGGGGTTCCCCTATTGTTGAGAAACCGGCATATATGCATGTATGCCCAACAACTTTTGTAAAACATGGTATAGCGTAGTATCACCAACTACCTGTGAGATGATTGGCCATTGATATCGGCCACGGGCTTTGTGTTGGGCCCTCGTGGTGGACCCCTACTTTATTTATTTTTAGAATATGAATTTGCTTTATTCACAAATATATATGCATGAATTTGCTGCTGTGATTTCATTTGTCTCCACTTCTCTCTGCTGATTTTCCTTGCCCGGGATAGCATGTCGAGCCTGGTCTCGAATTCACGGGCCGGACATAGGCCGCTCGCTCACATGTAAACAGCTGAGCGCTTCTGTTCGTTTTCCGAAAAGTATTGGAAGTACGCGGTTTTTGGCCCACAGCCAAATTGGTTGCGTGGAATCACATACCAGGAAGCAACTGCCCCAGAAACCAAGAGTTTTCAGGGATGCTCGGCATCAGTTGTTTGGAGTATCATCGAGTACGCAACATATGTGTAAGATATGGGCCTATGTTATGCCAAGGCCTTGTTTTGAATGATGCTGTTTTGATGGTGCCGCTGATAACCGGTAGCCTGCCCTCCAGGCTCATGTGCAGTATGATGCCGCGGCCTCAAAGTGCGCGCCATGCTGCATGATGGAATCACAGGATGATCAGGGTTGAGCCTTGAGGGAAGATGGTCCCATGTCTTTCGGCCCGCTTGAGCAGGTTGTGATGCAATCCAGAAACTGTTTGGCATCCATCATATTAGTTGTCCTTTGCTACCTGGTCTCTGTGGTATGATTCTGCTATGGTAGATGCCTCCGCTCCTGGTATTCAACTCCACTGTTGGCATTTAGCTATTCCAAGTACTATTGGATTGCTACATGCTAGAACTTCTACTTGACTGCTACCTGCTAGATGCACCTAGACTCCTACCTGAACAAGATACGTATCATACCCATGAGTCGGTGGCCCCAGGAGTCCCCCATTGGTCACCTCAGGCGAAGGTGAGCAGTGAAATCCAACTGCTGGGAAGTGACGGCAAGAATGATGCCTGGGGGCCTCAGGGATTTCTTCAAGAAGTGGCGACAGTTCTTGATTCACAATGCTTACTATGCGTCAGTTTACTCGTACATGGTGCTCTTGTCGGGTCGTGAAAACTGAATTGGACGTGAAAACACACCAAATTCATATTGTCTGAACCATACAGACGACTAGACCTTCCAACAAATCAATGAAATTTCATTGCATATCAACCTACTACACATTAAGTACACATCATATCAATAGCTGCATATCAATGATGACCTCGCAGTTCTTACTTCGCAGTGAGAGGTGTGAGATGCGGGCGCGGCGGAGCTGAGCTCAGGTGGTGGTGAAAGCCTTCAGTTCCGAGACAGGGCCGGCCCAGGTGACCAGCATAGCCTTGCCGTTGGGAGCCAGCCTCCGCGGGAAGATCTTCTGAAGCAGTGATCAGCTCTGGCAGCTTAAGACCCTGCCGAGTTGCAGCTGCAGAAGCAGTTTTTCTGAGTACACCATCGTGGGTGGAATTAATTCCAATAATTCATTCGAACAGGCTTGGTTTTTGACAGTGTTTCTGGTTTTTGGATGGTTTTGATGGTCTTTTGATGGTTTTTTGACGGTGTTTGGGGATGTCTGGGCTAGGTTTCATGTGGTACTCGCGTTTGCCAGGTGGCAGGTGTACGTCCTGGCTGGGCAGTGGATTGGTGAGGGAACCCGTTCACGCCTGGGCGGCTTGGATGGAGGTGAGCCTACCAGGGATACGTAGAGATACCGAGGTCACCAGGATGAAACATCGAAGCGATCCATGGTTTCAAGGGAAGTTGCTAGCTCCGGTGACCTGGGAGACGCTGGGTCGCTGTGGCATTTTCCGGGTTGTTTGCCTGTGATACTCGTAGCTGCAAAAATGGATTAGTATGTGATGGTTATGCTGACCAGGAGCTAAGTGGGGAATGCCATCTACGAACCACCAGTGCATCGCTTGGGAGTGTTTGCGGCCATGGGTGTTGCGATCCGCGGTGTGATGAGGCCAAAGACACGGCATCTGAATCCCATGGCTGCAGTCTCAGATGGGCCGCTGGTTGTGGCGAGACCACCACGGAAAACAGCCTAATGGGGTTGGGGTCCCGATGGGTCTCGGTCACGGCGCAAAGGTATAGTTTGTATTTTTGCAGAACAGCTTTATACTATCTTCTAGTGAGCAGCTTGGTTGATCCAAAGTTTTGATGCGCAGATCAGATGCATTTTGCTTCTGAAACCGCAAATTCAAGGACAGCTGCCATGTCATTTGCGTGTCTAAGAGATTGGCCGAAGTTCGCTTGAACATGAAATGAATTCAACATAAAAAAACATGAACAAGTCATTCTAAACCAAAGGAGGTTCTTGTTGGGGAAAATGATTTTAAACTCGTGCTGTCAGAATTTCCACTCTTCAGCGCCCCGCTTGAAAGGGAGCTGATTATTGTGCATTGCTTAGGTCGAGTTACCAAGCAAAGAGGCGTGCGATGTGCCCAACAGAAACGCCTCAAGTGCATCCCATTGCATATGTAAGCCAGGATTCAATCCATGATCAAATTGCAGCCCATATGATGAGAGATGATATCTTAAAGGGTAAGCCATGATCAAAATATGATCAAATACAGGATGAGTAGATGTGATTCCCAAATACCTACATACACATCAGCCCTTGAGGGATGGATTTGGGTACCCTTTTGGACGACAACAATTTTTGGTGCATGACTGTACCTGGCTGGTGGTTTGAAACTTTTTTCCTCATTGCCCCTATTATTACCACATGGTTGATTGATGTTGGTTGGTGGGCTAATGATGCTACTGTTTTTCATGGGGGTTGAAACCACCAACCAGGTACCCAGCATAATGTTTTTTGACTATGGCTGATTTGCTGTTGATCACATGTATTTAAAAATCCCACAGTGTTTCTAAAACAACCTTTTCAGGTATTGTTGTCAGGCATGTCACATGCATGCGGGGCGGGATGTTTCTTGGTGACTAGCATGCACCATGATCACAGTTGCGCTGGCTGGGTGACAAAGTCCGAAGTCCATGTCTAGTCAGGTTTCAGGCAGTAGCGGCAATACCTTTTCATAGGTCCAGCATAGATCAGGCACACACACACACATACCTTGACAATATTCATCATGATTGGTCACCTGATACTAAGCAAATGCAAACGGACCAAGACAGTCTTTGCACGTTTTATACTTATTTATGGAGAAGCCGCAATTTGAGAAGCCATAAAATCATCGTGAGGAGTTCATGGACCAGCCCAAGTTGCTCTTGGAGAGGCCATGACCCTCAGTGGAACCAAGTAGGTCACAGTGGGAAGGTCCTATCTGGTACCTTTGGGACGGGCCGCGCCATGTTCACGACCGCGTTTGATTCCCATAGCCGCACGACGTTGCTGCAAGGTCAAAAACAAAACCCGGCCAATTTGTAATTTATCGATGCTGTTGGCGATTTGTTTGACTTTGTTGAAATGGTTGCCACTCAAATTGAATAGGCGCAATGTCTTTCAACGCATGTCTGGCTTTGACTTTGTGCTTCTATGGCCCTTCAGACATGCCGACAAGCCTTTTGCTGCTGCTCAAAACTCTGTTTGCCAGAAGCTTTTTGCCTTTGACTTATCTATTAGCATCGATCGCTTGATGTTCCCTTGATGTTCTTAATGATTGAAACATGTTGAAACCACCCATCAGTTCTTGTGTTTCTTTGATTCTGTTTCTAGTCTAGTTTCATTCTTGCTGGTTCGCAGGTTGTCTTCCAGGCTCGCTGACTTTGTCGCTGTCGCTACATAGCTTGCCGGAAACTTTCAAAGCCCATGCCTGATCCTGGCTCAGGTCTGGACTGCGTTTGGCCTTCAAAAATTTGTACCCTGCAACTGCCTCAGTGGAGCGCCTCGGGGAATGAGACTCTGGAGCCTTTGATAGCTGGATATAGCTGGACAAATGAACTCAAATGATAATTGATAGCTGGTCAAGATCATAGGTTGATAGGTTATCTTCTGGGAGGGCGCAGGCAAAAGCAATCAGAGTTTCGGTTCAGGGCAACCAATTAGAACACATGTATAGGCTGATATATGTGGACAAATGTGACCCTTTTACATTTATGCTAATTGTGGTCGTTGAAGTTCAACACTTCAAACAATCTCACCTTTGATGTTACCAACCATTGCTTTGTTCTAGCCATTTCGGAGAAGTTGTTCATTGATTTGTATTGATTTGTCACCATTTTTGGTTGGTAAAGGAAGGTAAAGGTATGTAGTTGACAGGTTCTTAGAGGTCGGATAGCTGGTTGGTACCACAGACTCGTTGCATGTCCCCACCTGGGAGCTCAGGTCAAGACACGCCAATGCATGTTCTACGGCATCAAGAGCGCCCGTTCCTGGAGAAGCTGCGATGCCCAGGGAAGGGGGGGACACTTCAACGGAGATCAACGGACCAACGGAGCCTGGTGAAGTGCTACGAAGATGTGGGACGTGCCGATGCACGTTGACACATGTTGGCACCTGGTGTAAAATTGTGTCCGTTTTCAGAAACGATGGATGGAACTCCGGTGCCTTGGTTCAACCATGCCATAGTTGAAAATAGTTGACACAAGAGTCATCAGCAACTGACCCCCAAAGGCATCCCAGGCTATCCACTGTTGGCTGGTTGGCTTGTCGCACAGCACCCTCGCTGTCATCCGAATGCGTTGGCAGTCTCACCGTAGTGCACGAGGTTCCTTTGCCGCGCCACAATCTAACAGTCAGGAGGGGTTCACCAGACTCCAAGCAAGCCCCCCTTTGGAATAGGACAGGACCATACCCTTGCCACCCATTCTGATCACCTGGACCTAGCCACCCATCATTCGCCATCATTGACCAGTGCAGTGCCGCTCAGGTCTCGAGATACCAGGTGAGCACTGCGAGTTCGAGCACGGGCCGCACAGGGACAATGTTGACATTTCAAACCGGAGCATCGCAAGGTTTTGCATAGGTGATTTATGGGCTGGTTGTGGTTATTGATGGGCTGATTGTGGTTACTACTGGCTACCCATGGGCAAAGTCAAGCCCCTTTTTTTGGGCCCAATATTGGGGAAACCTGAGCAGATTCAGATGCAACTGTTCTCTCGGCTCTCAGAAGCTGAAGGGGATGGTGGAACTTTGAGACTTGGATCATTTCCAATGACATTTAGATATCTACAATCGATATCCATAGGTTTAGTGGTTGGTGGTTTCAAACATTTCTTGTTTTCCCATGGTTAGTTGGTTGACAAACATATTTGTTATAGGGTGATTCAACCACCAACCAGATGATGTTGGGCATGCACATTGCTTTTGAAACACGATATCAAGATGAATTAAGTATAATTAAGTGAGTATTTACATCGTTGCAGTGGCTATTCATGAAGAATCCCCCTGAAGTAGTCAGAATTCAGTGCAATAATAGCGAAAAAATCGACCATTTCTGGTAATTGCATGGTAAATGTCAAGCAAGAAGTTTAGCGTAACAACTGGTGAGACTAAGTTAGAGCCCATAATGCCTGACTCTTCCGGATTGTTGCAGGAATTCACTACCATACGAATCATACGGCCTACTAGGTCTACCTATGGCCCATATCAAAAACAGCTGGCTATTTTGCCCAGCAACTGACATAGAGTGTACATGTCCTTACTGAGACCTACTGAGACTATAGTTATACCATGTCATATCCAAATCCCACGTAGTTCACCTTTGCTTGTTGGGTATTCTACATGATGTGTCGGATGTGTTGGTACCCCTCGGACGATGGGTCCGGCCCAACGAGGTTCAGCTCGGACGGTGACGGTGCCAGCTTCCCCGACCAGCGCTGGGGCTTCTGGGCCCTAGTGGCCGCGAAACCCGCCGATAAGGAGGACGCTGGGACTTGGAGGATTTGCCGGGGGCTTTCATGTTGGTTGGTTGATGTTTGGTTGATGTTTGGTTGATGTTTGGTTGATGTTTGGTGGATGTTTGGTGGATGTTTGGTGGATGTTTGGTCGATGTTTGGTTGATGTTTGGTTGATGTTTGGTGGATGTTTGGTGGATGTTTGGTCGATGTTTGGTTGATGTTTGGTTGATGTTTGGTGGATGTTTGGTGGATGTTTGGTCGATGTTTGGTGGATGTTTGGTTGTTTGGGGTTGGCTTCAGCTTCGAAGTGGTTTTAATGTTTGAGTTCAACATATTGCATACAATCGATCAGTGCGGTCCCCTGGCTTGAAGTGCACAACTTGGATTAGACTCAACCTGGTTGGCGATGAGGCCCTTGTCCATCAATATCCATCAATGCTTTGCATTTACCAACGAAGTACATTCTGCTGTCTGAGCATGCGTCAGAAGGAACCGCAAAAGTGTGTGGATGCACATTAGCAAACTCGACTTTTTTGATCGTGTTTGGCATGCTCGCAGGGTCGCGCGTATGCAGATGGCCATGGACGGCTTCTCTACACAGTTTCGTCCTTGCCTATCAAATTACATTGCGGAGGCATGTCAGCATAGAATCCCTAAATAAAGTAAGGCATGACACGTTTAAGGCACAACGCAACATACCACACAATGGCAGATCCATACGAGTAAACCCCCCAGATCCGTTGGCAAATCACAAGCTACACATGGATCTACTGACCTACTGGTGGCTCTCATAGTTGCATACCATGGCCCTTGTTGAAACTGCACCCCTGTCACGGGCAGGAGGCCAAGGTCGACAGCTTCGCAATTGAAGTGGAGAAGAAGGAGGCGGACCTGAAGCAGCTTGAACCATGCTGAATCATGTTGAACAAAGCCAGTAATTCGTAGAAGATTAGGACATTCATGAATTGCAGTTGTGAGTTAAGACAATTTTCATGTTTTCAAATCATCATTTATGTTGAAGCCTTTAGTTCTAAAGGCTTTTTGGGAGAACCGATTGGGCCTAAGTGCCTTTTGGTCCTTCAAGGCTGAACCAGCTGTGCACATATCTCGTTGCGTAGTGCTTCCCTCCCGGTTGGCCGGTCACAAAACCCTGCTACAAGAAGCACCGCTTGCAGCGTCTCAAGCCTTGATTTCTAGGGACTGAAGATGACTGAAGTATATTTCGAGGTTTCTCAAAATAGGGGGCCCAAAAAATAGTTGGTTGATTGCTATAAAAGACTATTGATGGATGATTTGGGGGGTCCCCTATTTTGAGAAACACCTATTTAGAGGTTGTTTTCAGCATATTTTCTTTTGGCCGATAGCATTGCACAAGAAGGTGTATACAAAGGTCTAACAGATCGCGGGGAGAAGCATTTTATTTGTAATGCATGTACACATGTTTGCGAAATGTTAACCTGGTTGGTGGTTTCAAACAGTTTTCATTTTCCCTGGTAACGATTAGCAGATGGTTGGTTGACAAGCCTATTTTTCACGACGGGGTGGTTCAACCACCAACCAGTTGAAACCGCTTCAGATTTCAGATCCTGATTTTGCCTGATTTCTACGAAATATTTGCAATGCGGAACTTGATTGGTTTGTGGCTCATGATTCCACAATACTTGTTGGTTTGTGGCCTGATTGGTTAAAGATACAATTTTGATGATCCATGATCCATCAATGATATAACCATGAATGGTAATTGTTTCAATGCCACGAAGTGCGTGCGCAGCGAGGCGCCCTGCCCGTGTCCCAACCGCTTTGACTCTGCCAGGGCTCCATGCTGGGCATCGTAACTCAGGCGGGGGGGCAGCGAAGCACCCACTCACATGATCTGTGCATGTCCGTTACTTGATGAGGTGGATGGTCATGCAGAAAAAGGTGCGAGAAAAAGGTGTCCGTTACTTGACGCAATAGAGAGCAGTTACCTAGAATAAGGGTACCTTTACAGGGGATTTGCCCACCATATGCTGCTCAAGTAGTTGGGATATCCACAAATCACCATATATTGACCATCAATAGTGATAAACCAACCATTCTTGGGGTACCCATATTTTGAGATGTGTTGTTTTGCAAGAGCCCACGTGCACATAACTTAACTCTATAATTGATTATGGGCCATTCGCTGTAAATTGGATGTCAACCACAAAAATCCCTACCCACGAGCACACACACACACACACACATCCGCATGAGTATGTTATACAAAGACCCGCCTGCAGATGATTACACATGTAATCGATAATGACATTTGCGGCCAGCAGTTTGTCTCTTTGAGCCATCGACGATGGCCGGGCACAGACAGGTCATGGCACAGGAGACTTGATGTACAAAATGGAATTCAAGGATGGTTGACTTCAAGTTGACAACGAAAAATTGATTTCCTTTTCCTTACATCATTTTCAACTGCAGAATGTGATGTTTTGCCACTGTTGTATATATTCTGTTGAGACTTCCTGGTGCTTGCCCCTCTCCGAAGATCCATCCAATCCAACGGCAGCGCAAAAAAGGAAGTGAGCGGCACCTGCGTGATCACCAACATCGAACCAGGAAGCGCTTGGAACGGATGGGTGGGGCTCGGGAGGTTCTCCAGCACCACCTGCGATGGATTCCTAATGACAGATGGTTTCAATGATTCCACCCATGGCACAACATAGCCGCCTTAGGATGCCGCAAGCGTAGAAACCAAGGATTTCCCTGGCAGTTCGACACAGAGGGGCTTGCTGGCTCATGTATTTGTCCAAGATCGACACGTGATCGGCTCCCTTCTTACAAAGATTCCCATGGTGATAGATGGGCTTATCACGCACTCCACGATGAGACTGTACGGCAACACATCCAGAGTTTTTTCAGCAAGGGGTGTTAGATATTAGCAAAGAGTTCCCTGATCTCATCCTCAAAGATCCTCATCCCTACAGCTTTTCCATCACTACATTATTGTTAAAGATCATCATTTCCTGATATCCCTACCCTTGATTCTCCTCTTCACTTAGGATATTAGGGGTACGGACATTATTCCGAGAATACGACGTTTTTCCTAGAATAGGATCCACATCATCATTCCTCAAGATCATCATCTAAAATGTTATGTTGATCCTATTCTGGCAATAATGTCACCTATTCTAGGGATAATGTCTTGTTTCTAACTATCATCCCTAGAATAATGACATTATCCTAACTATATATACCATATATTCTCACCTATTCTAGGGATAATGTCACCTATTCTAGGGATTTTGTCTCCCCAACACTCCTCCTCCAATCCCGTGAGACACGGGCGCAGCAACTCGTCTCGAACCCAGGACCCACACCCATCCAGGACGCGAAGAGTGGAGTCGCTGTGCACTATCCATAGTTGGCACCGTGGACATCCATGGGCCCCGGCCATGATCACCAACTGGCTATGGGTCAATATTGATCATCAATAATGGCTTATAATGACCAACCAAATCATAGGGAAAACAATGGTTGATGATAGGGGAACCAGGGGGGTTTTGACCTACTGCCATATGGTGACATCAGGGTTTAAGATCAACTTGTTGGGATGGAACGGGTGCGAAGAAATAAACGTAGTGGGATGATGATAAGATGGGACCGGCTGACAAGAAAAGCTCATGGTTGTATTCAATCAGCCAGTGCATCATGATGCACAATGAGAATAGTTACTGAGCCAGTGACTCCACCAACGCTGACTTCGGTCAGGCCGAACAAGAGCATGAGAACAAATCTGGAGTGCTCGTTTGTCCTCCGAAGTTTCATTTGCTGCAATGAGTAGTGGCACAGCAGCTTCTCAGCTTTTTTTTCATTTGTTTTATCTCAGCTTCTTGCCCCCTGGACATCACTGGACAGTACATTGCTTGATTTGTCGTTTGTCTTCGAGTCAGCGGGATTCTTGTGCAGTCGCTGTTGAGTCGTCTCCGGCAGCGTGAGGAGTGGAACGAGGCCCATCCTGACAAGGCATTGAAGGTCCATGACACTTGGTGTGCGCTGGTGGCCTCATGGGAGCAACTGGGGATGCCGGGAGGAAGAGACACCAACGCACCAAGCAGAGTTAGATCCAACACACTAAGCAGACTTAGATCCAACACACTGTGTGACACAGATATGTAGACAAATTTGCAGGTGTGGGGAGGACGATATGGATAGGCAGAGAGGAATAGATACACACGTCACTATATTTATGAATATGAAAAATACATGCATGATAATGTGGCTACACAAGTGTGTGTTGATGCAATTTTGCTGGGACATGAAAATGACAGCCAGTGACAGGTAATTAGTGATTTTGAGGATATCAGAGCAGTGGCCAACCTTGCCAACCCATCGCTGTTGGTGATCAATCAATAAGGCAGATCAATTTGGGCCAAAGAATTATGTCTTTTGGGATGCTTCGGGTACTGTACAGTACCCATGACCGTTCGTGCACCGCTTCATAGGTGACACCGAGATTTAGTATCTCATGATGTCTCATGGCACCTGCTGCCGCGGTGAAGCACCGAGGATTTCATTGTCGATGTGAATGGGGTGAAGGCGGCTGCGCTCCGGCCACTCAGGTGACCTTGACGTGACCAAAAGGGTGACCTTCGTGTTCTGTGTCTCTTTTCTTTTGTTGTGCGGGTTTTTTTCCCTTCTCAGAAGGCTTTCCCTGCTGATCACTGATTCATGACAAACTTCTACAACCAGGCTTTTGCAGTCTTGCTTCGACAACATGGTTACTATGGTTCTACTCATTGGTTGATTGGGGGTCATTGAAATGCGGGCAAAGTAGTGGAAGTACCAACATCTACCAAGCAACCTATAGCACCATGTAGCACCAATCCTTGCGTGCAAGCTCCTCACAGGATCGGAAAGCTACCAACAGGGGGCTGTTGTTGGGTTCCTGTCCGGCGACGATAGGTAGTCAAGACGCTGTGACACGGTTGTGTCCAACGGATGCTTTTCGCATCAGAGTCCTGGCCACTGAGCAAGTTTTCCACAGAAACGGGGTTGAAACAGGTGGCTATGGGTCAGTATTTACCAACCAATAATGGTGAAAATACCCAAGAATAGTAGTGGTAACACTATGGTTACTGATAGGGGCACCAGGGATACAGGGTGAACTGACCCACAGCCGTGTCAGTTTGAAAGGTGGATTTGAAGAGCTTGCATCACCGCAGGCATCGTACGACGCCATTCTGGATGAACTTCGGAAGTTCCAGAAGCACATCATCGCAGGGATCTTGGGGGTTGGTCGTGGCTATGACTGACTGCTATGTTTTTTTTGCCATGTTTGTGCACTTTTGTTTCATTGTTCGGGTGCCTCAATCACAAAATGAAAGTGACAAGTTATTCACTCATGGCATCTTTCACCCAGGAGGCATTTTTCATATTCTTCCCCCGTTCCACCACCATTCTAGGGGACAACCGGACACGATAAATGCACCGGTTCTCTGAAAACACTGCAAGTTGAATTAAGCGGAGCTCGTCAGCTGCTCGCTGTTTGACTGGACTCTTGAGGGGCATGTCACACGAATAAGTAGTATGCCTGCATGTTGGCAGGTCAAGACATGTGTATATACGCACTGGCTTTCGCTGCAGACATGACTGCGACTGTCTCTAGCGGTCTCTCTCTCTCTCTCTACGCATATGCATGCTTGTTCAGTCTTGAACTTTGCGTAGAATGGGCACATGTATGATGAGCATTTTTAGTGGTGTCTTGGAGGTGCTTCCAACCATCAGCAATGGAGCTTTTGTCCTTCATTTCTGGAGTCTTTTTCCGTCCCTCACTCTTTTCGTCGCTGGTGTCTCTGCTGGAATCTATCCCCCTCTCTGTCTCTATCTCTACCTTTTCCCCCCAAGATGCAACTGGCAAAAAAGCATCTCTCCGCCCCCAGGTCCTTCCCAGTGCTTACCGGTTGTAGTCACATGCAACCCAGACCCCAGGGTCTCATCACAGCCACGCACACTTCCCAGGTTGTGAAACGGTCCAAGGAGCCCAGGTGTTCCACTGGCCGGGTCCCGAGATGGAGCATGGGCTGAGGCAGAGAGGGGTGGGGTCAGAATGATTTCCAACGGTCCAGGATGTTTAGAGCACACTGAAATTACGATAGTGATGATCAGTGATGGTTATTGGCAGGTGATCCTGCAATATGATGGGTATGTTGCAGTAATGATGTTTTTTTCATGCTTAGTGATGATTAATGATGGTGAATGATGTTTGGTGATTCTTAATGATGGTTGATGGTTACCAGCAATGGTAGATCGTGGATCATGGTTGATGGCCACACTGATTGATCATGGTTCGCAGGTGGCTTACGACCCTAGCTGATCCTGATAGAATCCCCCTAACATTACCCACAGCACCCTCTAGTCTAGCCGGGACTTCATTTCAGTTTGGCCAGGGATAAATTTGAAGGGAAAGGGATCCTTTATAAGGTGTTTTTTCAAATTGAAATACCTTCAACATTGATGGCTTCCCCTTCCCTCTGAAACATTCATTAATTTTGGTGGACATTGGTTGTTGTACCTCCATTTGCCTTGCGTCCGCCACAGTTAACAATCGCTGTAGGAAATTACAGACATAGGCAGACAGATAGATAACCAATTATATAGATATGGTGATACTTTCTTTGTATCTATGCATGTAGTGCTTTTGAGACGTTTGCACATTTGCAGCTTTACTTGGACGCTGGGAAGCCGCGGAGTCTCAAGCCCTTTGTGCTACGAGCTCAGGTCATGTTCTGCGGCCTGATCCCAGGGTGTACAATGTGCAACTCGGCTGCAGCTGCTGGTAGAAGGAAGCCACGACAGTAGGTTTCATGATCATCCTGGGGCACAAATGGCAAGCCCCATCCCAACAAATTTTGGTGGCTTTCTTCGGCTTTGGGCAAGGCGAAGCACTTAAGTGTTCGGCATTTGGAAACTGAATAGATCAGATGAGTCTGGGGCGTCCCATGTTGGACATACATGTTCCGGGCAATTTTGGGGTCTCACTGCAGACAACTTCGCATCAGGTGTGATGTTTGCGGTGCTCCGGGCACTCAGTGGGGCACTCATATCGACTTTCAGGAGTTTGATGCCTCCACGAGTCTTAAATTTAGGTTGGATCACAGGCAAGGAGCGATTTTGATCGTGGAAAATTACCATTCACAATTGGTTTCATGGAAAAAAAAAAAATTCCTTTCATGCTATTTAACGGTTCTGGCATCGCCGAAGGTCCTAGTGGAGGGCGCAGTGAAAAAAAGTAGTTTTGTGATCATTCTGATCATCGGCTTTCGGTTTGGAATTGACTTGATTTGGTCAAGGGATTGCCTTAGGTATTAGCTGCGCTGTCCAGATGCTAAGAAACGTAGGCGCGCAACCAGTTTTAGGATAAGGAATAAGTAAGATCAGGGCAGAAATATGTGTGAGGGTTTATGCATGTGTATTTGTGGGGTGTAGATACATGTTACTTACGTATTCACGCAAATGATCCACTACGAACCCTATACGCCCCGAGCGAGGTTCCGTTGTCCTGATGGCTGTGCAGGGCAGCCTGGACGGTGGCGAACGGTAGACCTTGCTGTGGCGGGTGAAATGACTTGGACGGCTACTTGGGCGTTGGCAATTAACCACATGGTGATCATGTAGATCCATCATGTTTGTACTGGATTTTTTTGAATTAACAAATGATTGGTTGACAATGTTGACAAGCAAGTTTTTCATAGGGGTGGTTCAACCACCAACCAGATGTGTCCTTACATTCGCAGTCGCGGAATGGAGACCCTCTCTGGCCGCTTCACCCAAGGACTATGACATGTGCCTGCATGAAACTCAGTTGGCATCCGTGCTGTCTCAGTGGATGTTCTCAGGCAATGCCGTTCTCACTTGCCCCTCTGAGCTGCTCTTATGGCTTTGGTATTTGGTAGTTTCTCAAAATTGGTAGCCCAAACAATGGTTAGTCTATTACTTAGTTACTAATTAGAATGATTGATGTTGGGTGATTTGTGGCCGCCCCTATTTTGAGAAAACCTTATTTATTTTTCACAACCTGCCTTATCTCGGAAAAGCTCCGGGAAGACCCTGAGGAGCGACCCTTAGAGCCGATGGGCGGTCGTTTCGTTTAGCTTTGGGCCGGGTCGAGTGGTGGGTCGACGACGATGAGCGAGTGAGCGAGAGAGAGGGGGGGATGCATACCTTTTGGTAAACCATGTGGGTCCCCAGCAGCTATGCTGTGACAACTCACATTCGGGTTAGTGGGGTCTCAGGGAACTCGGCCCAGGAATTGTTTTCAAAGCTTGACCACGGGACCCGTGCATTGCCCGATAGAGGAGCCACGCGGGAGCAGGTCAGTTGGTCACCTTGAGCTCTCCCAAAGCTGCAGAGTAGCTGAGCTCCCTGGGCGCGTGGCAATGCAAATGGTTTTTGGATGTTTGTGGTGGTGGGTTAACACGAGGTTTATTGGGCCTGACAGATTGAGAATTGAGAAATCCTTACAATGAGAACATGAAGTGGGAGCATAACCTTTCGTTTTTATAGGTCTTGGTATGGTATTGGTTAATGAACGTCACGCTCGGGTGGCGGCGGTGGCGGTAGTGATTTACCAGACAGTGATGTCACATTGATCGGCCCCATGGGATCTTCGAAATTTCCTCGGGTCGCCGGCAGAATCTGAAATTCAGCGCTTCAGTGACCAGTGGTTACCAGGTGCTTTTGACACTGACGACAAGCATGGATATAGACATTGCTTGGAACTTGTTGATCCATATCTTGTAGATCCAGAGGTCTGAAGAGATATGCTTTTGAAACGGACAATGGCACACAGGTATATAGCCTCATGGACGTGATTCACTCACATCGAGCATTCGCAATGCCGAATGATTTCTTCAAACCTCAATTTTCAGCACGCTAAGCTTGCCAGCAATTTTAATCAGCAGCCACACCACCGGCCGGCCATGTTCAAGTGGCTGGGGGGCAAACGCGACAAAGGGAACCCCTGCAGACTTTGTACAAGGATTGGTGGGGTTTGCAGCTGACCTGCTTGCAGATATGTTGCTTCTTGCCGCTGTTGTCTAGGTACATCTGGGTACCTTCAGTGAGACTTCTTCTATGCAGATTGATCACTTTACAAATGGAAACCATTGGTTGTGGGGGAACCACTGTGGCTTGGCACATTAGCCACCTCTTGCAGATCACACCATGCGCCTAGGAGAGACTTCTTCCCATCGAAAAGGACTTCTCCTTCAGTCACTTCTTCTCTCCGGAACTCACCGATGCCGACTTCTCGGCACGTCCAATGGTCATGCTGACTGGCCAGTACTCGACGGGCAAAAGCACCTTTATTAGACATTTGTTGGGAAGAGACTATCCTGGGTTACGCATCGGCCCTGAGCCCACGACGGACAAGTTCGTGGCAGTTTGCAAGGGTGACATGGACCAGGTGTGCAATACCAGACGTTGAGAAATCAGTATCTCAATGAAGCAATGGAACCGACCCCAGAAACTGGTAGCAACCACAGAACTGATCAAAAGCGGTCATTGCTACCCATTTGTCATCAGAGTTACTAGCCGCTTGGTAGCTGCAGCTAATCTTTCTCAGCAGAATTGATTGTGTTCCATTCCTAGCTGGGCAATGTTGATGTCCTGGCGCTACTGATTTCTAGAAATTGCCTCCAGCAGTGTTGGCTCTTCTGACCGAAAAGTCATGGATGATTTAGAGATTATTTTGGGGTGGCCTGAGGGCGGGGACAGCTTTGGTCACTACACATAGTGCCTGCAATTGAGGTGCCCGTGAGGTTTGGTGTTCCCCGAACATGACGATTTCCGCAAACAATGATCATTTTATTGGGATGGTGGCTGGGCAATGTACCTTTTTCTTCTCAAGACACCACCAATTTAACCATAGAAACCTGACCCCTTGTGGATAATTCGGATTTATTACCCTTACCATAAGCTGAGGACAAATAGGGCCCAACATGGAAGAGTACGTTTCATGGTGGTGAAGCGCATGCTGATAGTCATGACTATTGGTGAATGGTATGGGAATGGTATGGCAACAATACTCGTATATGTCAATGCTTGTTTGAAAAAAGCCGACACAGGCAGAAGGCCATACTGCAGTTGGGACCGGTTTTCGGGACCATTTTCAGGTGGTACCAGGAAATGCGCTTGTGGTCGACAAGTCCATGCCTTTCACCCAACTCAGCCATTTTGGAAACAACTTTTTGACGCGTTTCTTGGCAAACTGGGTTTGGAAGATGAAGTTCACATTGGCATCATGCCACTTGCAGCCAAACGGCAGGGGCTTTTCAATACCTTTCAATCGTTTTCGGGGGTGAGCCTCGATTTGGATGGGCCTAAAATGCCGATGACTCACTTTGGGTGTGTTTGAGGGCGCTGATGTATGTATTTGGTAATTACTTTGTACGCCGGTTCGAGTAGTTGCTGATTGTTTTACAGATTCCAGCTGCCATCTGTCCATTTTTTCGGGAACCAACCAAACCAATCAATGTTTTGGTTCAAGGCAATGTTGGTTGCTGGCTCATGGTTGTTCTGTGGCTTGTGGATGGTTCCCGCGCGTCCGGCAGTAGAGATGCTGATGCATCGTATCTTTCAGCCGCATTGGCCATGGGCCTCCCATGATTCACAGGGTGGTTATGGGTAGATGTTTGTTGGTGCCTGGGAGTGGGTGAAGCATTGGCTGGCAAGTTTACAATAGGATAGGTGGTTAGTCACGGTTGGTCATGATTTGCCCCTGTGTTTTTACATACTTTAGGCGTTCAACTGTTTGCAATTATTTTCAGATCTGTCAATCTTGATTAGGGGAGTGAAACACCTGCTGCTTCGACAAGGTTTTGAATGCTCCAAGCTGGATAGCAAAGTGCTCAACGGCATGTCGCTTATCGACACGCCGGGTGTGCTGTCCGGAGAGAAGCAACGCATCAAGCGCGGCTACGAATTCGAGGAGGTCGTGAAATGGTTTGCCGACCGGGTCGATATGATCCTGGTATTGTTTGAGCCACGGCTGTGCCAGTGTTTGAAGGAAAGCATCAGCTGCTTATTGCAAAAGTTGTGGTATGGATTTAGTATTGAAAAGATGTGTGGAATTTAGGCGTGATCCCCAACAAACCCGCAACGATCAACCAGATAGTTGCAATAACTACTCCCTTCTGGGGACGGCTGATATTAGCTTTTCCGCCTAGGTGTGCCCCAGATGCCGGTAGAAGGACTTGGATGGGAGGGACCTCCAATTGTAGCCAACATGCTCATTCTTTGGAATCGTTTCCTCATGCCTGTTTTCTCCCCTCCAAAAGCCATACGCTCACATGAATGACCGCCCACTGTAGCTCAACTGGCAACACCGTCGTTTAATGCTGCCATTGATTTTTCATTGCCATCAACACAAACACAACTACAGCCGCAACTACAACTACAACAGCAACAAGAAGAAGTGAACAAGAAGAATGGGGAGAAGCGAAGAAGAAACAAAGGTGCTGCCATTTTTCTTCTTCTTGTTGTCTAAGAACCTCCTGTTTGCGATGCCAAATGCTGCCCCAAGGATGTCTCCAAGCTGGATATTTCTGACGAATTCAGGCGAGTGCTCCTTGCCATGAAGGGCAACGACCAGAAGATCCACATCATTTTGAACAAAGCGGACCGGGTGACAACCCCACAGTTAATGCGCGTCTATGGTGCCCTGATGTGGTC
This sequence comes from Symbiodinium kawagutii, assembly GCA_009767595.1. Lineage (NCBI taxonomy): Eukaryota > Dinophyceae > Suessiales > Symbiodiniaceae > Symbiodinium > Symbiodinium kawagutii. The sequence goes on from VSDK01028021.1 coordinate 64,806, forward strand.
GTTGGGGAAGGTCATCGATACCCCCGAGGTGTCACGAGTTTACATTGGCACCTTTTGGGACGAACCTCTTCAGAACGATGAGCAGCGGAAACTCTTCGAATCTGAGGAGAACGATCTCTACACCGCCCTCGCGCAGATGCCACGAAGTGCCGCCACCAGGAAACTCAACGATTTGATCAAACGAGCCAGGCTCGTCCGAGTATTGGCCTTTCTGTTGAATCACTTGAGAAGCAAGATGCCATCCTTCGTGGGCAAAAGCAAGGAGCAGAAGAGGCTCATTGAGACCTTGCCCCAGGTGTACCAGGAGATTGCCAAGGAAAAAGGTCTGGCCATGGGCGACTTCCCCGATCCAAATCTGATGAGGGAGAAGTTGGAGAAGATGGAGTTCAGCAAATTCCCCAAGTTGGACAAAAAGAAGCTGGGCATAGCTGGGCATAGCTGGGCATATCTCTGGGCAGGTTTGAACTAGTTGTTTCATTTGCATAGTGGAGCAGGTAAAATTTCCTTGTCACATTTGGTTTCCTTCATTCCTAGATGCCACGTTCACAAGAACAAAGATACACTTGCAAGCAGACGGGCACGGAGATGAGATCCTGATCTAGGCATATCTAGACACAAGAAATCTCTTGGTTCATCTTGGATATCCTGCGCATGAGCATCAAGCAGAGATTCCATTGTGGCACGTACGGCTGCAACACGCAAGTGGATCATTGCAACCTCCACGACCCATTCTTTTGGACAAGTACCAACTAGCAACCAGTATTCTTAAGCATCATGAAGCCATTGAGTAGAAAACCAAAGCCAAGCTCAAACCCAAGAATTCCTATCAGTGACCCATCTCTACCTATACCTGGGCCGGTTCTATGTCGCTTCCTGGGCGTAACCTAGCTCGGCTCACAAGTCAGCTTCCAGGGGTTCCTGGGGCGGAGCTAGCCCAGCCATCTCTATCCACACCTGGGCCAGTTGTCAGCTTCCTGGGGTTCCTAGGATTCCCGGGGGCAGCCTTCCGGCGCTCAGGAAGATGGAGGGCCTGGAGAAGATGATCCACGAGGAGTTGCCCAAGCTGCTGAAGCTCACCACCGAGGAGGCGGCCGCCGCCGAGGCCGCGTCCATGACGCAGCTGGGCACGGGAGCTTCGCCCTTCGTTCCTCGGCCCATGGTGGCCGCTGGGTGCCATGGCACTATGGTTGAGCGATGGGCCATGGCTATGGCGGCCTATGGATATTAAGATCTATAGATAGATCTAGGATCTATGGAAAGTCATGGATGGTTATGGCCTATTAAAGTGGCTATAACCTGTGGTATGACGGTCGCCTCGATGATTAGGTTGAGTGAGAAGATGCCAGCTGCTGGTATTAAACTATGGCAAGTTGCTGAGGTTGTAACTAAGTGTGATCATTCTGACACACAAAGTAAGAAACTATTTACTGTGCTTATGACTATGGTATACTGTGGTTATGGCTAAGCTTTTAATTATTAATTAACTATGTTGTTGGTAATTGACTTTGGCAATGAACCATTGGCAGCGGTTATTTACCATGGTAGTACAGTAATAACTATTAGCTATACATTAAGTAAGAAACATGTTAACTGTTTCAGTGTTATGGTAATCTTGCAAATCAGTTACAGGGCTTAGCAATTATCATCCTACTGTTGTCTATTGTTTGAGGGGGATGGGCATGATCATGATGTATTATGACAATTGGGCAATATATGAACTCAGGGAACTAATTGTGATGAACGAGTCGCTATACATAAAACGTTCCTGAAGCTAAAAAGTATCGTTATACTATGGGTGTCCGTGTTTTGACCCCTCAGACTTCCACATCGGGTGCTGCAGATGCAACTGGTTGGACTCCATCCACAGCGTGCGGATGACAGAAACAGGCCTAATTGATCCATGACTTTGTCCCACATTCTCGTCACTCCAGCTCCTATGTTGTGCTTTGTTGGCGGCCTGGGTGGTTGGGCGCGGGGCAAAGCCTAGGCTGTGATGAAGGTGGACGGCAAGAGTGAGTCCACCATCTATCAGAAGCAATGGCTTGTCTTCCCAAACGTAGAGGACTACATCCAGGAGATCAGTTGCAAGCTGATTGGTTGGCTGGCTGGCTGGCTGGCTGGTTGGGTGGTTGTTTGGCTGGTTGGGTGGTTGTTTGGCTGGTTGGTTGGCTGGCTGGCTCCTTGGGTGGTTGGGTGGTAAGTTGTCTTATTTTGTGTTGGTTGGTTGATTTGATCAGCCATGGGGCCACTCATCTCGTATGACGCCCAATCTGAACGTTTCCACGGCCATCAACAAGGGGGGTCTCGCGCAGGAGTTTCAAGAGGTTGGCCCCCACGACGGAAAGATCACGGGCGGCCAGGCGAAAGTCATCCTGGAGCAAAGCAAACTGCCATCCAAGGTGCTTCATGCCATTTGGAACCTGGCGGACGTGGATAAGGATTGCTGATGCGACAGCCTGGGCTAGTTGGTTCTGATGGGCTTTGGTTCTTCCTGGGGTAGCATAGCCTCATACACTGGGCAGTCACTCTCCTCTATTTTGCCTCCATTGCCACCAGAGTTGTGGCTTCAAACTGGTCGAGGGCCCTCTTTGTAAGATTTTGTAACAAGGAATGACGACATAACATGGCAATTGGACACCCACAGTCTGAGAGGATGAGTATGCATGCATGGATATCAAGATTAGATATGAATGATGGATATTTGTCGATAGGAGTCTGCAGGCAAAAGAAGACAAGCACATTGCAGTTGTGGGCCACCCTGTGCCCCTTCCGCTCACACGTACCGTGTGGGGATGTTTGCATGGTCAAATATAGTCACGTTTTTATCAGGCTATTGATTCTCGTTACTTGTCATTCCGATCATAGCATAAACCACGACTCAAGACGTTTCTATCATAAACATTCCTTCAGTAACGTTCATTCATTAACCACATTACTTACAGTAGTATACAATCTATTTTGCCATGTTCCTTGACATTTTGTTCATGTGCACTTCATCCATCACCAGCTTGACTGTGGGTGATCACCCAACTTCCCGGAAAACATTGTGATCTTGAATGGCTATCCATGGCCAAACCACTGGTCATCGCGCCACCACACCAGGACGGTGCTCTGACGTTGGCGGAGTTTGCTCTGGCCAAGCACTTCATCAAGATGAAATTGGAGGGCCAGGTTCCGGCGGCCAAACATGGCCAAACGGTGATGAAGAGGTCAATATTTGGCTATGGGTCAATATAAATCAACCAACTAATGGGGGATTTCCACCAACAATAATAGGGAAACCAATGGCTAATGATGGGGAACCAGGGGTACGGGGTTTTGACCCACAGCCATTTTTGGGAGCAAGAGGGTGGTTCAACTCTGAAGCTTCAACGGTTCAAGTTCATTTTCTTGATCAATAAGATGAGTCTAACCATCCGTGGTTTTGACCCAAGTGATTGTCCGATTTCTCCGGCTCAGGATCTTCCAGCCACCTTGCCTGAACAAATGATTCATGGGGCCCAGAGTCACGATCTTCCAGCGGCCTCGGCTGACATGGGGGCGCCACCTGAGCATCGGATGTGACGAAAACCGGGCCCTGCCGGAACTGTGGCTGCAGTACAGTAGCGACGCCCCGGGCGAAGGATTCCGGCAGTTTCACCGCGGAGGACCCAGGCTTTCTGGAGACCGTTCTGGTTGAACCAGTGATGGATTCCGCATTCTTGCGGTGCGACGATTCACTGCTTTTATCCTCGTAAGATGTGGGTTTCACATATTTGGCAACACGCTTCTCTCACTCTCATGTGTCATTGCATGCCTATCTCAATTTTAATTCCAATCCTATTGCGCAGCACGGTCACAGGTTGTTGTTACACTCCGAATCCTTTGACAGAATCCTCGTCCACGTTTTCATTTTGCTCCAGCTTTTTGCTTCAGTCCCCATCGACTCCAGAGGCTTGCTTTGGTGCTCAAAAAACATGCGACAAAGCGGAACAGTGCAGGGCATAGCTCTGCAGTCAGCCGCGGCTCAAGCTTGTTGCAGCCATCGTTATGATCAATCTATTGCTATGGGCTCAAAGATCAGTATATTAACATAACTATCAGCATCAACATTATTCAGAACGTAGTAACTATCATTTATATATCCAATATTCATCAACCAAATTATCAACAAATTTGGCAACTCTGGTGTTTCATGATGACCAAAGCTGTTTTGGCGCCCGTATTTCAGAGGCCTTCAGCAGAATGGGTTCACCACCAGCGGCTAGCGGCGACCGGCGATCAGGGGGTGTGCAGAGATTGCGGTGTCCTCCATGTTGATGGCCTAAAGGATATTATATCATAGTATTAATGGGCCTTGGTGATGCTAACCAGTAGCTTGGTGATGCGGTCCGCCACTTGGTTCGGGGATGTTACGTACCTGCTATTGTTTGATTTGGCGGTAGCAAAACGATTATTTCGGCTGGTTGCGGTACCTGTTCAGCTTCGCTTCCACAGGACCTCACAGCTTTCGCCAAGAGACGTGTGCACGTAGTGTCGCGCGGGGAAGGCAACCAGGACGATCCAGAGGTCCGGAGGGCTGGCAGCAGCACCAACCGGTGGAGTGGTTCATAGCTGGCGTCAGGGGAGCAGTGATGGAATCCTTGTGAAGGGCATCATGGGAATCCCTCATGGGTGAGGCCTGCAGAAGATCCTGCCATTAGATTGCAGGTTTCAGGAGGGTCATGCCGTCATGCCCATTTTCAAGCTTGAATCATTGTTATTTCAATCCTTCCGATATTGAACTCTCCTCTGCACTCCTGAAAATGCATAGATTCCCTTAAACCAGGGTTGGGTGGGGCTCCATATCAGGACCATACCCAACCACCAGTCATGATAGGTTCTTGTGAATCAAACATCGCTTTCCCCACAAGCCGACCGCATTGATTGACAGGCTCTAGATTCCATTGATTGCTTTCTGGAGGCATTGTAGTCTAAGAAATGTGATCTTACATGATCTTACAGCCGGATGCGCTGCAAAAAACTCAGCTTTTCATCATCTTGACATGCCCATAAATCTATATGCTATATAATGAAGGTTAACCAACACGCTTAACCAGCGATTACTCAACTTGTTTGTTTTGGTTGGTTTGGAAGCTATTGGCTTATTGATGACAAGTATGCTACCCAAAGGTTTCATCTTGAATTCCTTGGCCCATGGAAGTCTCCCTGGGACCAGTGGCACTAGCAGGGCGCACTAGCACCATCAGAGTGCACCAGGTCGAGCGTGACAGCTGGGATGAGCAAAGGCTGCGCGCTTTGTGCGCCAAGCATGGTTGGGTCACCGCGCTCAGCTGTACCGTGAGTGTTGGACCGTTGTGATGCCAAAAAAATGTGATGTTTGTGTGCTTGATCAGGGTTGATCACTTGGTGCCCTTGGTTTTTGCGGAAAATATGCAATAGTATCTAAGGTTTATTGAATGTCATTGAGTTATTGACCGTCAGTGAATGGTCTAGTCATCCCATTGGCCAATACCAACAGACAGAGAGGTCTGGCTCTGACTGCGCCACGGCTAAGGACTTTGAGTGGATGACGGAGGTGCAAGCTGCAGTCGTGAACAACCCAACATCCGGCACATGGGCACCTGTCAAGATGCTAGATCGGTGTCTTAAACTGCAGATGGGTTAGTGCCTTCCAGTGGAAACGTGAGCCATCGTTCTAGCCTTGTTGATGCCCTCCACATTTCAGCGGAACAGCCAGAGAAGCGACACTTCTACTATCCTTGTCATTGCCAGCGTTTGGATGCCTTTGGTTGTTTCAGATGAAAGGCCATTACGACAGAGCACTAATCGCTGCACACAGACAGAGAAATGGTTCCGTTATCTCCCTTTCTCCTCTTTCCGATTGATGGCCCACGGCTGCAGCTATTAACGGCTAACGACCACGGCAAAACATGACTTGCACGGCTTGCACAGGATGGAGAAAGACGAAGACGTGCGAATGAACGCTTCACTGAGTGGAAGTTGGAGGACTCCACACCCAGGGATGCAATTTCGGGCAACTAAAGCCTATAGATCGGAGTGAAAGCATCAGCCAGCATCGTGGGATGGGGAGAGCCTTCCTTCAAACCAACCTTCATGCACTGCTATCAACCATATCCAATTATCAATCATTCACATCACTACTCACGGCTGATTATAGTTATCACCATGAGTAACATCGCCGTTCACAAGTATCACAGTGATCAAACTGCGATCAATCACTGTCAAACCACCATCAATCAATATCGGCTCACATGGATGTGCTGTCAATCCAGCACCCTGATGGGTGAGTTCACATCATCCCAACAGCCGACAGCTTCTTCAAAACTCTTCTCATGTCCCCCTGAAACGGAATTGATTTGTACCACGGTACGGGCCCCCGTCAACCCACCAGCGTAAGGTTGCAGGGTGGCATTTTGCTACTGTTCATTGCTCCTGTATACATACAGTTTTCGCTCGGTGATTTTTACTGCCCGGTTTTCTCTTAGATTATCACAATGCCTTATCAAGTCAATCTTGAAGCTTCAAGGGGTGACGAGCGTTTTCAATCCAGCCCTTTGTTGGGTTTTTCTTTGAATAGGGGCCCTTGACTGAACTAAAGCATGGATCTTCCGAACGATTCATGGCAGATGTTCCTTGTTTGCCTTCGGTGTCTCGGGAAAAAAAACATTCCAATTCCAAATTTTCTTGTGGATCCATTCCCGTGCAGGATCATGGAAACCAACCCAGTGTTGCGAGATCACTTCAAGAATCTTCAAGATAACTGGCTGGTGGTTTCAAACATCTTTTTGCCCCAGTATGAACACATGGTTGGTTTGTTGGTTTGTTGGTTGGTTGGTTGCTTGCTTGGTTTGTTGGTTGGTATAGGGTGTACAGCCGCCGACCAGACACGACATGGCTCGCAGATCATTGTGGCAGGAATCCATGGCCTCCTTCCTACACGAGGCTGAGACCTCCGTTGGAGAAGGGAAACTGCTGCCATGTCATGTGAAACACTTTGTTGAAGCCATGGTTTATAACCATTGATATTGGTTTATATAACTTACAATTATTAATATTGGTTGATAATAGGGATAGTGATACTACGGTTTACAATCATTGATATTGGTTGATAATAGGGATAACAAGCAACAATGATAGAGGATGTGCCAACCATATCGCTGCTTCGCAAGCCACGGGGGTATCCTCAAATCATCCTGTAAGCGTCTATGCGAATAAGCCCACTAGTTTGGGGGTCCTGAATCGAGAAACCACCACAAAGACTTCCCACCTGTCACTAAGAGCTTGGTCATTTTCTTGGTGCACCCCAGCTATCTGTGGCCTTTTTGTGCACATTCCGTTGGCGTTTACTTCCCAAAATGGTAGGTTCGGGGCACATGGACAGTTAGGGGCACATCTCAACTTGATCCTCTGTTCCAGCCGCAAGAGCTTCAACAAGCTTCAACATACTGGTTATCCTGGGGTCAAATCTGCTGGGCTCCGCGGTTATGATTTGAGCTTGGGTCAACACTCCTGGTGATTGGGCATAGCCACGCCCTCAAAGAATTGTACGACCATCAGAAGTGTCGTTTCAATAGTCTTTGCTGGTGCTATCACACCGGAAGTTACTTTTTCTTCAGCAAGTCCCTTTCTAAGAATCCCCGGGTCATTGCCGAAAACAATTGCATGTACTGGCCATTGTGTCAGCCCTTGGGCTTCCACGCAATTCCAATCCTTTGTGAACAAGCATGTTTGGCCCCACGCTCCGGCATGGCCATAGTGAACACCCAGGATTTGTTTCTTTTCATTTGTTGGTTCAAAAGTGTGAATCCCATGGGCATATCACTTTGTGGCAAATGCGCGCGCCAGGATACCACCGAGATGCCTGATCAGCCGTCCTTGAAAGAGGAGGAGGTCGGGGTTTGCATCAAATTGCTGGCACCAACTCACCCGAAATGTGTCATGTAGGAGTCATGCAGCTAGAATGGTAGCAATGCGGATCCATCTTCTGCTTACCAAAGCATGCGGAGCCATCGCTTTGTTTTGCCTTCGCTTGCCGTCTTCGCTGTGTCAGCACCCTACACCGCGAGCCAATCGAAAGTACACATATTGTTGAAGCTTGAACATAAGCAAAACATGGGACTACGTAAAAGATCCGTAAGAGTTGCTGGAAGCATGGCTCAGGGGATGATGGTAACAGCATAAAGGTTCCCATTGCTGTTAACATCATTTAGCGTCCACTGCACGGGGTTCACTGTGTTGGTTGTTTCGATGCAAATTCTCCAGGTATCTCAATCTGGACCGCGGCAGAAGTGTCATTGAACAGGGGTTTATAGCGCTGGTGATGCTTTCATTCATGTTTATGCACGTGGTTTCTCGAGTGTTCGAGTGCACTGATGATGTCTCGGAAGCAAGCTGGTGAGTTAAGAATTGGCATGTTCAACTGGAAAACAGTTTGCAAATGGCGGATGTCACACTTCCAGCTCAGTTTGCCTGACCGTGGTGGATGATCATGGGCCATAGGTATACAGTATACTCCCATCAACCCCTACTTAAACCCCTACCTCCTAACTCCAGGAAGGATATAGCTTAATCACTGATTCTAGGCTAGATCCTTATCCTATGGTCAGTGGTGTCCATGTATATCCCATCGATTATCACCCCAGCGTTTTCCCAAAAGTCACGACGCTAACCACCTAGTGCTCATTTCAATGCCTTGGGCCTGGGTCTGTCCACATCCACCTTTCAGGCACAGGAGCTTGCTCCGCCTGTGTTGCAGCGAGTGAACTCCTAGTCGTGCGGCTTGGTGTCCTTCGCTGTCGGTAAATGAAAGCATGATCCCCGGCCCACATCATTCCACAAGTCAAAAATTGTCATTTTGATTGCACAGCCATTCTGGGGCATCACTTATGGACACCCCCGCATTGACTGCGAAGAGTCGTAGGTGCAAAGTTGCCTGCGGCTAACATGATGTAGTTACATGTCGCCACCAAAATTCCAAAGGAGAAAATTGGCTCTTGTTTTGTCAGAACTCTGAGACCCGCAGATTGCAACGAAAGGGAAACCTGAAAGCCCGGAACGATTCAGTAGATGATGTCATCAAGACATCTGCACTTTCATCATTTTGATGGCGCGCGGTTTGAAATTTCAATGTGAATTGCTCGGTAAATCCTGGGCATCACCTGGCGCTGCTTGCGCCTTCAAGAGGATTCGCCTGCGGCTTGGGCCATGGTCTCATCTCAGTGGCATGGGGTCCAAGCCTGCGGCCAGTTCCAAGCGCCCAGTTTGGTTGTTTTGTCCTTTTTTGGGCCTGGGCGATCCGAAACAGTGATGGCCAGCCCGCACCTGATGCGTCTGTATTTGCAGCTTGTGAAATAGGCCGCCTGGATCCAGAGGGCAAGGGGCGTGAGATTGCCTTTCCCTGTTGCACCGTTCGATCCCGTGGGGTCCGCGATCCACCACCAAGCTTTGGCCTGGTCCTGGTTTGGGTAACGCCCCCAACACCTACGCCCCGATTTCAGTGCATTGTGGCTGAACTGGTTCAAACTAGGTCAGCCTTTGGACAGACTAGCATCACAGAGCAGCATGGGATACAAGACCATCCAGCATGGCAAAACCCAGCAACTGAAAATCATTCGGCAAGTTTGATTTTCAGAAGGGTATTTCCATCATGACAAAAAAGCAAACGCAGAACAGTTAGAATGGTTCGTCGCCGACGATGATGATGATGATGATGATGATGATGATGATGGTGGATGATGATTATGATGATGATGATGATGATGATGATGATGATGGTGGATGATGATTATGATGATGATGATGATGATGATGATGATGATGATGATGATGATGAATGGAATTCTGTGTAGTTCTCGTGCTGTGTAGCACCAAATGGCCGTAGCATCAAGAAAGCCACAGAATCTGGCATTGAGCATGGCTGGTGGGAGACTTCCATCTCTTCCATGAAAGCGATCGCGTGCCTGGGCGTTGGGATCGCATAGGGAAGCTGCAGCGTGACGCATGTGGTGGAGAGGCATACAAGTAAGCAGCAGTAGATACTCTTGGCAACCCTTAGCTTGAGGTCCAGAACTTCCCTAGTCGGGGATGGCTCTCAGCGGAAACCATCAGGGGTACTTACATACATGTCCGAACTATGCGGTGGGATATTCAGCTTGATTATTCCTGGATATTCCTGGTGGGGTTGGTCGTTATCCTGCAGCATTGAGGTGTATTGGGCTCGGAGATGTGGCGACTGATGTTATGATGTTTGTAGCTAATCATTCTGCAAGAGACGACGAAGTATGAAGTATGATGAACCTTGTTTTGCTAGAGTCTTCCTAGTGCCTGCCCCGGAGCAGTGTGCCTTTTCATATTTCTGGGTATATCCGTAGAATTGGATTTTTGGGAGTAAGGTGGCCAACTGTTTGAGGGTGCCACCATTTTAGGAAAGCTCCACCAGATATCACCAGATATTTGGAGCGTACTTTCGTGAGTCACAGTGCCCCACCGCAATATGACTGGCATACAAGGATGGACTCCATTCTGGTGACCACAGATATACCAGTAATATACCAGTTAAAACTGTTAAAACGACCTGACCAGGTTGTACTACTTGAGGCTGCTTAACTGTTGGGGGTTGCAAGTTATACGTACATCGCGGTACTTTCAATGAATTGGTTGATCATTTCTGGGGCGCCACAAGGCAGCAGCTATCAATTGCGAGGCTTTCAGCTGTTTCTGAATCGGACCATTGCGGTAGCAGGCGTCCCAAACGAAATACACACACACACACACACACACACGTACACGTAGAATATATGTCAATGTATATATCTGTATATATGTAGTTATGTAGTAAGTATACCGTACTTTACATAAAAATATACATAGATTAATAAATCCTTTGACCTCTGACAGTTTCAAGATCTTTCCATTTGTTCCGGTTCGAACCTGACTCGTAAAAGCGCACAGCAAAAGTAGCGCTTGATGGATTTCTCCCAATCATGAATCATGATCGAGCATCACCATGAATGAATATATGAACAATGATGAAACGAGCTGAGGCAGTTCTGATCTGAAGGCGATGGAGAGAGAATGATCAAACGAGCTCATCCAGATTTCAGTGGTTTCTGTAAGCTGCTCAGTCCTACCATCAACAGCCATGCCATCTCGTCAGACCGGTCTCTCGAGGTCTGAGCCGGTGGCCCTTCAGTCCAACGACCGTGTCATCGAGGTGCTGGCAACATTCTGAGAAGGCTATCCTTGTGGCAGTGCTTAGCATGGCAAGCATTTGCCGTGACATCCTCACGAATGATGATATAATGCCAACACTACTATCACGTATCATCGTTTGTCTTTGTTCTTCGCCGTTTGTAATGGTAACATCATCATTCATCATCATCATCATCATCATCATCATCATCATCATCATCATCATCATCATCATCATCGATTTTTATACCAATTTGCCATTTATCACCATCATTTCATCTCGATAATACTGATGATCATCATCATCGCTATCATAGAATATCATTTTGGTTGACCTTGCCCATCATTTTTGCATGCCCTTTTCCGGCTCAGGCCTCGTTCCCCTAGAGACTGGCGACTGACACACTAGACCAATCTAGACCAAGACAATCAGAAACAGACAGTTCCACAGACAACACATAGCAGTTGAACAAGTGCTGATTGTAGTTGAAACATCGTTGTCACAACAACTGCCCGCCAGCATTTGCATCATGACCTGGTCAGCCACACAAGCGCCACGGGGCGTGCCTGGAAAATTTGACGCTGGGAAGCAGACCCCACGGCTGATTCCAACGAGTTCCAATTGGACCAGGTGGACCGTTTGAACAACTGATCATTGCAACTTGTGGTTAGAGTATTTTCGACTATTAGCTGGTTTTTATGGGTCCAAAAAATTGCCCAAGGGTGGCCAAGAAGTAGCTAGTTTATTGGTAGGTATCATGTCCACTGAAGGAAAACCTGTTCTACCAGTACTTGTCAGCCAAACGTTATAATGTCATAGGTAATTAAATGTAATTAACAAAGAATGCATTCTTCACTGGAAGGTCCTCAGGGCAGTCACTTGGCTGTTGCAATTGCCCAATGGTAAGCGCCCGATGAATTAAAGAAGGGACAATAATTAGCTTGAATCTAGCGTTGTTGCTTGTTTTCTTGTCTATGATCCGTCGTGTTCTCTTCACATAATCCGGACATGGGTCCAGCCCTGCGGTCGTTTCCGCAAAACCGTCCCCCCACACCCAAATCATGCCCCCGCAGAAGAGATCCGGCATATGCACATCACACACGCTGGGTCCGAAGCATTTCCCGTGACGGGGTAGGACGGTGTGATGCCGTACCGAAGTCGTGCGACTTAAGGAGGCCACCCAAGAATCAACGACCAGCTATTTGTGATTGTTTGTTGTTCCTCAGATAGTCACACTAAGATCAAGAACGGCGAATAGACATCCCTGTAGTGTTTCCTCGGGGTGGCCATTCTTCTCAGTGCTTTGCGCGGCTTAGGAGGACCCTATGCAGGAGCACATCTTCTGGTGCAACGTCCTTTGTTTGCAGAAGTGGGATGTCAGTGACATCCGCAGGTGTTGGATTTGGTGCCCGAAGGGCGGTTTCAACCTTTGCTTGGCCACGTGGGCTCTGCCACTGGGTTCTTACCATGTCCAACCAGCTCCCAAGGTTGTTGACAAAGAGGCGTGCTACCTGAAGATGCCTGACCCGTTTCAAGACGCTGCCAAGGAGGCTGGCCGCGGCCCTTCTGTTTGCATCCCCTATCACCTTGGTTCCATGCTGTTTGAACATCCGGCAGAGGTCGAACAGAATTTTACCTCACATCCACGTGAGCATGGCCGGGCAATGCTAAGGCAGCAGTGGCTTTTCAGCCACATGTGAAGTGAGACTCACCTTGGGCTATGGCTGTTGGGATACATTTCATGCATGCCCATGAGTAGGGAGACATGATTCGTTTTTTTGGTTTCTTGCTTTGAGATACACAACTTTCCAGCAAATTTGCAGGTTCTTGTTGAAAGTTGTTGGTTTTTGACCCTGCAATCCGTAGAATCAACTGGCATGAAGAACTGCAATCAGCCTGCCCTGAGTAACCCTATAACCACCCAGAGTTACCGTTCGCACTGCGTTCAGCAATAATCCACCTTGTGCCATCACTTCCCTTTAACCAACAAATTCATTCTTACTGGACATCAAATGACCCGTAGAAGGCAAGGCCGTGCTCAAAGATCCTTAGTGGTTGAGACATGTTGAGACCACCGAGCTGCTCCACAGTCTGAACCCCTTCAGATCCTGCCAGGTCAAAAACCGTTCCTGGGCTGCACATGGTGGGAACACCGTTGGAGTTTGGAACCCTTCCCACGGTTGCCATTGGCAGCTGACCGGTCATGGTTTTCCTCTGCTGGGGTTTAGGGTATAGGCTGCTGGATGCCCCGGTATGGCAAGAGGCACTTGGGCTTTGGAGAGTTTGGATTCAACAAGACTCTGCACTCACACGAACTTAGACAGAGGGATTTCCATGTGCTTCACCATTTTTTGTGGACTACCAAGTTACTTGTTGTGGCGTGTAGCATCTTAATAAACACACTACCAAGTCATTGTTGGAATTGGCCTAGCAGATTGCTCAAGTCTACCTGGTGGTTGGTGTGGTTAATATTAACGCCTGCAGGATCAGAATGCCCAGGTGAGCCGCAGTCCAGCTAGGCTAACTGGTCCTGGGGCAGACTGGTCTCAGAACCGCGTTTTTCTAGTTTTGTTCCAATAGGGGGCCTTTGGAAAAGGCTTAGCTGTATACAAATTGTGCTGTGCACACTCATGTGTTAGCCGAGTTTGAAAAAAACATGGTGTGGCGATTTCTTGTGAGACTCTGTTGGGCATTAGGGAGAAGATAAAGGGTACGAGAAAGGCAGAGAGAGAAAAAGAAAGAAGTGGAGTAGACAAAGTTGAAGATCAAAGAAATCCGCCTTTTGAGTAGAGTGGAGTAGATCAAAGTTGAAGATCAAGATGAAGATCAAAGAAGAGACGGGGCAGAAAGCTGGGGGAATCACACCGCTCACCAGAGCTCACTGGCCTCGATTCCTCGAGGCCGATGCAGTACCTTTTCCAAGTCCACACACGGTCTGGGCATGACAAAGTGTGGAAGGCGGGCTGCAATGGGCTCCAGTGCCAGGTGAGATGTTGGAAGGAAATTGGGTTCTGATTACATCTCCGTTGATTTTTGTCATAGCTTGTACAAGCTTTTACCGCTTGGTGAGTGGGGTGCGCCTTGATATACTTGAGATCTTTTTACAGCTGAACTGCTCGAGATATGCAGCCGTGATCTATGGGCCATTTTGCTCCACCCTCGTGGGTGAAGGAGGTGAAACATGTCATGTGACAGGGTCAGCATTGGCTCTTTCCACCCCGACCTGATACCAACAGGAGACCAGCAATTTAGCAATTTTGGTAGCTGCATTTCTTGGAGAAAGGGTATTTGTTTGGATCTGAATTCCCATTTCCGGATTCCTGGACAGTGAAAATTCAGGGATTAGTGAGCTTCATTGATTTACTTTTGGGAGTTACCGAGTTGACTGATACTTAAGTTGACCAGCTATGACTAGCTTACTTAGTCGATTCAGTTGAACTTCAACGTTAACACATACTTTAAAAGATTAACTTAACAACTTAGTCGAGCGCTTTAATCAGTTCTTTTGACTTTAACATGCTTGAACAAAATGAATTATATATATATATATCTATAGCGTCTGACGTCGATGGAGAGAGAGAGAGAGAGACATGGATAACATGGATCTGCTCCGCTTCCGCGCGCCTCCAGGAGACCTCAGGGGCTGCCCAGCATCAGTCGGGAGCTGAATGCCAAGGGCTGGCCGTCCTTGAACCCCATGCCACTGAGGCACGGGGCGGGACCGGGTGAGAGATCACTAGACGCCGAACAACGTACCAAGCAAGCAAGCAAGCAAGCAAGCAAGCAAGCAACCAACCAAGCAACCAACCAACCAACCAACCAAACAACCAACCAACCAACCAACCAACCAACCAACCAACCAACCAACCAACCAACCAACCAACCAACCAACCAACCCAACAATAGTAATAGCAACCAACCAATTGAACATGCACTGCCACCGGTGTGACCACGTATTCGTGATGGCATACTTTGACCCACGTCACACGATGAATCTGAGTCTTGGAAGCAGGGCTGGGTTGAGGTACAACTCCTTCGCCAGCCCTCCTCCAGCAGGGCTGGATTCCGGCCACCATAAAGTCTTAGTTGCTGAGTGGCACTCTTTTTAGCTTTTTTTTTCCCACCCTTTGTTTAGACACCTAAAGGAAAGCCTATCATC
>VSDK01028021.1:80338-100946 GCA_009767595.1 Symbiodinium kawagutii
TGTTTTTTGCATAGGCGGGCATGCGCGGCAGCGTTGTTTGAACACAATTTTCCCGACGTCCAGATTTGAAGATGAAGAGCAGAGACCGCCGTCGCAGGGCAGACTCCCTGAAAACAATTCGCTAACATGATTAACTAATTTGCAATACTTATGCAAATAATATGTTATGGTCTTGCGCACAGTATTCTCCTACACTTAGCAGAACCTCCCAGGTCGCAGAGACCGTCGTCGAAGGGCACACTCCCTGAGCAGCCCCTGCAGCAGACAACGCGCCAACATATTTTATTTTGTAATATCCAAAAATATCGTTTTGCGCAAGGGTTTCTTCCCACCCCTAGCGAAACCTCCCAGGTCGCAGAGACCGCCGTCGCAGGGTACACTCCCTGAGCGGCCCTGCAGCAGACAATTTGCCAACATAATTGCTCTATATTGTTGTGGTCTTGCGCAAGGTTTTCTCCTAGCATGAGACAAAGGTGGCAGAGACCGGGGCGTCAGGGCTAGGTCCCATCAGGGGCATGACCCACGACAGGTGGGCAAACTCGTGAATATGCAGATTACTGTTCATATTTGGTTTTTGCGTATTACGAAGAGCACATGATTGGCTTCGTGGCGGGTTTGCTCACCGCGCTGCTGCTGCAGCCCGGCCATGCTGCGGGCATCAGCGTGACTACGCCCAAAGTATCAAAAAATTGCATGGTACAATGTTCAGCCGCTGCTAGACCTACTACCTCCAACAAATTTGCAACTCAATTCCCAAGCTGTGGTCTTCATCTGCGCAAACATGATCTATGCAAACACGTTGCAAATTCGACGCGTTACAAATTATGCACCCAAACAAGATTCAAACTTTCGTTGCGCTGGTGGACTGCGATTATTGCATAATACTACTCAACCATACACATGATTCAGCTATCATTGAGTAATGTTGACTACTATTGAACGGTTGGTTGACCCCAGGAGCTCATAAAACAAAAAAAATATTTGCCTGTGAGATGCACCGCGAAATCTGAATCCTGCAAAAGAAAAAAAAGAGCTGGCTTTTTTTTCCAGGTAAACCCGGCAACCCAGAAGTGCAACAGATACAGGTGTTCATCCCAAAATGAGTTGCCCTGGAGAGCTGCCTTTCAACATATCTCAGATCATCTCAGATCCATGTCATCATATGCCTTGAGCCGACAAAAACAGGCCCTTGGATGCTGTTGAATGTTGTTTGCCACTTGGTATTAGCAGCAGGATGAATGGAGCTGTTTCATGCTATTTACAGATTTTTGCAGTAAACCCTAGTAAACCTTGGAGTTGGTTTTTATTGATTGTGTCAAATCTATTGTTTATTCTTTCTCCGGCGCTATGCAGTACCACTACATGGCGTCCGCCTGCCAGCAGTGAACACACCCAATATGTTGATTGTTTCTTTTTTTGTGGTCAGTAGTTTTGAGATATCCTTTTCATTCGAGCTTTTGCATTAATGTGCGAGTAGCGGGCCTCAGGCCGGTCATCCAACAAGCAGTCTACCTGGTCTAGCGGTAGCCCTTTGGACGACCTGGCATTTGGAGCATCGCCCTTGCCGGCCAGTCATGACCATTGGGCATTAAAACAAATATTTGGGATGGCTGGTTGGCTAGTATTCGTGGGATGGGGTGACCAACCACCAAGCAGGTGAGTACAAATAATAGACCATCCAAAGGTGGCTGGGAAGCAGAGGCCGTAGCTTCCCACGCAGGAGAAGTGAGCCCCATGCATTGCTGGCAGCCGCCAGGTCAAACACCTCAATGGCCAGAAGTATGTCTGAGCCGATGCTGCTGAGACGAGGTGAGACGTCCCAGACCTCCCATAGATTCCCATAGCACATTAGCACATGTCATGTGCATGTACGAAGGGGGGGGGCGTGTGCGTGGGTACTCGTAGGTATGTTTTGATTTTGTTTGGGTGAATTTTTATGGCATTTTTTGCCTCCGCAGCAGGTTCAAGTCCCCACAAACCGAGTGACTGAGCCCAAATGTGGCTCGGATTGGGGCAGATCGCTCTGAAGCAGATCTTTGATATTTTTCAGACTTTGCTGATCATCCCTTATCAAGGTTAATACTAATCATCCTTCTACGATCAGCATCCTATACTGTACGTATCATTGCTAAACCGACCTATGATGGGCTTTCAGAGGTTAACAAGCAACCATTCAGTTTCAGAAATGATTGGTCTCTCTTCTTGTTTTGGTTATGCCGCAACAAGCCCCAACGCACAATTCAGCTAGTTACTAATCAAAATAGATAATAATAGCCTATACCACGCATATCCAAGCATGTCCAAGCATGTCCAAGCATGTCCAAGCATGTCCAACCAATATCCAAAAGGACACATTACTACCACTACCACTCATCATGGTCATTGATTGGGTGGCAAAAATCAACTGCCAGTCATATTGGATCCAGATTGATAAAGCACCTCACTTGTGGTAAAGCCGGGGGTTGTTTACAAATACGGATCTACCATTAAGCTTCATTCATCGCCAACGATCACAACTCAAAGCAGCTGTTGGTTGTTAACCCACACGTAAAAGATATCCCGTCAAGCATAGTGAACCATGATCAACCATTTGCTACACAACCATATTTTCAACGACGATTGCGAGCCGAGGTTTGGACAACCATTGACATTAATCATTTAATGTTGAACAAAGTTGAACAAAGGTTATTATACAATGAGCCATTTTGTCAAATTTCTTACCAAGTAATCAGCCATTAACCAACAAAACCACCATTTGCCGACCACCATCAACCATTACTATTACCACATGACCAATGTCAACCTGCACATGACGATATCAACCTGTACTCTTAGAACACTATTACCATCCCCATGACGCATTAACTACCACTGACCCACTGGGGCAAGGGGCAACCACTTTTTAGCCGCCAATCCCAACCACAGCCACGGGTGCTTAGCCATCCCTACTTGGACCTTCAGCCACCCCACCACCAGGCGACAAGCCCAAGGAGCTGCCAAGTCTCAAAGCGGAGAAGTGCCACGTCGACATGGGCGGAGCATCGGGAACCCTCAAACTCCACCACTAAAGCACTACGAAGGTGCACACCTCCCACCGCAACACCATTTTACATCTTTTTCGCTGAAACACCCAGGAAAACAGGCACAACATCACCACAATACAACCCTGCCTCCTGAGCAAACCCAAGGGTGTAACATTTTTTTTCCGTGCGGCATCCATCAACGCGTTCCCTACCAGACTCCTCAACATCCGACGAGGATGGGCCGCTGAGGCACCAGCTTCGCCGTCGCAGCGCTTGGTTGGATGGCAACATGCGATAGCGCCGCCCGAAGCGGCGCCGGGTCCGAGTCGCCAGGCGTCGGCTGGGGGAAGTTTTTGATCTTTTTGCGTTGCCTGGCGCCCCACGGAGTTACAGAAGAGGCGGCTTTCCAACAGGTCAGACGTGACGAGAGATGTGTGTGATATGATCAGATATGGGTATAGTAGGGACGATCATGGCAAGATGTTGTTGATTGTTGTTTCCATGTTTGACATGACGCGGATATAGATATAGTCAGCCAGACAATTGTTGTTAGTCTTGAGCTACCCTTGTGGTCCTTTTTGGTTTCTTGGAATTGATGATCTCCGGAATTGTTAGCCGCCCATGCAGTGGGAGCACCAGCCAGGAATTTTAGATACGCGGATCGCTGCACGGCAAAGCCGTTGTCAGCAGTTAGTTTTGCAGCCAATGGCTAGGGATTCGAGGTTCGCTGCCTAGAAACTCAGTTCAGCAATCAATCAATACAACATAAGATATTTTAGATACATATGTATGTATTTGGTTTTATACATGTATAAATGTGTATCAATAAATATTTTTAGAAATCTCGCAATAATCAATATACGATCTTCATTTGTATAAATGTATAGATATACATACATATACCTATGTGTACACATGTGAGGGATGATCATGGTGTTTTTTTAGATAGGTAGATCGATGGATAGATACATATCGACAGAGAGAGGGAGATACATACACACATGCAGACACACGCCCATAGATGTGCAGACGCGGTCAGATAATTAGAGAGATAGATTGGTAGATATTTAATCTAGCCAGTGAAATATATAATAGATAGACAATTAAGTAGGCAATTAGACGGTTGGATAGGTAGATAGGTAGCTAATTCACTAGATACATGGAAAGGGACAGTTGGCTGGCTAGATAGACAAGAATACATCCATAGGCAGGTAGATAAATAGACAGTCGCCAGTTAGCTGGAAGATAGGTAGATAGATAGTTTGGTAGGGCGCCTCTGTGAGGCGGCGGACAGCCAAGCCCAGCGAGAGAGAGAGAGAGAGATAGTTTGGTAAGGTAGCTAGGCACATGGATAGACAGATAGAAGGCAAAAGCAACAGTAGATACAGAGAGGTGGGAAATTACATGGATAGAAAGATTGATAGGTAAAGAGCTGGATAGACAAATGGCTTGGCATATTGATACACAGATTGGCCCAGAGGCAGACAGCTAGACACGGAAAGACAGAGGCAGAAACATGTAGAAACAAGATTACGCAAAAAACCGGCAGACAGTCTCGGTAGCATCTTGTGAACAGTTTTCATGCATCATGGAGAGATGGCAAGGAGAACCCCTCCACAGTTACTTCAACACTTTCTTCAAAACGACAAGGCTGCTAAATCCTGCACTGAAAGACAAGTCCGGCTAAACTTGCATGGTTTATGAACTAATTGCATTGGTGCAGCTGTGTGTTGGGCACACATCCATTGTATATTCCCAAATTTCTGAAGCTGGAGGAACAGTCAACTTGAGTCAATGGGCAGTGGGCAGTGAACATCCTCATACCTAGAGATTGGCAACCTTTTGGTCTCAGATATTTTCAGCGTAATTCGTGCGGAAGCGGGTGCTGACACACAAATTTGGAGGCGAGGATGACTGGCAGGAAATTTCACTATTGCCATGGTTTTTATACCCCAGCAACCACGGTGCTATTGACTATTTTGAATAGTTAGCCGGGCCATGCGGGGCCTATCTCAATTTTGGTCTACAGCTCCAGGTTTCGAGATGCTTGTCCATTTAACTTCTCTCTTTGGGGATGGAAAACAAGTTGCTTCATGTTGGTGTGCTCTTATACTTCTTTATCCGATGAACGCTGCAGCAATCACACAAGTGTCGATCTATCTTGACGGATGCTCTCCTATCCCATCTACTGTCTCCTACCCAATCCTATCCCACCTGGCCGTCCATCAAATGAAATTTTGAAGCTGTATCAAGAGCAATCAATTTGCACATGCCTCGCGCGCGCTCGCGCATACAGGTACTGGCATTCACATTTTCAATCGTATACATGCCCCAGCCATATATAGAAAAACATGGAACAACGAATGTATTATATCATAAAAGTCTATTTTCCACGCGTATATGATTGCGTGTGCCAGTGACCCTTTGACAACATGATGTTTGACTCCAGAGGAACCAAGGCTTCGCACGTATTTTTGAAGGGTATCAGACACCGATCCATCCTTGACGGTCCAGACGAGCTTTGAGAAGGTTTCTTTACAGACTACAGACAGGTGAACTGCCGTGAAAAGTGTGTTAAACCAAGTTCTTGAGTGGATGCCATTGTTTACTCCTTGTTCCTTGTTCTTTTTTGGAACAGAGTTGGCATTAAACAGGCATTATTTACCAGTTTGTATCCCATGAATGCATTTCAAATATCCTGGTTTAACCATGTCATGACCTGGGTTCAATGCCACAGTCCTTTGCCACTTTGTGGTGGCACTTACCTTCCAGGCACGTTTTTGCGGCATGATAGCTGTCAGCCATTTCATTGGCAGGGATGGCTGGTGCAGATGCATAGGTATTGGAATCTATTGGATAGGGCCGACTGTTGTCGACAGCAGACACACCAACATGGTGCGCCGCATCGCACAGAAAAAGGCTTCAAGCGCAGCCATAGCAGAGGCATGGAAAAGACCTGGGAAGCCAGGATTAAAGGGAATTCAGGTTAGAGGAAGCCAATTGGGAATTTTCTTCTTCGCAGTGATGAACGAAAGATGGCGAATGGAAGTAGAACGTCTACTGTAGGAATTGTAGACAGACAACCCCGGAAATCCATGAAGATCGTGAAAATCCATGCAGAATCCATGCAGTTCCAAAAAAATCCATACAAATACATTACTGTAACATCATTGAGCATCTGCCATTTGCAACGTCCAGTTCTCTTTCTGGGTTCTGACGGCAGGTGGTATCCAGTGGTGGGTGAAAACAGCTGCAGGTGAAACGGCGGCTCGCTGCGGCCGTCGCTCGGTGTGAACGCCGATGCCGCCAGGTGGCGACTCATAGTGGTTCCATGATCAGGCTGAGTCTGGCTTGTATATGTATTCATGATTCATGTTTGGATTTTTTCCCTATTTATAAATTACATTTGTTCATGTATAGTATTTAAATGTATATAAGTGCTTGAAATTATTTAGACGCATATATGTGTATATTTGTACTGCGAATTTACGTTTACATATGCATACACACATAAGAATCGATGCCGCTCAGAGTTTGCTTCGTCCCCTTGTTTTTGCTATCCTTCAGCACCGGAACCTGTGCAACTTCATTTGCTTTCCAGACAAGAGACCGCACCAAAAAGAGGGTTTCCAAAAACATCCAGTCAATACTTCGATGGCAGGTATAAGATGAGACCACTACACCTCCCAACTCATTTTCGATTTCTTTGGTAGGGAAACTCGAGCGTGGCTGATATTGTTGCAGCTCATGAAGCTGATGATAGTTAACAGCGGTTCTATCGAAAATAGCAGTGACACATATGGGTGTATATGGTGGCACTTTCCCGATCATTCCGAAGCAACCAGCTATGGTTGTGGACAAACCATGGCAAACCCATATGTCAATAGCCTTGCTGTACTGGCGTTCCGTTGTTGTCCGTCACTGACGCCCCAATTCAGCACCCTAATTATATTCACATGGCACAGAAAAGGTCTTGCAACCCGTTTCCTCGGAATGTGTTTGATTCTGGGGTTTCTACTGTAGATGTTTCTAGGGAGGTTCTTGGTGTGGCTTTCAACCAGAATATTCATTGCATCCTTCATGTCCTCCTGGCACCACTAGTTACGAAAGCCAGGTGACGCGGTTTGACATTGCTACTTTCGGAATTATTCACTTCTGCAACAAGCACAGAGGCTCCAGAGTGGCAAGCGAGAAGAGAGCATGGGTAGCTTTGTTTTTTTATGTCACCAGCGCCGAGGAAGCCATGCAAGATGCACTGCTGAGCTTTAATGACAGAGCCATGTTCTCAGAAGCACAGTTATGGGGTCTTTGGGGGTGGAGATTGGGCCACCATAAACCCAGCCACCCCAAAAAGCCGTGTCTGGTGGGGTACTAACTAGACATCAAAAGCACAGTGCTACATGGCTCCAAAAAACGCCCTAAAGTCAGATGGTTTCCGTGGTGGTTTCCCTCAGCCAAAAATCAGACGCACTGTTTCTGTGATGTGTTGGTCCTTTTTGGCATTCCCTTGGACTAGTGACTAGTGCATTCATTCTGAAACTTTCATTCGGGTGCTGAGAACAAGAAGCTTTTTTCAGAGGAGGAGGCCAAACAATCCATTCCGCTCCTATCCAGGAGCGCAAAGGGGCAGCATCAACATCATGTAACGCTATCTGTTCAACTCTGCAGAGGCCATGGTAGTTGTAATCAATGCCCCTGCTGCTCCACTAATAGCTGGCTCCTCCATATCCCTCCTGTGCAGCCCAGGGACGGGCTCTTGCAAATCAGCTGCCGGACTGCGCTGGGGGCCGCCTGGTGCTCCAAGCCATCCCAAATCCATCCCAAAGTGGGCTTTTCATCAGGAGGCTATGGGTCAATATTAACCGAGAATAATGGGGAATAATCACCAACAATAGTGGGAAAACAATGGTTAATGCTGGGGGAACCAGGGGTACAGGGTTTTGACCCACAGCCAGGAAACCAGCCAGGGTACCAGCATGACCAGTCTCAAAGTTTGGCTGAGCTCCTCCGTGGTTGGCCGCCATCGTGCACCTCTAAAGGTGTGTGGTCCATGGCTGATGCTAATCAAAAAATAATCAGATTCAGCTGTCAATCAACCATGGCCACTTTTACCATAAGATAGCTACCTATCAAACATCGGAAGGGTTCTGAACTGGGACCTGCCATGTTTGGATGGCTTTGGGACACCCAGCAACAGCAATTTGCTTCCAAATGAGGCAGGACAATTTCGGCGCCATACAACACACAGTCGGGCTTCTGGCTCAAGGTGATTTGGCACAGCACTTTGGGCACTTGATCCGAGCGGGCATCCGGTTTGCACCCAGGTGTGGACAAAGTCCAACAGCTATGCGTGGCGTGTTTGAGTATTACCCGTGGCCGGTCTATCAACATTGGACCATTGAATTGACTGCAACAGGGGCAATTAGATATAAGATGACCGAAGACCACTCAATCAGTCTTGAGTTCAAGTCGTAATATGACTACTAAGTATTAGGACAATAATAAGTCTGAATCAGCAAAAACGTGCCAGATGGTCAGCTTTTCAGGGGATCCAACAGACAGTTGTTCCGGGTCCGCAGGACAAAGCCTATGCCGGAGTTCTAGAGTCCGTCCGCCGACGCTTTGAGGAGGCCGAACCGAAGCTATCGGACGAATATCCGCAGAACATGATCAAATGAAACATACTTAGAATATAATAGACTTATAGAAAACAACTGCGTAGAATATACATTGCATGGCTTTTGGGTAAAGCATACGTTTTGCCCATGAGTTGGTGATGAATCAAGCGATGTGCGGGGTCAGTTCTGGTCCTGTCACTGCGGCCAGGCGGAAGCACTACAAAAGCCAAGAGCTCAGAGGGGACGGTTCCTAACTTCTGATCATGGATGGTAGTGGGAGAATTGACAGATAGATATGATAGGATATGATAAGATAAGATTGGATATGATAGGATAGGATAGGATATGATA
The DNA here is from genome assembly GCA_009767595.1 of Symbiodinium kawagutii. NCBI lineage: Eukaryota > Dinophyceae > Suessiales > Symbiodiniaceae > Symbiodinium > Symbiodinium kawagutii. Next base: position 89,331 of record VSDK01028021.1, read on the forward strand.
GGATATGATAAGATAGGATATGATGAATTACAACACGTACGTGTTGCAACAGGAGGCCAGAAGTCTTGCACGAGGAATTCGCTTATCTTGCACATTTGAGAAAGGGGGTTGGTGCCTTAGCAGCCTGGCAGTTTGATTTGACTGAATGAGCATAGGCTTGAACAATGCCCTTCTATGTATCCTGAAGCCAGCTGTGGCGGAGTCCGGATAGGGTTGGTTTGACCACGCCACTTTGGCTTTGGGCACAGATGGCTGTTCCATGACTATGGTGCCCGTTTATGAGTTTTGATTTTTCTGCCTATGAACTCACTATATGTGATCATTATGAGGCAATCACTGTGTGTTTGCGTTTTTGCCGGCACCTTGGCTCAGACCGGACCTCATCCTTACCTTTGTCCAGCGCCATGGTGAACCACCAGCCAGCCAAGACCAAGGCCAAGGCTGTGAAAAGGGTGCGATCCAAGGCATCCAAGTCCAAGGAAGCATCAGCAGTGAAAGGGCAGCTGCCATGTTCCCCCCATGCAGTGATGGAGCCTACCGACAAGGTGAAGCAGTCCAACTGTCCAGGGGTAAATGACAGGATGTGGAAATGCCAAGGCAAATCGGTGCAGGACGTGGTTGGCAAGATGCTGTATTACCATCCCAACAAAAGCCCTGATAAGTTACTGAAGTACAGCCTGCCGGACCTCCGCTATGACTTGAAGTGGGGTTATTTGAAGCTGAAGTCCGGCAGGAAGTCAGCGTCGGCCAAGACAAAGGCATCGCCCATGGCATCGTCGTCTGCCAGGGCCTCATCGTCGTCCAAGGCCTCATCTTCCACCAGGGCCGCCCCCAGGGCGTCGTCGTTTGCCAGGGCCTCCCGCATGGCATCGTCCGCCAAGGCGTCATCATCGTCTGCCAAGCCCTCTGCCAGGGCGTCCTCGTCCGCCAGGGCGTCGTCGTCCACCAAGGGAGCTTCGTCCACCAGGGCATCCTCGTCTGCCAGGGCCTCGCCCAGGGCATCGTCCGCCAGAAAAACGAGGGCCTCGTCTGCCAGTGCTGCGAAGCCCAGGAGCCGTGCCAAGGGAGGCCAGTCTTCGGGCAAAGTGAAAGGAGCCTTGCCTTGTGCGCCCAACTGCGTGATGATCCCCACCGACAAGATCCCTCAGTGCGAAGGCATCAGAAATCGAATGAAGAAATGCCGCAACAAGACTGTGCAGGAGCTGCTAATTCCCTTGGTGCCTGTAGTGTATGTCTTGCATGTTTTTGTCTCACCTTTGTTTGCTTGCTTATGCTTTCTTTACTTTCCTCCGCCTGCATAGACCTTAGGCGCACTCGTTCCTACGCGCAGGGAAACGAACACGCCAAAAAACATAAACAGACACTGCACAGGAGGTGCTGGGAAAGATGCGCTACAAGCACCCGGCGAAGTGCCCAGACGGCCTGATCACCTACGGTCTGTTGGACTTGAAGTATGATCTCAAGCTACTCGGCCAGGAACTATAGAAAAAGATATACATGTGTGCAAAGTGTTTGCTTGCGGAACTGAAGCTCTCAGCTTTGCTTCAGATAAAGAACCAACTTATAAACATCTATGAACAACAACCAGATCATAAACAAGAACCGGAACATAACTTCTTGTAGGTTGAGCTTCACGCTACACTCAAACTGCACTCCGGCTGGTAGGACCTTCCAAAGAGTAGGGCGATGCCTGTCTCAGGTGCTCATACCTCGAGGTGAAGGCACCCAAGAAGGGGCAAAAGGCAGCCGAGAAACCCAGCCGCAGTGCCTTACCTACCAAGAAGGTGCACGGGCGCGACCTTGTGAGTTGTGGTTGTTCGTGGTTCCTGACTCCTGATGGGTTGATAGTGGTTGGTGATGGGTAATCATGGTTGAACCATAGTAGTCAAGTGGTTTTCCTGTGTCTATAGTGTTCATTGACTTTTGTAGCAATGTAGTGATGGTTACTGAATGTTAGTGATGCTTTGTGATGCTTAGTGATGACCATCTTCAGCTTCAAAAGGATCAAGGTCGGCGGTTGTGCACAGTGCCTGGCTCTTAATTGTGGATGCTCAGAGATCGAAACCAGAAAAGCACACACGCAATGCAGTGAATTTACCCTCTGGTCAAATTACAAGGCAAAGGAGTATCTATCGTTTATAGCTGGTTTCCCATGGTTTCCCAGGGTTCCGGTCTCCATTGCTATGTTAGCTTACAGAGAGCTATGCTTTCAGATGTGGTTGGCGAAAAGCTAGGGCGTACATTCTCATTGCCTGCAGGGCCATCGAATTGGACTTCTGTTGTTTTCTTTTTCTCTGAATTTCTCCTCCGTTGTCTTGAGAAACTTCAACGATCACTTCCCTTGACTCCGGGTATGTCAGGGTTCCCCCAGCTGCCTTTCTGCTAGATGCATTTGGCCTAACTTACATGCTGGGCAATGCAGATATCAACAGCACATTTTAGTTACCTTTGCTTCTAGCTCATCATTTTGTGTAGGCTTTTTTCCTGCCCTAGAGAACTTCTCCAGACCATTTGGGAGAGCGTTCTTTGATCCTGTGGTTTCTGGGATTTGAGCCAGCCAACACGAGGGCATACCCCGAAAGTGCTGCTTTTCAGATGGAACTTGGGGCATCAATCTACAGGCAGGAGTACGATCCCCACAGTGGTGATGGCGCAAAGCCACTCAGCCTTCTGTTGCCACCCACCGGTTGGTGCTGGTTTTCGCCCACATGTTGGTGAGCTGAGCGTTCTTCCGGTCTCTCGTGGAAGAGTGCAGCCATTACTGGTTTCAAAGGCCGTCGTTATATATCGTTATACTATCATATATAATTGATTCGATAACGGTATGTATCTTGAGATATGGCCTTTCAGAATTTCCATGAATTGTCCACCAATGCTCGGAGGACAAAGGACGAACCACAAAAAGTCCAAAGACTGCAAGGCGGAAGGCTGCCAAGACAGCTCAGGCACGACCAGCGTCTCCATGGTGTTCGCAGTTTTCATGTATTGCATCAAGCAACTGGATTGTTGCCTTCATTTGGTCCATTTTGGGTTGTGCACCCACGAGGCAGGTTGTTGACAGACAAGGATGACAAGGTTTTTGAAAGGCTGGAGGTGAGCAATTCGGTTCAAAGCTTGATATTCAAGGTTCAAAGTGAGCAGCCACCCGTCTAGTTTGAAGGTGAATGCCTATGGTTTATAGAGCTGTGTGTCACTTGCTGGTTTTTGCTTGCTGGTCTACTGCGTTGGTGAGTTTCGGTCAGCCACTGTCCCTGTTGACATCGGTCCGGGCACAAAGAAGTGTAGTTTTTGATCCACTCGCCAACTTACACCACCAACGCTTCCCGATTCGCAAGGGGACAGTCGCCGCATCCGGGCTTCAGGAGGAGGATGCAGACGCGGAAGATGCAAAGGAGGAGGAGGAGGGCGAGGTCGATGCCATGGATGATGAGGAGGAGGAGTTGGAGGAGGCGCTTGCGCTTGCAAAGCATGAAGCCTTGCAGGATCATGATGGTTGTTGCACTGCACCGATGCCAAAGTCCAAGATTCGGTTATTTGCCACTGTTACTGTCAAAGATACTGAAGGGCAGGCAAGATTGGGAAAGTACTTTGCATATTTTGCTGGGTTACGCCTTAGCATGGTTGCCAGATTCAACTCGGTCGGCGGTTTGGCTCAAGTTAGATCTCAACTTGATGTGTTCAACTTGGTTCATTGATACATACCTGGTGTCATGACAGTGCAGAGGTTGACGCACATGGGCTTGTGCCTGTTGAGTGCAAGCTTCCTGTTCGCTTCAGAGGCCCTAGAGCCTCAGGGTGGTGCATTGCAAAGATTTCCGCCCAAGATGGGTCAAGTGACAAGTTTGGTGGACAACTTCGACTTCACAAACAACAACACCTTTGAACAGAGGACGATGACCTATGAGAATTGGTGGAAACCTGGCAATCCCATTCTGTTTTTCTTCGGCGGTGAAGGCTCAGTCGAGACCTTCTACAACGCCTCTGGTGCAGTGTTTGAACATGCTGAGGCTCTTGATGCCTTGGTCGTTTTCTTGGAACATCGGAGCTATGGCAAATCCACAGTTCCGTTGCGGACCTTGACTGTGGAGCAGGCCATGGCTGACACTGCTTGGTTCCTCTCTGGCCTCCGGAAACGTTTGGGTTGCCAAGCGCGGGAGTGCCCCATCATCACATTGGGCGGCAGCTATGGTGGCATGCTGGTGGCTTGGTTCCGGCAGAAGTACCCGCACCTCACTGCTGGTGGCATCGCCTCCTCTGCACCCATTGACTTCTACCCCCAGGACGGGCGCCAAGAAGCGTTTTGGAACGCGACCTTGCACGCCTTCAGGAAGTATGGCTTGGAGAGGTGTCCTGAGGATTTGACTATGGCCCTGAGTCAGTTGCAGCAGAAAACTGAAACAGAGCAAGGACGGCAAGAGGTCGCCCAAATCTTGGGATCTTGCCATGACTTGGGGAACGAAAGCTCTGCAGGCAGCAAGGCGGACTTCTTCCTTCGTGGGGTGGTGTCCACCTTGGCCATGTTGGACTACCCCGTTGCTACGAACTTTGTGACGCCTTTGCCGGCCAACCCGGTGAAAGTGGCCTGCGAGCGATTGGAGCAACAGCCTGGCATCCCTGGATTGCGGCAGATCATGGACCTCTTCCTGAACTCCACCAGTGGATATCGGTGCTACGACCTCATGGCTGAAGTGGTCGGCAGGCCAACCTCCGGAAAACTGGAAGGCCCAGTGAAGGCACCCGACATGGGACACTGGCAATACCAGGCATGTAATGAAATGCCCATGCAGTCCTTGACCAGCGATGGCATGGCCTTCTACCCCGCTTCTGATAATCAGCTGGCAGAAGTGGCCCAGAGCTGTCAGTTACGCTATGGCCTGACGCCACGTACTTCCTGGCTTCAGGTGAGTTTGGGTGGTAGCAACTTGGAGGTTGGAAACTTGCTCTTCACCAATGGGGAGAAGGATCCTTGGAGGGTTGGAGCCCCTAAGTTGCAATGCTTGAGGGAGGGCCTGGACATTTCGCAGCACCTGATCTTGGCAGGAGCACATCACGAAGATTTGCGCTTTGATTCAGATCCTCCGAAGACACCTATTTCAGTGGCCAAAGCCGTGACGCGAATGGCTATGAGAAGATGGATTGCCACCTTCCAAACTGGCCAGCATGCCATCATGGTGTAAGCGCAGCCATGGGTAGACGACCGCAAGATGGATGGTTTGATCAGGACATATCAGGGCTGGTTGGTGGTTTTATTTTTTTTTAATTTTCCCAATGTATGATTAACAAATGGTTGGTTGACAAATATTTTTCAAAAGGATTGAAACCACCAACCAGAGGATCATGGGCCTTTGATATCCCTTTCTGCATCTTTTTGCATCTTTTTGCGAGATTAATAAATAGCCCTGTCGAGGTTTCACCCAACGATATGGAAATGACACATCAAAGAAAAGGATGCCGGCTCAATGGATGTGTGGGGTCGATCTTGAGATATCGCGGGTCTTTGCAGAGGCAGGGCCTCTGGAAAATTGTGATAGAGATTGGTGGCATTGAGCCACAGATAATTTCAAATAATATCTTCATCATGGCTCCCAAAACCTTGGCCTCAAATCCAGTCCCGGATGACTTTGAGTAACTTCTTGAAGTTCGCTGCTTCAGATTTCAGGTCGATGAACCTGTGCAGTACTTGTAGGAGCACTTTCACCCATGGATTTCTCCCAAGGATGATCCCAGAAACCGCACACAGTGGCGTGGCTGGCGCAGGTGCCAGAACCGGAGACGCCGAAGAGGCGCATTCAGCTGGAGAGAGACAGTGCAACAAATCAGGTGGAGGAGGAAATTTCGAACAAAGATGCTTCAATCGCCACGGGACTTTCCTACATAAAGCTTCAATGGCCACCAAAAAATACCGAAAAAAACGGTTTTTAATGATGAAATTCGGTTCAATAACATGCTGAATAATATGGGCCTCTTTTTGTTTTGCGTTTCTCCCACCAAGAGACCTGGAGAGAGAATATGGTCAATATCTTAGTTATATAATTAATCCGGGGGATGTACAACAATCACCACTAAAGACAACGGCTAATCATGGTTAATTAATCCTGAATGATGAGTAAATCAGTGTTGAACAGCATCTGGTCTATACTGTCAGTTCATGAATCCAGGGGGTTTAATGCCTCATGAAATATGGTTCATAGATTCATACATGTCCGTACCTCAGTTATCGTTCTTAATTTGGGGAAGTGTAATCCTGACCGACAATAGCGGTTGATAATACAGTTTATTAATATACATGTCGATACATTAGTTAATTATATAATCCAGGGGGTCGAGGTACAGGCCATGTAAGAATGAGGCTAGGATCCACTGTCTCACCAAGGTAGGGCAGTGGATTTTGGAGCAGATGCAGTTCACACAACATTGTAGTGAATTGTTTGGGGAATCCATGGCCTTTGGCAGTAATTTTGGACCATGACTCATAGTGGACTTGATATGATGGGGCTTTTCATGAGTGTCAGATGTAGGATGCTCTTAGCATCCTTTAGTGTTGTGATGTGTGCCTTGATAATTATATACTCTAATACAAGACGTTAATGTTTGATAGACAACTGGATTTTTTCAACATTTGGCTATGATTTGGTGGGATGTACTATGGAAGGCTGCGAATGCGGCAGTCTCAAGCGACACAAGATTGGTCCTGGTGGTCCCAGTTCGCATAGTGAGATTGTCAAACCTATCCGTGCCTTTGTCAGGATTGTTTGTGAATCACCTGTGCCCTCAAGATGTGTTTCTACTTCATGCTGGGACACTGCTTCGAGGTTGGCCACGATTCAAGCTTTGCGAAAACCTAGAGTGACTATAACTATAATTAATGTGTGTGTGTGTCGATAAATGGAAATTCTTTGAGTAAGGTTTCAGTGAGAGCAGCGTGGTTGAATGATTTTTTGTCCTGTAATCTTACGCGCTTGCGTCAAGGAGAGCTTTCTCTCCCCAGCTAAGCAAGTTGATTTCTACGACCTCAATGGCGGGATGTATTTGGAAAGGCTTGTGGATTGAAATCTTATTTGGCAGCTTTGTGAATGGAAATCATTATGCTACCTATGTCATCCAATTGCCGGTTCATGAAGGAATTGATCAAATGTCATTTCGCTAATTGGATTTCCAACGGATTTTGACCTCCAACCTGACCTCAGCCTCTATCTATCCATCAATTTATTCTTCAACTTTCTCCCAGTTGATGGGACAAAGACATGTTAGCCGTCCTGCATTCCCAACCACATCGTGTTTTATTTTCCGGGAGAGACCCGGGGCGCGCTCCCATGGCCGCACCGAAATATTTCGTGAACGGAAAGGTATTAATACGAAACTTGGTGTATCCTGTACTATCCGCTGTCCATTATCCATGTTTTACAACCCCTTGCTGGATGGCTTGTACCCACTAACTTAGGTTTTTAGATTTTTTAGTGTTTTTGGGATATGATTGGTTTACCATATAACCACTAAAAAAATATTTTTAGCAAGGGATCTATAAGCCACCAAGCTTATGTTCAATTTGCTGTCATTTCTCAGTATCTCTTCATCCGCATCATTCCTGTGTGCCCAACCTCATCAAATTTTGCATAGTGAGTTCCAGTTTATCACTTGCCATGTGCCAAGCCATGCCATGCCACCATGGCAAGCCAACCAACCGTCCTTCCTGGCCTTCCGCAACCAACCGTCCTTCCTGGCCTGGCCACAGTGAGAAGCCGTCCGCTGCAATTCCTCCTGCCTGGCCCTATTCGTAGGCGCACGGTGGTGACGGTCGTGGGGGGTTTTTGCTTGCTGACTTCACCAATGGAACCGTGTGGGATTTTTTGGGTTCATCCCCTATACAGCAAGTGCAGAGACCGGTGGCAAACAGGAGCAAAAAATCCCCTATGAACAAGCTGCTGGGTTTGAACATGTTTTGTTTCCCTTTATGGTTGATTGGCATGGTTGGTTAGCTCATATTCTTGGGATGGGTCCTGAGAACCACCAACGGGCCGAGGATTGTTGAACAATTGCACCCATTATTGCAACATTCTTCGGCGCATGATTACTATAATGAATTCTGCTGACTGGTGTTGTTGAACCACATGATTCTGATGGAAGTACTCAATAACCTGCTCACTTCAGCAGCAACTTCAGCAGCAAAAATTGCCAAGGAAACATGTCATTGGAGTCTGCAGATCCTTCCTTGGATATGGTTGTGGTACAATCTGATCATCGCCATCACCACAATGCGCTGGGCTGTGCCAAGGCATGCAGCGATGCTACATGTCATCAGTAAATTTATTAGATTTATGTAAATTTCTGAGGTGAGTGAATGTCCTACTAAAAAAAAGTGGGTGAGTAAATTCAGGGGCAGTAAACATTGCCAACACTAAAAGAACATAGGCGAATGAATGCCTTACTGTCGGCTACAGTTGGTTTTCACTTCCTCATGCTACGATGTCCCGAGGAGCATGGTAGGATTTGAAGGGGCTCTACCCTCATGTGAGTTCAAAGCTTCAAGCTAACCTCATAGATTCACATCGCTTGCAACTGCCTGCAGGAAGCCTCACTCTGGTGAGGCTGGATTGACACCGAAATTATGGGCATATGTGAGCATTGCAGACAGGTTGCTCTCGCTTTCGGTGTGAGTCTTGACGATGCTATGTCAGCGGTTTGAATACTTGAGAGTTTTCGAACACTAGGGCGGTACTTCCCCAGGCATTTGACGGCTTGAAAGCACCGTGACCATGGTGAAATGGTGAATTGATAGCAGATCCCACCTGGGCGAACATGCGCAGAGTAGTGATTATAGCCGGCAGTGAGTGTAGGGGCTCGCCACCAACAATACCAAGAACAATCATTTGCAACCATGATTTGTCATGGAAAGTCGGGGATAATGTTATGCTTAGAACTAGGACGGTTGCAACCACAGCCTTCCAACCCGATCAAACAGTTGGCTTCACCCAATAGAGTGAATAGGTCATAATAGATCAGCATTTAGTAGAAGCTTCAACTTTAGCAGCAGGCAGATGATTGCAGTAGATGGCGGGCTGGAAGGACTGGAAGAGACACTTATAGAAGTAATGGAGTTTGGCTCAAGGAATTGTAAACCCCTGAAGTCAAGAGGCAGCGTCGCAAACACAGATTGCTCATTGAGCCAAAATCAGGCATCCGAACAAATTCTTTCCACACACCTTTCTGTAGAGATGAAACTGAGAGATTGAGATGGCTGTGGTTCCCCCCTGTTAACCATTGTTTTCCCTGTTATTGTTGGTGGAAATCCCCCATTCGTTGGTTGGTTAATATTGACCCATAGCCAGATTGATCCACGTTGCTGGTTTGAAAGATGCCCTGGCCACGTCTACCCAACGAGACGAGACTTGTCGCCAGGACACTCGCAAATTTTGACGAGTGAGCCGCGCACACTGCGATCGCCATGAGACAAGTGATGCACAGAATGCGATTGCCAAAAGCCGCCACCGTTGATCACTTGAACTTTGAGCCGTAATGCCTTAATGGATTCTGAATGGATCTGAATGGATCCTAATGGTTCCATCAGTTTTCTACTTGCTAGCTGGTTTTCCTAGAGGTGATTGGCTATACCTCGCATAGCTGCCCGTTTTCGGCCAATCAGGTGCCATTCCCAGCCATTATGGCTGGTCACTGTTGGTCATTTTGGATACTCGAAACAAAGAATTACCATCATGAAACATCATGAAACCCAAAAATAAACATCACATTTACTAAGCAACTTTGAGCTCACTAAGTTCATTCAGAGTTTTAATCCCGGTTTTGGATCGTACCCAACCTTCACATTAGCATTAATCATCACCAATCATATTGTGGATTCTCATGAGCCATCCAGATTTGCCGTGAACAGCGGAATGGGCTTTTGGTGTCCAGCCCGGCCTTGCGAAGCGCAGAATTTTTCAGTCGTAGAACCCTGGTCACCATCCGGTGGTTCAGGTGCCAGGCGGCGCACGCAGGTGTGGGTTGACATCGCTTGAGATTCTGCTCAAGGTAGCAGAAGAATTTGACAGTGCCCAGTTGGAAGAAAAAGATTTGGATGGCCACTTCGGTTTACACATTTGATTAAAAAATGAGAGGTGGCTAATCAGATGCCCAACCTTTAGCGGTGGTTGTGAGTGACTTCAGTCAAAAGTATCCAAAATCAATGCGGGGGGGTGTCTCCACCTCTTCTGATTTGTGATGATTCTGGGTTCATATCCGGGCTTTCGGAATCTTACAGTATTGGTGTTGGAATACCGGCATTTCAGGAAACTGAGATTTAGGATGCATGTACTCTATTTTTTTTCTTGATTTGGCCTTTTGGTGCGGAGACATGGTCCCTCTAGGAGCCATTTCCAACCACGTAGGAACCATTTCAGTACATCACAGATCTGGATATTTCCCAGCCTATGCCACCGGGAGCACTGGACAACTGGGCTTGCCAGCCAAGCGAAGCCCCTAGCATCAAGCATAGTAAACCATCATTATAGATTCTCATTAGCAATTGTTCCCACCTTCGCTCAGCTGAACTCTGCAGAGATGGCGATGGAAAGAATCATTAAGCATCATGACAATAAACCAGCGTCAAACAGCATGATTGCACTAATTCCCACAGGGTTTCATTGAGCATTGTTAAGTCAAGCACTACCCAGCACAACTTCGCTGTCCTACTTTGCGGGAGTCGCTGAGGTCTCTCCGCCATGCCTTGAGTGATGAATTGGTGCGGATCGCTCATCCTTCGGCCGGAGAATTCCCATGCAGATGTAGATGATGTGGTTGGTGGCTGATCATGGTTTTACAGGAGTTTACCACCATTTCTAATGGTTTAATGAAAGGGAATGATGAGCAACAATACTGGTGAACAACTAGGTCAACAACTATTGGTTGGTGGTTCTAAACCTTGTTTCCTTTTTCGCCGGTGTTAGCAAATGGCTGGTTGGTTGATATGTTTCACAGGGGTGGTTCAACCACCAGTTATGATTACATTTGACTACTCCCTTGGCCTGGGAATGGCCATTTTCCAGCTGCAATGCCCTTTGGGCAAAACCGCTACAGAATTGTTGCACAATGGAACATATAGATGATTCGATGGCCACATAATATCGCACAATATGATCATTGCGGAGCAGACAGAATATCCCCAATGATCAATATTTAAACCATTTAGCTACTCCGGGATGGTTATAGGAATAGGATTGTACCAGTATCAACCAATTGTATAATTAACTATTCAACATTATTATTAACCATTAGGTAATAAACTGGTTCTGGTAGGTCAGTATCACGAAAGATTTTGCTTGCCAACTGGTGAGTCGGTCCAAGAGCTCCCCTCATTCTTGTTTGAACAGCGTCATTTGTATGCAACCACGTCTATGTTAACACAAACGCATGCCAAACAAACAAATAGATCATGGGTAAACACCTGATTCCCCTCATAATTCTACCTAACCAATTTATATGTACAACTTCTTCCCCTGATTAAAACCAACCCATGTCCATGTTAACCATTATTATGAATGGTAAAAGCATCTATATAACCCGTATATAACCCCTACATGACCCCTATATGATCCCTATATGACCCCTATATAACCCCTACAC
>VSDK01028021.1:101058-112050 GCA_009767595.1 Symbiodinium kawagutii
CTACACGACCCCTATATAACCACCAAGCCTCATTGCTTGGATGCAAAGCTTGGTCTTTGAACAGCCAACGGTGGGGCCCAACCGTTGCCATCCCAGGTTCGCACGCGGCAACTCCAAGCCCAGCTGAAGGCGTCCAGCGGCTGACCTTGCACGCGCGCCTTGGGGCGCGCTGCGCTTGGGATCTGAAGATCCATGACTCAACGCTGAGAGACTCAGAGCACTCAGAGACTCAGAGTACTGAGCCTCGTTTGAAGATCTCTGTGTCCTTCTCGGCACTCAGAGACTCAGCGCAATCAAGATACATGACATATCCATGAATGAGCCTTCTTGGGATTGTAGGGAGAGAAAGTGCCAGAATTTGAAAGAAATTTGGAATGCAGTTTTCTGCAGACTACAGTACGTAGACACAAACCATTTCACAGCTGGTTCTGCAAAAACTTCTTGCTTTTTGCAGATACTAATTAGCCCCAAAAAAGGTCAAACACCAACCTCTGAAGCACAGTGAGCTCTGCCGCAGGAGCGGCCAGCTGCCATCATTTCGCCGGAGCGCCTGCGGGGGACAGGGTTCGCAGTGGAGGTCCAACTTGACGCAATTTCCAACATGGTGGGCTCATTTGGGCCGCTTGCATTGCAGCCACTAACCTCAATTTTAAGGGTTTTCTTGGGATTAGGTGGGCTTACGGCTCATCATGGTGTACCAATGGTGTACCATCTATCCACCACAAAAGGATTGTGCAAGGGATCTGATTCTAAGCCACCAAGTTGAGCTGCCACTAGAAGAAAACTTTCCCAGCTATACCAACCGATCATGACAGATCATATTCACAGTGTTAGTTTGTTTCAGGTGGAGGCTTTCACTAGGCAAGGCCTTTCCAACCCAGATGCTGTAATTTGGATTGTATAACTATCGTCGTCAATCAGTAGGGATGTTCAATAGTCAAGGGGTGATCATAGCCACCTAAGGGATTGTAACCACATTAGGGTGATATATAGCCACAAGGTTGTAATACCTATTGATTTATCACCTTAGGACCAAGTGATTGTCACCACCTCCATCGACCACCGCACGCAACGGGCCAAGGCCACGTGTGTGGGAGCCTGGCGGCGGGTGGTTCATGGATGATGGCCAAGCAGCGGTTTATTAATGGTTATTGAAGGGGAAAATAAGCAACAAGACTAGGAAATACGATGATGATGATGATGATGATGATGATGATGATGATGATGATGATGATGATGATGATGATGATGATGATGATGATGATGATGATTACGATGACGATGACGATGACGATGACGATGATGATGATGATGATGATGATGGTGATGGATACTTTTTGCTTCATAATGGTGGATGGCAATAACAATGCTACAACAAAAGGGCAAGTCATGACAATGCCGACGAATGTTGGCAACTGTTCATAGTTTGATGTCAGGCTTGCTGATCAACATGATCACTAACAGTTCTAGTGCCTGGCTTTTGAGTGTTTATCCCTTTCCACCTGTACCATGGGCTTGTCAATGTTTTTACTGTTCAGCTGGGTTTTCTTTGTGAACTAGACAGTGTAGTAAAAAGTGCAGTCTTATCAATTCTTGATCCATCAGTTTGTATTTGTCACCAGTCTCACTGGTGCAGCTGCCAACCATGTCATGTCTTGTTCTTCAGGCTGCATGAACGAACTTGTCATGTGCGTCCCAGTGATCAACGGGCGCCACAATGACCTGATCGAGAGTCATCAACCCCTTTGGGAGCCCAACTGCCTAGCGGTTGATGGTGGTTTTCCATGGTTGCCAGTGACAGTCCACACCAACCTTCGCCGTGCCACCAGGGTCGGCTCAAAAAAGCCCATCGTGTCTCGGTACACGGAAGCGTTCCCGACACATTTTTGTGAGCAGAGATGGCCGAGGAAGAGGGACAGGACCGAGTCCTGCGGCTTGTGGTCATTGCGTGTGGGCAAGCAGAATCAGCGGGACTCCAACAGGTGACCCCTTGAAATGACCTCTCGGAAATGGCAGGCATTTTATATTACACAATTGGTGCCTTGGACAGTTTTTCTTAATTCCCAGGGGGATCATCCACGATTGTCCATTTATGATGGATTTTTCTCTGGCATTTCCACACCAAACTTCTAGGAACTCTTCCAACATTCCCGCCTCGATTCTCTAAGTGTTGTCTGGGATGGTCAGCAGTCATTCCAAGTGTCTACATCCCAGTGGGGAGGTCAGACAAAATGATGGAAACCATTTGAAGCCACCGTGGTTGGAGTAATTGGAACACACAGGCCATTCATTTGGCTGATGACGAGTTGCATGCCGATTGCAGCGAAGCTTCGAGGAAGTTATCTTCACCGAGAACACTGCCCCGGACCGCGAGATCTGGGACGAGAAGGGTGGCTTGATCAAGAAAGGTGCGGCCGAGATCGCCGAACGTGATCAGGAGAAGCACAGATCATGGATCATCAGGGTCCTGCTGTAGCAGGTGTTTCAGCTTGCAGGATGTCGGCCAGTTGCTTGACATCAGCCCACACAGATTATTTTGTCAGCACCCTTTGGGTGCCCGCACAGTCGGTAACTATCAAATGGCAAGATGCCAGATCATTGCAGTAGCCGCAGGAAGTGACAAAACGATTCTGGCAGGCACATTAGATCGCATTTGGTGGTCAAATTTCTGATTAACGTTCATTGAGATTAATTAATTAACTGGCAGCATTAGAATCAGAATGCCACAGAATTCTCAGAGTATGGGGTCTTCAGTTGAGTCAGCCAGTTGCGCCTGCCACCATGCCCATGTCTCGACTGCAAGTTCTTCTAGCCTCAGGTTTGGGAGAAACTTGGCCCATTTGAAGTCTGGTGCAACCAGTTCATCATGATTCCTTTAACCACTTGAGACTGGGATACTTACAACCAAGCAATACTTGATCATACTTTTTAATAAGTTATAAGGTTCCACTTCACCAGCGAAACAGCGGCTGCCCATTTGGCAGTTGCACATGGCCACCGGAACGGATCGTGGCCCGTGCTGGCTCTTGGATAAGACACCAGGACCACGTGCCGGAGGTGAAGGTCCTGACCACCCTTGGCATGTTCGCAGTGCCAGTGACCGCGGAGACCACGGTGGGTGAGATCCGCCAGAAGGTTCAGGTGCAGTGGGCAGCTGATCACCTCGGGGGGGTTGCCAGTTGATGATTCCTCATTCTTCGGCATGGGATTCTGAAAAAGTAGTTTCTGTGGGGGGACATGGTGAGCCCATCGCAAAACTCCTGCCACGTCTCCATTGTAAGGTCGAGAACCACTGAAAAAGACTTGAGTTTGATTGACCCCAAACGCCCTCAGCTGGCGAGGAATGGAAGCCCGAATATTCCTTGGAGCAGATCGAGTTGGTGTGCAAGGATTGCCGCCAGCCCAGGTAGCTAAGTTATTCCTGGTGTGTTTTGAGAGGCGTGTGTCCATAGAGTGTGAATTTGCGTGAGCGCCTAATGATGTCGAACATCATCACATCATCACCTTCACCTATACCTATAATGCCTACACATATTTACCAGAATTGGCATGATTTATATCAGAATCCCAACGCACTGGTCAAGGTGAGTGGGGAGACTGCTGCAAAGGATGTATCAGCCCAGTTGCGAACTCACAACCTGACCAGCCCCAAATAAAGCTCATCCGCGTTCCAGTAGCATCCCACTTCATCCGCTGCAAAAAGATGCGAAAGCCCTTTGTTTATCATCAAGATTGCCAATGGTTTTTCAGCACCTGTAGCAACCAGGAGCGAAATATTGAACCAATGGTTCACCTGGGGTCCACTAGGAGTTCTACTGGTAGTTCTACTGGTAGTTCCCTATGCTAATTGAGTTCCCTAATGGATCCTAATGGTAGTTCCCTATGGTAGTTCCCTATTGCTAATGGTAGTTCCAATGGAGTTCTACTACCAGTTGTCCAGGACAAGGACGCCTGGGGCCCCCTCTTCAACAAGACGTCCCGGCCCCGCGACGATGACGAAACGGTGGAGTCCTTGTGGAGTGACTGGGACATCCCTCGACGTATGATGCAGGCGACGGGGGCAAGCTGAGGGATCCACATGGACCCACATGGATCCTCCATGGTGATGCAAACAACGCGGGATGCTTGGGGGTACCAACAGTGACACAGGCCAGCAAGTGGATCAAGTGGTGGATAATGCGCTGACAGTATATGAAAATATGGCAGAGAATTTTCAGGTTTGCAGCTCATCACTGTGAAAAGGGGAGCCGCCAGGAGCCGACTCAATTGGAGATGTATAGAAAACTGCCGCTGTATGGTTTCACTAGCATCCTGATGCATCGTTAGGTGTTTAATTGAAAATATGGTCACGGTTCACAGTGTTGTTCTGCTTTGTCTTGTGCGGGTTCCAACACGGGTCACACAGAGCTTGGTGTTTTTCGCGTTTTCTCGCGACATGTGGCAGACCCCAATCATTCCGAGAATGGACGAATTCGCAGGTGGCTTTGTGGATCAAGGAGAAGAACGAGGAGCTGGCGACACATCGTAAGCCATGGCATTTCACTGAGTCTTGATGTAGATTGCTGCCACCCATGAACCAATTAGATCCAATGACTAGTCATCCAAGACGTCAATTTTTCAAACAGTCATAGTCATTGTCACAGGTTGCTCTTGAAATGACCAGGCTCTAAACGGCTCCACCTTAGGGCTGCCAGCTCCAGGAGACGGGTGAGTGGGAGAGCACCTTCTGGAAGATGTTGGAGGAGTCCAAGTGCGACGACTGGAGTTTCCAGGGCCACACCATCTGAGCCGAACCCCGCATGCCCGACTTGGGCCATGTTGGCACAATCTGGCACAGCTGGCTGCAGGGTAGAGCGGTGACACTTGGTCAAAGGATGTTTCAAGATATGGGTACTGGAGACTGGAGGTCTGTATGTATTTGCTCGATTCATGCTCGATTTGTGACATGCCGAAGGAAAAGAATTATCAAACTTGTTTTTCGGTTAGCCGTTTTCGTGACCAGTAAAGGCTGGCTCCCTTGATCCAACCTGGTTCAGCTATCAAGTTCTGACGACCATAGTTGACCAATCCATGCTTGGAAGTCAACCGGAAGCAAGTCTACCACTTACTAAGACTCCCAACTTGTTTTTTGTGCTGCTTTAGGAAGCCCTCAAAACTGCAAGTTTACAGTATAGTGCTTAGGGCGTGTTTTTGTTTTGTGTTTGGAGTTCAGGTTTGTGGCTTTGCCATGGTGTTTGTTTTCAGCCATCAGTCCTTCTGTGGCCCATGCAGTGTTTCTGGAATACGCTGGAAACGGTTCCACATCACATAGGATGAGCTTGATCTTCATCATTTGCAAGTAAGAAGTGTAAATTCACCTTGAGCGTTTATTGTGCGTGTGTTTCTCGTCAAACTCCTGGAAGTGGCCGTCCTCTGCAGCCAGATTTAGGGGAGCAGTGGTTCTTCCGACGTAGCGACATTGCCTGGAAGCATGAAAAAGATGGCAAAAAACTTGCTGCTAGTCGGTTCACTGAGGCTGGAGATAGGACCCCTTCAATACGGCATCCTCAAAGGTTCATGGTGGTTGGCTGAGGCCTTTGCACCCAGAACTCTGTGGGTAAGTTGCTGTTGGGGAAGCCCAATCCTCAAAGCCACGTAGGAATCTGCCAACCTGCGAGAAATGGTGTGGGTGGTTGTTGCTGTTTGATTTGGGGCCACGTTTTGCTCACAGATGGGCTGCAACATGAGCGGAGGATGTTTGTTAAGGAAAGATCTAGCCTTGGGCGGCATCATTAGTATCTTGTATTTTAACGCCTTCAGCCCAGCTGAACCTCCGGGACGGCGATGGAAACACATGACACATGAACAAAAAATACTGGAGGTGGTTTGTTAATATATGCATCTATCAAAACTGATGATTCATGATTCTTGATCTTTCATAGCTGCCTCTGAACCATTTGCTTAACCATTCATTAGTCACATATATCCTTGCTGGAGGCCTTGCTGGTGATTTAGATTGGTATGATGGACATTCTTGTTGTGCAGCTCGGCTCGGCACTGACAGCCAACCTAACCAGCGGTGCTTCATCATGGCTGAGGAAGAGGGACAGGAGCGGATTCTTCAGCGCAGAACGGGTCTAATTACATGTTTTCCAGGGTAAATCGAGACAGCATCGCCTGTCGTTTTACATACCTTCACCCTTGTTGATAGGATATAGGATTATATGTAGGGTTGCTCACTATTATGGTACGTTTTCTTACTATGTTACTTCTTATTGTTTATTGTTTAGTGTTTGCGTCATGTCATGTGGGTTTAAAGTTGTACCGTAACTCCCACTTGGGTCAAGTCCTGGCGGGGCAGGAAGTCATCTTCACTGAGAACACCGCGCCGGACCGCGAGATTTGGGATGAGAAGGGTGGCTTGATCAAGAAAGGCGCCGCCGAGATCGCCGAACGCGATCAGGACGAAACAACCTGCAGCCTGGGACGTGAGCATGGCACATGTGTGACTCAATTTGGTTCTTGAACTCCCAGTGAACCGAACGTTGATTGTTTTTGGCACATGTGTATCCCACTTCGTGCAAGTCTCATGTCTCTCCAGCTCCAGCTTCAACCCCAGCATTTCCAGCTACGAAATGGCAACCAGCAGCTTGGTGCCACGACGGTGGGCTGCAGGACCACGTGCCGGAGGTGAAGGTCCTGACCACCCTTGGCATGTTCGCAGTGCCGGTGACCGCGGAGACCACGGTGGGTGAGATCCGCCAGAAGGTTCAGGTGCAGCGGGAAGACCCTGTTTGGAGCTTGGGGTGGTGGTATGTGTAGGGCCAAGGACATGTAAAGGTTTAGTTGGAACATGTGGCTATGGTCAAGGTTGTTTGGAACATGTGGTTAGAGTAATGTTATATATGTTATAGTCTTCGTTGGATCATGGGTGAAGGACCTTGGGGAATGCTCCAGTTTCATTCATCAAACCTTTGGCTTTCTGCTGCTGGGTCAGAGCGCACCCGCCACATGGTCACCAGCAACGCCAGGAGTGGAAGCCCGAGTATTCGCTGGAGCAGATTGAGTTAGTATGCAAGGAGCTGACAGTCATCCGGGCCGTTGTTGCTTCGATACTTTCCACAAAGATTCCTGCCTTTGCATTGCCTTTCGATGCCATTTTCATTCCAAGCTCATGTCCATCGAACCGCGTAGATACATGACATACTGGAATGCCTCAGCCAAGAACCCGTGACTGGCATTGGCGTGGTAAATGTTCAGACGAACTTGAACATGAGATGGTACTACTAAAAAATGTATATCTAACAGTCCCGCGATATTGTTGGGTACATTTGGGTACCTTTTGCTGGAGATTTTTGCTTTTACCCTGTAATTTGTGCCGCAATTTCTGACTAGTAGTTTGCTTGTTGCAAATTTATTCGTGATGATGATGATGATGATGATGATGATGATGATGATGATGATGATGATGATGATGATGCTGATGATGCTGACGATGACAACGATGACAACGATGACGAAATCACTCGCTAGGATTGGCTATCACAAAATGGGATGCCAACGCATGCTACCGCCATCAAGGCCTTGTGAGAAAACCCCACCCCTTCACAGCTGGCCTGCTTCCGGTCATTCCCACAGAAGGGCGGTGCAACAGATCTTTTTGAACAGCTGTTGCCAAGACATTTGGCCAGTTGACAGGACAAGGACGCCTGGGGCCCCCTCTTCAACAAGACGTCCCGGCCCCGCGACGATGACGAAACGGTGGAGTCCTTGTGGAGCGACTGGGACATCCCTCGACGTATGATGCAGGCGCAGCACCGCTGGGATTGGTCCACTGTCCAGGAGTCCTGGTGGGCTTTCATGGTTTTGATGTTCATGTGGGTTATAAATGTTATAAACTCAAGTTTTCGTCATGCTGAACGTCACCATGTTGGTGTGCACTGCCCGCTGCAATGATTGTGTGACAGCTCATGATCCGTACCGTCTGCAGTCTTCACGGTTTCACGCCTTGATGGCCTTTCCGGTGAAGGGTGTAGACTTGTGGCCTATCGATGTCCATCGTTTGTTGGAAGCAGGTTGCGCTTTGGATTAAGGAGAAGAACGAGGACTTGCCGGGGGCTGGGATAAAGATGGGAGCAACCAAAGATTGAACACAGCTGACTTTCCTGGGGCGAGTGGACAGCTCCAAATCACTCAGTCAACAAATGTCATAAACATACATCGTCAGTCAGAGAGAGAGAGAGAGAGAAAACATTAGCAGGCACGCAGCAAAAGAAAGGAAGGAAAAAGCAAGCACACAGGTGAGAAAGGCAATGAAATCGAAAGACCAACTCAACATTTCATATTAAACATGGTTCTTGATCCCCAGCTTGTCATGCGCCTTCAGCCTGAAGCTGGTTGAAAACCGGAATCACTGTCATAATTGACAAGATGGACAGATCAAAGCATCATGAGACCCTGGACATGACTCAGGGGCAGCCAGCTCCAGGAGACGGGTGAGTGGGAGAGCACCTTCTGGAAGATGTTGGAGGAGTCCAAGTGCGACGACTGGAGTTTCCAGGGCCACACCATCTGAGCCGAAATGGCGGGGCAGTTTTGGTTGTCGCAGTTGTCGCGGGGCACGGCTACAAACAGCGAGCACTGCAACGAACATGCGGATGATACGAATGACATTTATTGATAACAATTGAACCCGA
Organism: Symbiodinium kawagutii; assembly: GCA_009767595.1. Classification (NCBI taxonomy): domain Eukaryota; class Dinophyceae; order Suessiales; family Symbiodiniaceae; genus Symbiodinium; species Symbiodinium kawagutii. The sequence continues at coordinate 109,734 of VSDK01028021.1, forward strand.
ACATGTTTGACATGACGAACGTACGGATTATACAAATGTCTCTTGATTTTCTTCCCAACATTGACAACTTTGCCTCAAATCCGAGAGAGAAACCCAAACATGTTTGTCCATTTGCCCTTCGCCGAGCTAGTAAGTAGCACCTGTAACGGTGCGCCCGAGTGTCTTCCCGCATGGAAAAGTCATTTCTGCAGCGGGTAAGGCATGGCGTTTTGCTTGGTGAGGCTTAGAGTTAAACAGTACAATGGATAAGGTAATCATTGAATTTGGATAACTATAGTTGATAGTTGATAGAGTATCATGCGGAAATCAAGCATACCAGCGGCAAATCACCCTCGCCAATTCGTACATCGTCATTTTCAGATGGTGGATCATCCATTCCTCTGTTGCACTGCCAGGGGGTATTGATGAGCATTCTCCATCTCAATTATTTTTGCTGTTTGCTAGGGATATCCCTGGCTCCTTAGCTCCCTCCCAACCACCAGCCAGTTAATAGACCCAACAGTTTTTTTACCATAAAACACCTTGTTGGATGGTGCACGGTGGTATGCAGTTTCTATGATGGTTGTAGGGTGGTAAGAACTTGGAACGCCTCGTGCTAAAACCATGTTGGATGTGGGCCCGGCAAACGGGTTTCTTACACCCAAAGTGCCTGTACCTATCCTTGGTGAGCAAGAATGTTCAGCATATCGTCCACATGACCTGGGTCAGTGATCCAGTTGCTTATCATCCTGGACAGGCCATGTTCACAGGGCTTGTTTCCCCTGTCATGTAGAAGTCAAGGGCACCTTGAAGTTCATGAGAAAGTGATAGCTGGCGCGCTGAGAGCCAGAGAGACAATTAGTGCAACCTACTGCAAGCAAATGATGGTGATGCAAGGTGTCACTGAACGACTTTTCCAATTTTCCAGTTGTGTACTCAGTAACTACTCAGTAGCCTTGCAGAAGTACTTTTCTTGTGAACGTGATTGCTGAGACTGATTGAGAAATACTATTGCAATTCAATAATAGAACATTCATAAATCAGCAACAAACAAGCAATGCAATGGATGCATGGTGAAATTCAGCTGAGGCAACTCGCGAAGTGGAAGCTTTGAAGCAAGAGATGCAGGAGCTGAGATCAGAACGGGTGCAGCACTCAGCTGTGCCAGAATGGCTTGTGGGATTGGGAAGCGCATTTCCTCGCAATAGTTGGGGAGGTTATAGGGTTACATTCTAATACACTCTGGAAGATTGACCATGAAATGCACAATCATCACATGTTATGGGGAAACCTGAGGAAACCACCAATATATACGTGATAGAATGGGCTATCGCCCTGGTGCCGCCGACCCCCTGTGTACAGAAGCCCTGGGTGTTTCAAAGATTAAGCAGTGCGCATGGCTCAGTATAAACATTGAAATGGCGAAACTGCGAATGGCTCATTAGAGCCGTGATAGCTTTTCCTTGCTCATTAGACGCGGAAGCATGCACAGTTGTCTGGTCATCGAGGTTGGTCGGGCGCATTCAAAGCAAACACAACACACCAAGTTGAAAACCCTGCAGAAAGACGGAGTGGCAAGTCTCAGAGCAAAACAAGGGTCGCGAGCAGTGAAGCTTTATAGTCAGTGCTCTTGTCGCCTGTGCCTTGCAGCAGCCAATGCTTGCCGGGGCAAATTTCAAGCCGGCCAAACGGACATCTTGAACGCCGTAAATTCACCAGTGGAGGCTTTGCTGTGGCCACTGCAGCGGCCAACGCCCGCGAGGACAGGTTTCAAGCCGGCCAAATGGAAATCTTGAACACCGTAAAAGCAGCATTGGAGGCTTTGCCGTGGCCATTGGAGCGGCCAGCCCCTGCCGGGGAACGTTTCAAGGCGGCCAAACGGAAATCTTGAACGCCGTGAAATCACCATTGGAGGCTTTGCTGTGGCCATTGCAGCGGCCAACACCTGCCGGGGAACGTTTCAAGGCGGCCAAACGGAAATCTTGAACAGCGCAAAATCACCATTGGAGGCTTTGCCTTGGCCATTGGAGCGGCCAACCCCTGCCGGGGAACGTTTCAAGCCGGCCAAACGGAAATCTTGAACACCGTAAAATCACCATTGAAGGCGGCGAAACGGACATCTTGAACGCCGAAAAAACAGCATTGGAGGCTTTGCCTTGGCCATTGGAGCGGCCAACACCTGCCGGGGAACGTTTCAAGCCGGCCAAACGGACATCTTGAACACCGTAAAATCACCATTGAAGGCGGCGAAACGGACATCTTGAACGCCGAAAAAACAGCATTGGAGGCTTTGCCTTGGCCATTGGAGCGGCCAACACCTGCCGGGGAACGTTTCAAG
>VSDK01028021.1:112759-131904 GCA_009767595.1 Symbiodinium kawagutii
ACCCGGGGCCCCGCCCCTGCCTTGGCGTAGGCAGGGGTCGGCGGATTTTCTATTGGCGGGTTAATGGGTCCGCCAGAGAGCATCATGGGAAAGCATGCCATGGCAGTACAAAGGGTGCCTATGGACTGTTTCTGGGACTGGTTTCTGTCTGATCTTTTCTATCCATGGCAACGGCTCCAGCAAGGATCAACATTTCAAAGTTTAAATGCATCTGGAAAGCTTCCAAATCTCGTCGGGCCAGGGACAGAGAAGAGAGTACCTGATATGTGTTGGGAATTCCAGGTTTTGAGGTCAGTCATATGCTCATGACCGGTCATGACCCATCCAGGTGTCAACAGAGAAACGCACTGGCCCGCAATGGGCGCATCGTGCGTCGAACTTCTGAAATTTTGTTTCCCAAAGAGTCTTCAGAGAAAATCCATGCCATCCCATGCCCAGGTGCGGGAATCCCCTTAGCTACCCCGTTGAATGCCGGGGTTAGCCAAGGATGCTGCGCATAAGCAATGCAGGCATGGGATGATGCAACTCCAGCAGCTCTGGTGGGTGGTTTTGAGATGTTTTAGGCATTTAATATGTGTGTTTTCCTCAAGATTTCGGGCCGGTTAAGTGATGTTAAGTGATGTTAAGTGATGTTAAGTGCATTGGATTGATGAACTAGCCTTTTTTTTTCGCAGGCGTGACCAGGTCAAGTGCCAGTGATCTGAAGTGCGTTGGATTGATGAACCAATCGCCTTTTTTCATAGGAAGGTGACCAGGTTGCCGTGTCGCCAGGCTTCAGTCCCAAGAGCTCAACTCTTTGTCATCTTCGATGGAGCTCATGCGACAGCAGCTGCAGGCCGTGAACGATGACCTGGGCGCTGTTGGGGTAACCGATGACCTGGGGAGAACGGCGCAGGGCTGAGGCAATGTGGTTCTCATAATTGGGGTCCCCCCAGATCATCCAATATCAAGCATTATGAGTAGTAAACCAGCCATTTTGAGGCTCCCTATCTCCAGACACCCCTAAATGGGTGCACGCGATGGTTTGCAGCCGGCCTCTCGCAAGAGTTGGGGCACATGACAAGAGTGTGTCCGAAAGCTGGATGTCATACTCCAAGAGGTCATTGGTCATGCCAAGTGGTTGGAGCCGGTGGCATGGGTAACTTGGAAGTGGGAGTAAGCTGCGCCCAGAAGTGCAGAATGAATCAGAAAAGGCATGTTCGAAGTTGATGTTTATGGTTGGGCGTCCAAATCACAGTGCATGTGTCACTTCTTTGGTATCCTTCCTTTTTGCCCAGTGAGAAGCCAGACTGCCACCGGGAAGTGGATGGTTTTAGAAGATCTTTTGGTGCCAGAATGCTGCGCCGCCAGGGCAGGACTATCCATGGTTCCTTCATTCCCACTGCATAGCGGAAGCTGTACCAAACGGATGCCTGCAGCTTATATTGGAAACTGTTCGGCCATGATTGCCAAGTATTTCAAGCATCAACCACTATCACCATCATTACCCCAACCATCACCCACTACATTAAAAGCATGAACCAGTACAGTACTTGTTGTTATGGAGGAAGAGAGTGCTGGCTCCAAATCGTTCAGCAATGACATCCATCAATCATCAACAATCAGCAATCAGTTGATAGGTGATTAACCACTATCCATCAACAAGCAATATTGACATACATTGACCATGGAGGTTGTTAACCATGTGCCGTGATGAAAATAGTCGATGAATGTCGTTGATGACTCACCCACACTTGTTGACAATGAGTCAACCATCAAATAACCAGTGCTACTTCCTGTCCGGCAGGGCTTTGGAGGCTCAGACAGCTCAGCCAGTCGCACCGAGTGGAAGGATGTCTCGCCTAGGATGCTTCGCCATGGCCTTGGCCATGCAGGCCATGCTTCCCGTTCTGGCTGCCAGCGAGGCTGGCATCTCGATGAACGGGACCAATGAGACCAAGGCCGACTCCAATGGAACCATGTCGCGCACGGTGAACCAGATGGGTTTGAAGGTGAGGAGCGCCGCGAGGACTGTGACGATCCTTCACATCAGCGACACGCATAGCCTTCATCGTTCCACTGGGAACCTGCCGGATGCTGAGCCTTGGATGCACATGCAGAGACTGAGTCCAAGGTGTGATTTCTTGTGATTTTTTTCCCTCCGATTTCTGGGAAACCGCATTGGGTGCAACCCCGAGCTTGCATTTCCTTACGTGTCCTATCATCTCCTTGCATCTTCTTGCATGTCTTTGTATATCCTTGCATCTCGTTGCGTTTCCTTACATCTCCTTGTATCTCCTTGCATGTCCTTGCGTCTCCTTGCATCTCCTTACAGTTGCACCTCCTTGTACTCTCACGAACAGTCTCCGCTCAGGACATTTTTATCCACTCGGGTGATGTAGCCAAAGTTGGTAGCGACAGTGAGCTGGGTGATTTCAACCATTGGCTCGGCACAATCAAGCACAAGTACCAGCACATGTTCATCATCGCAGGCAACCATGACTACTGGGACACCAACTGGCGCTTGAATCGTGGCTGGCTGGCTGAATCTGCAGCAAAGAGCCCGGATTATTTTCAGAGCAAAATCACCAATGCAAAAGTGCTGAACCACGAGATGGTCGAGGTGATGGGTCTCAAGATTTGGGGCGCCGGGTGGTCTCCTCGCCGGGGCGATTCCAAATCTGGAAACGACTATAGCGACATTCCGGCAGGTGTTGATGTTGTGGTGACGCATGATGCTCCCTTTGGCATTTTTGACATGACGGGTGGTGGACACTGGGGCTCTAGCCATGAGTTGCTTGGTGCCATCTACCGTGCCAAGCCAAAGGTGGACGTTTTCGGCCACATCCATGAGCAACGGGGACATTGGGACAGGAGCAACGACCACTTCGAAGGTGGAGTGGAATATCGCCCCAGTCCTCACACTGGACAAGTCTTTCGGCCCAACGGGCCGCCAGCCCAGAATTACCCTGTTGAGGTGGAATCCAACAATGCCATGGCAAACCAGCCAGCAGTGGACCACAGCTGGACGGGAGTGTGGGCGCCACAGCATATCGTGGGACGCCCTCGCCTAATTATTGGGAAGAACGAAGGTGATGCCTGGCATTTCACATCTGCTGAGCCTTAAAGTCGTTGCATGAAATTCGTCTTAAGACAGATCACTAGATCTGATAATACCCCTCGTTTTCCTATCTTAGCGGCCGAGGCAGCTCCACATGCGAAAAAAAACCCACATGTTTTTTCACTTATAGTGATGAGATTGAAATACAGTCATATTGGGTTTGTGTAATGCAAGGGTTCCAGCGCATGCGATTCTGACTCGTTCGACATTTTGGGCAGTGCAGCGATACGCTTCACCTGCGTTACCTCCACTGCCAAATTGGATGCGGCTTCCTCTACCTGCGCTTGCCTCAGCACCTGCCTGAGGGGACGCTTGAGAAGGACTTTGTGGCATGGCACAGTTCCGACCCGGGCATCAAAGGTCTTTGGGTCACTGAGTTTCTCGATGTTTCTTGAAGAGAAAAAAGGAACCTCCGAACAACCATTGACGTTGCCGCTAGGCATTTATTTTGTGAACTAATGGTCAATTTGTTGGTTATCATCGATCATGCTTATTACCAGCAACTAGGACAGTAGGTAACAGGTAATCATCAGTTGGCGATGAGCCGAATACCGTTTACCATTAACCAGCCGCGAACCACTGAGCATTGGCATTATCCATTGACAGTCAGTGAACCCTGGCCCTGGAGCATTATTTATAGCCTAATAGCTGGCAGACAAATAACCGATAGCAAACCATTTACCAGAGGATATTAAACGTGAGCCGAGCAATCAAATATTCGCAGCTAAGCATCTCAATGCGGTGTGGATCTCCGTGAGTCGAGAAAGTCTGTTTTTGTTTCAGTTTTTTGTTCATTCCTTTTTGTTTCAGGGTTTCTATGATGGTTTTTATCATGGTTTTTGATTTTGGGTATTTATTGTCAAAATGATTAGTCATGATGACTAAGGTTTACGTAACCTGAGTGCCAAGATCAATTCTAGTTGTAGTTGACCACTAATGAACTATCCACCAGTTAACCACCATGGTGAACCACCCGGACCACTGTTTGCCCACTAAAGCAGGCCTATCCATGGTTCAGGGCCTTCATTTGCACTTCACTGCATCGAGCAAGTCGTAGCGGATACGTGCAGCTTATAATGGCAAAGTGGCAAGTGGGGAGAAGTGGGGATAAGTACTGTGCATGTGCCAAATCAGCGGTGCTCATGTTGGATTATTTGTTCTCATCTGCTGTTGGCCATTCATTGAGCCTACTATCAAACCAGAAACGGCTTCAATAGTTCCAGTTGTCAATCGTGAACCGCGGTCAATTACCAACGTGAACTGAAGATGGATACAACATTATACCACAAGTTTTTCACAAAGTATTGCAGTACCTGGAATGATAGTGTTGACCAACTAGGGTCGTGGTCCATTTATGATACCAGAAACTGTTCGGACATAATTGCCAAGTATTTCAAGCATCAACCACTTCACCATCATTATCCCAACGATCACCTACTATCAAACATCAAAAGCGAATCAGTGCCGATGTCGATCCTTAAACAATAACATCCATCAATCATCAACAATCAGCAATCATTGATATAGGTGATTAACCACTCTCCATCGACAAGTAGTATTGATCATAGAAGTTATTAACCATGTGCCGTGATCAAAATGGCCTCTCACTGACTCACCCACACTTGTTGACAACGAGTCAGCCATCAAATAACCAGTGCTACTTCCTGTCCGGCAGGGCTTTGGAGGCTCAGACAGCTCAGCCAGTCGCACCGAGTGGAAGGATGTCTCGCCTAGGATGCTTCGCCATGGCCTTGGCCATGCAGGCCATGCTTCCCGTTCTGGCTGCCAGCGAGGGCAACATCTCGATGAACGGGACCAATGAGACCAAGGCCGACTCCAACGGAACCATGTCGCGCACGGTGAACCAGATGGGTTTGAAGGTGAGGAGCGCTGCAAGGACTGTGACAATCCTTCACATCAGCGACACGCATAGCCTTCATCGCTCGACTGGGAACCTGCCAGATGCGGCGCCTTGGTGGCAAATGCAGAGACTGAGTCCAAGCTGTGATTTCTTGTGATTTTTTTTCCTTCCGATTTCTGGGAAACCACATTGGGTGCAACCCCGACCTTGCATTTCCTTACATGTCCTCTCATCTCCTTGCATCTTCTTGCATGTCCTTGCATTTCCTTGCATCTCGTTGCGTTTCCTTACATCTCCTTGTATCTACTTGCATGTCCTTGCATCTCCTTGATTCTCCGATTCTTCTTGCACTCCTATGAAGAGTCTCCGCTCAGGACATTTTCATCCACTCGGGTGATGTAGCCAAAGTTGGTAGCGACAGTGAGCTGGGTGATTTCAACCATTGGCTCGGCACAATCAAGCACAAGTACCAGCACATGTTCATCATCGCAGGCAACCATGACTATTGGGACACCAACTGGCGCTTGAATCGTGGCTGGTTGGCTGAATCTGCAGCAAAGAGCCCGGATTATTTTCAGAGCAAAATCACCAATGCAAAAGTGCTGAACCACGAGATGGTGGAGGTGATGGGTCTCAAGATTTGGGGCGCCGGGTGGTCTCCTCGCCGGGGCGATTCCAAATCTGGAAACGACTATAGCGACATTCCGGCAGGTGTTGATGTTGTGGTGACGCATGATGCTCCCTTTGGCATTTTTGACATGACGGGTGGTGGACACTGGGGCTCTAGCCATGAGTTGCTTGGTGCCATCTACCGTGCCAAGCCGAAGGTGCATCTTTTCGGCCACATCCATGAGCAACGGGGACATTGGGACAGGAGCAACGACCACTTCGAGGGTGGAGTGGAATATCGCCCCAGTCCTCACACTGGACAAGTCTTTCGGCCCAACGGGCCGCCAGCCCAGAATTACCCTGTTGAGGTGGAATCCAACAATGCCATGGCAAACCAGCCAGCAGTGGACCACAGCTGGACGGGAGTGTGGGCGCCACAGCATATCGTGGGACGCCCTCGCCTAATTATTGGGAAGAACGAAGGTGATGCGTGGCATTTCACATCTGCTGAGCCTTGAAGTCGTTGCATGAAATTCGTCTTAAGACAGATCACTGGATCTGATAATATCCCTTGTTTTCCAATCGTCGTAGAGGCCGGGGCAGCTCCGCATGCGAAAAAACCCGCATGATCCCACTGTATTTTTTTTACATGGAAGTTGTGATAGGATTGAATTGCAATTGATTTTTTTCATGCAAGGGTTCCAGCGCATGCGATTCTGACTCGTTCGAATAAAAACATATTTTGGGCAGTGCATCGGTACGCTTCACCTGCGCTACCTCCACTGCTAAATTGAATGCACATTGGCTTCCTCTACCTGCGCCTGCCTGGGCGGACGCTTGAGAAGGACTTTGTGGCATGGCACAGTTCCGACCCGGCATCGAAGGTCTCTGGGTCACTGAGTTTCTGGGAGAAAAAAGGGAACATCGGAACGACCATGGACGTTCGCCGCTAGGCATTAGCAATTATCTTCCTAATGTCAATCCGTTGGTCATAAGCAGTAGCACCTGGATCATGAATATTGCCACTATATCTGTTCAAAGTTAGAGTTGGTCGCCGTTCGTTTCTTTTGAGTTGCGGCCACCCTGCGACAGGGACAAGAGGTTTTCTGCGACGAGCGTTCACATGTTCACATGTCTGCCATGAACCATTCTCAATAGCTGTCAACAGGCTCACCGTTGGCAAACCATTCACCATTAAACATGCATTGGCAATCAACTAGTAGCAGCTAGTGGCAATCCATTGACGATGATAAGCAGCGCCTCGCGATAAATAAAACCCATTAACAATTAATGACCCATATATTTACTGCCATCATCCACTAATCATTGACTGAAGCACGATCGATGAAACCACTATAACTTGCTATGAAGCATGCCTTGCATCTCTTAGCCTGAGCTGGTTGGATTTGGACCAACTGCTTGAGGGGAGAGCTCGCACTCTCATGTGCCTGAAAGAAACTGATGGTTACTGACTCAGGCTTGATTTTTCACAATAGCTAACCATGATTACATATGATTGCCCATCTAACCATTAGTTTGATTCACCCTGACGAATCGTAGATGAATCATGCTGACAGGCGCCTTTCCCTCCCCCCCTGGTGCCGTACCTGGCGCGGCCAGCCACGACTCGCCGTTGACGAAACGCGCTGCGGCGCGACCACGCACCAGGCCCGCGACGAAGAGCGACGGGAGGTCGGGAGCGGAAGAGCGACGGGAGCTCGTGAGCCGCGGGGGGAACCCAGGGTAGCTGCCCAGCGGTCCGCCGCGGTGAGCCGCAACGTGCATGCGCTTGGGATCACCGCCTGAATCGTAGGGAAAAGAGCCGAGTGAAGGGATGTTAATGGCTGGATAGTGGGATATTACTATAGTATATTACTTGTATTAGATTGATATGATTGATTATTTGAATAGAAATTGATTACAAGGGTTCAGTAACTCTTGTAGTGCATGATGGCTAGTGACTATTCTGGTTGACGATGCCAGTTGTGGTTAAGAAGTGTGCTTTTGCTGTTCCTGATGCTTCTTGATGTTCAATGGTCAAACCAAAGGGTACAAGCACTTCAAATCATGTTTCATCGGTGGTGGTTGAGCTTAAGCATATCAATGGTTGATACAATTCTTTGAGTTGATTGTTCGTTGGTGGCCCAAGCCCATACCGAAGCCATGCTATTTTGCTGATTGGCTTTGCTATCTGACCAGTTGGGGACATCCGTGGATAGTTGGAATCCCTCTTAACCAACCAGGAGGAGCAATGGAACTCGTAACCTGCTGACCAGGCAATGTAGCAGATGTGTGCCGTAGTCAGTTCAGAATATCCTTCACCTACTGCCTAACTTATGCATAGCCAGGTGCAACCAGCCAGCCAAGGCATTGGTTTACCTCCAAGCCCAGTAAGATGTTTGGAGCAATCAATGTGAGATCTCCCAGCTGCAAATCCAAGCCATCGCTACTGGGAAGCCCCCAGGGCCATTGCACGTCCAAATCCCATCACTGTCCAATGGTTTTCGGGGGCGCTGTTCGTGGCTCTCGTTGTTTGAAGAAGGCCCCTTCCATTCAGTTTTTGCTCCCTTCGAAAAATCGTGATTCTGACGGGCTTTACTGTGATTTTCTGTCTCAAGAGAATGTTTGATTCTTTTTCTCTCTTTAAAACACCAATTTTCCTTAGGTTCCCTTAGAGGGTCGATTCGACGGTTTGGGCGAAGTGGCCAACTCGACTAACTTTTGATGTTGTGGTATGTTGTGGTAGCTTTTCTGGCTGTTTCAGACACCATTTTCAATGGCTCGTTCCCTTCCATGGCGTGCTCTTCCCGCGGGTCATCACCGAGGCTTGGGTTCCTGCCTCGGAAGCTATCTCGTCCTGTGGCCCAGCCTGCTGCATAGCTGGGGGCCTGCGCTGATCCAGGGCCAGCAGCTGGGGTTGATCAAAAGTTGTGATGTGTGCAGATACTTGTGCCAAGTACCGTGGGCATCTACCTATTGTTGAGTACATGTTGATAGTTATGTATAGGATATGTAGTTCGATATGAACTGCTATAGTTAGGATATTTACCTTGGTTGAGCAGTAAAGTAACTTTTTTGTTGATTTAGTATTCGGTGAGGTACGGTGCATACAAGTTTATTCACTGGCGCAGTTTGCGCCACGGCCGTGGATTTGTTCAGTTCTGGTTGGTTGATGTGAGTGTCTTGTTGGGCGAAAGCTGCGTTGAGAAAAAGCGGAAGATAAGACAAAGCTGAGGACAAGGTGGGTCCAAGACCAAGACCCTTGTTGATTGCTTGTTTGGCGGGTTCTAGTGCTTGACGATCTTCAAACAAATCTGAATTCCTGGAAAATATCTGAATTTTCATTATGTCTAAAATGGATCTTCCAGGTTGTGATGCTTGCATGCGGCCCCCAACTAAGTTGCGAAGGCTGGCCATTGGGGCAAACCCAGCCAGTGACGCCCCAGCAAAAAATAGCAAAAACAGGTCTTGAATGTGGGTCCTGATCCATGGAGGGAGCTGGGTCATCTGCTGGGTCATCTGGGACCAGGTGGACTCAGATCTCAGCGGCGAGGAGCTGCAACGAGGCCTGGAAGCCATTGCAGTGGCCTGGCTGCACCCTGGGATGGCGCCATGGATGGGTCTACAGCTGGACCCCAGCAGGTGGAAGTTGGCTTATAACCCCCTATAAATGGGATAACCCCCTGTAAATTGCCTATAAAATCCTATGAATGGCATAGTTGTGACTACATGTCAACAACTTAAGTTCAAGGTAACAAACTGATAATAAGTGGTTGGAGGCCCACCTTGTACCGTGCCATCACTGTGCAGATCAGTATCGGGGTATGCCCTTGTTGATGAGTTGTGTCGGAGGGCATTTTGGTGATGAATTTGCAGGGGCACATGTGCTCGGGTCCATCCAGCGAAATTTCCATTCGTGGACAGGAAGGAACGGTTTGTGGTTGTTTGATGGTTTTGGGGATATGCACCTCCCTGCCTGGCATATGTTCGGGGGCATCATCTTTGAAAATCGTTCTTCCAATCGTTGTACGCGTCCAGCCCATGCAGAGCAAAACATCAACTGATGCTGCTGGAGGGGGAGTCAGTGAGAGATAGACAGCCGTCAAAAAGTGAAGAAAACAATCTGGTGGTTTCTCAAAATGTGGACCCCCTAAAATGGTTGGCTTATTGGTCAAAATGGTTAACAAAGAATGATTTGGGGTTACCCATGTTTTGAGAAACCACCATATATAAGAAGGAAGGCGGGAATCATTGAAAGCTGCGAATCAACAACTTGGGGATCAGATGTTTGGCGCTGTAGGACTCCTGAGCCCTTTGTCAATGTGGAAACCAACCCCATTTCCTTGTCAGCCAAGGCAACCCGCGATGCCGCATTGCAGAGTGCGCAGCATGAGTATGGGCCTCACAACCGATGGATATTCCGCAGAGTGATATGCGACTCCAACAGTTGGTTGGTTCTGGGGAACGCTCATATCTTTGTTGTCTTACCGGATTCCAGGCCCCGAATTGCATCCAGCATGAATCAGCAGAGATCTTTGAAGAGAACTTTTCGAGTTTCTGAAACGGAATGCCCACACGCCAAGAGAAAAACCTTCCGGCAAATATTTCTTGAGAGCTATGCGGATCCACAAGCCATTCCAGCGAGTCGGATGGTAGCCCCGCTTCCCCTGGAGTCCGTCTTCTTGGTTCCCCCCAGAACACTCCTCCCAGCGGTGTCATGCATCAAACCCAGGCGTGATAGCATCCAGATTCTGAAGCAACAGCTGGTGCACTCAGCAGGGTGACGGTCAGGCGATCTGGTATGTTCCCACGAGAAGCCCGCAAGGAACCCAACCCATGGTCAGCTGATGATAGACGATCTGTTGTGCCATGGGACATTTGCTTAGTTGGCTTAAGCATGTTGATGGATACCTTCGAATGATGCGCGCACGGGTGTGGAGCAGGGCTGACCAATGGTGGAGCAAGTGCCGCAGTGGGCGGCCTGTGTGAGGCAGGGAGCACACATCCAAAGATCTGGGAACTAGACGTTGAAATATGTTGGAATTGGAGCATTATCTTATACTTGTTGATCTTGGCAGATATGTGAATTTGTGGCAGCAGGCGAGCCCCCAACCATCGATGAAGAAGTTCACTGACACAGCCACGGCTTCTCGGGGAACATTTGCGTCTGGCCGTTTTATTTGGATGGTGCTATCCACTGGTCGATGGTTCCAACTGGCAGTGTTTTCAGTGAGCGCATTTTCCGGGATAAGCAGTTTCCACCACTTTCTGTTCAAACTGAATCTGGATAACATTGCAAACGTGTTGCCATCCTACCTGGGATAATGAACGGTGATGAACCAACTTGATTCTCAAATCCAACTTGATTATGAAAACATATCAAAACCAAGAAACAAGTTGATTATATACATTTTTTGTAAGTATCCTTGAAACCCCCCACCCGGCCACCCCGCCCATTCGTCGCTGCCGAAACGGGGATCAGGCTAGCTTCCATGCGGGCAGAGCGGGACGAAGCGGAAATGCGATTGAAGGCGGTGCCAAGCGCGCAGTGGCTCCAAGCTAGAAACCCATGGGGTTGGTCGTATGGTGGTTTGGCTGGTCATGGGGACCCCCCAAAAATGGCTGGTTTACTATACTATAAATGGTTGATAGAGGATGATTTCGGGTACCCCTATTTTGAGAAATACCGAGGTGGCTGGGATGGTGGGTCGGTTTGGGGGATTTTAATATCCTTACTATGTCACTATGTTATGCAATGCTACCGTTCATTTGCAGATTGTTTGTCGGCGAAGCAGTGTGCTCCTGAACTTTTAAGGGGATCCTCCGGTTGGGGTCCCATAGGTTTGCGCAGTGCATAGCGCTACTGGGGAAATGTGTCATTGGTTAGCATAGATTTTTTGTTTTGGATATTGGGCTTCCATGAGCTTCAAAGATGTGGGAAATATAGCGATGGAATCCGAGTAAGGCACCCATTTTCTCAGAAGTTTGGTCCTGGCTTGGAGGCCGAAGAGCAACGATGGTCCTCCAGAATGGGTGAGTTGGCATCGCTCGAACCTTGGGGCGTATCAAAGGTAGCCCTCATGTCAGCAATTACATGTTTTGTGGGAAATTCATGGATGGATGATTGGCTCACGTATGTTGATTTGCTTTGTTGATTGGTTGGCTGATGACTATTTTGATTAGCCAATGGTGTTTGGTTAGTGCAGGGATAGATGATTACCTAGCGAGGAGATAATTTAGGGGGATAGCATGAAGAAATTTCCAGGCAATCAGATTTGTTGGTTGACAAGCAATGCCATAAACGCTAAACCACCAGAGAATCCAAGATGGATCGACAGATGGATTGCTTTTCTGTATGTACTTCTTCCTTTTGCATACGCACACAAACGGTAAACATATGCATCGTGGAATGCAATGGTTTACATTTCCATATATGCTTACTCATGATGCATGTACTAATACATGTAGGCATGTACCATCTCAGCATGTGCGATGCATACGCAATTATATTGGAACTTATATTCACTATGCATCATGTCATGTATTCTCCGCATGCATGCTTGCTCATATGAATGTACGTGAGTGCATGCACGCAGATACATGCACTATCGCGCACCCACACATAATTTCACAAACTCATTATATAAAAATAATAATAGTAGTCATAATAATAATAACAATAATAATAAATGATAATGATAATAATAATAATAATCATAATAATAATCATAATAATAATAACAATAATAATAACAACAATAATTATAACAACAATAATAATAATAATAATATTAATATTAATAATTATAATAACAATAATGATGATAATGATAATGATAATAATAATAATATATTATCCTTATATACATATATTTTTGCATGATTTCCATATGTAGATAAAACTATATATGTTCTACATGTTCATCATTTTGCATCGAGCTTCATTGTTTTTGCATCTACTTACCAGGTTCAGCCGTGGTGACCTTCAGGCTCAACGGCAGAAGACCCAGAGCCTTTCTGGGCAGCTGCGAGCACACCTGTGAAGCTTAACCAACACGGGCAGCCACCGACCCCCACCGACTTGGGATGCCATGATGGAAAAAACAAGAACAAATCCAAACAATCCAATATTTTCTGTGCTAGATTCCATCCTTCATTGGCTCACTGTTCTCTTTTTGCTTGGGTGACGCTTTTACAACTGGAGTTGTTCCCCTGTTTCTGCGCCTAAAGTGGCCAAGTTGCGATCGGTTTTCCCATATCAAGAACCCAGGCACGCTCACAGACACACGCACACACACACACAAGATGCAGAATCATAATTATACACGTGCCCAACGCGGTCGGTCTGCATACTCTAAGAACATGCACACCGTTTTAGTGTGTTGTGACATGATGTGACATGTATTTTTTCCCTAGCCACTGGGCGCCCCTCATTTTTTGCATCAGCCGGCGCTCATGGCCAAAAAGAAGAAGCCCCGTGCGCCGGGAAGCAGCGAAGCGCCTGCCCAAGCAGCGACCCCTTCTGGCGGACTCGCTAGCGCTATCAAGACCGTGCAGTGGTTGAGTTCCATTGGCCATGCCAAGAACGATGAAGGTGGGAACCAAAGGGAACCAGGCATGCTGGACACTGGCTTGATAAAAGATGATCAGCAAGTCTTGATCCATTCCCCATTATTGCCAGATGCATCGAAGGAAGAGTCAAGGCTTCAGTGAAACATCTGAAACCATGAGGTGAATGGAAGATGCAGCCATTTCTAATACAAAACTCCTCCAGTCGCCCTGGCTGCCTCTCCCAAGCTACAGGTGCCCAAGTCTTCCGTAGCTTGAAGCCCTTGATCCTGGTGCGCGCTGCCAAGTACGAGCTCGACGCGGCCGCGGCCAAGTCGGAGCACGCAGCTGGCCTTGCGCGACACATTGGGAGCAAGGTGCGGTTGGGGCCACGGCTGGGGGATTGATGGCCTTGGCCTTGCAAGTTGGATCAGCATACTGAGTTGATATGAGTGTAACCATGTATAATTGATATTAATGAATACAAATGAGTATATAGTTATATATATATAGCATGAGTAATAAAATTATGAGTAAAAGATTCAAATTAGTTATAGTAGATTTAGCAGGTGACGTTTCAGGTGGTGCCAGTTGTGTCGCTTCCAGGGGCCCAAGAAGCGTACGGCCGATGATGCGCTGGCGGGGCGTGCTCCGTCGAAGGCGGAGCTCGAGGAAGCCCAGGTCAGTTTCAGGAGCCTGGCGGAACGACCGGAGGACCGCGGGGCGGCCATGGCCATGGTCAGCTGGGACGCTGAAGGAAGGGAAGTGGTTGGGGAGTGGTGAGCGGATGGAGATTGGGTAGTGTGCGCATTGGTTTTTTTTGCAGTTCATCTGGAAAACGATGCTTTTTTTCGATGAAAACGAAGGTCCAAACCTTCAGTTCATGTTAACCCATCCCGACTAATCAACCTGGGGTATAGTAATCATGGGTTAACATTACCAACCAAGTTCAAAAGGTCTGAAGTGGTGCACGGGGACCCACATCTGCCGGCTCCACCGTGGCCCTGAGGAGCTCCTGAGCCCAGCGTGCAAAGCTCTGCGCACCGCGCTGCATCCGCTGGTGGAGGCACATCTGCGGGAGGAGCTGCGGAGCAGGGCTGTGGTTCCCACAGGTCACGGGAGGGGGGTTCCCTTAGGGCAGGGGTTGCACCACCAAGGGTGGAACCGTAAGGACCACAGAGCATGCAACCTTTGAGCATCACGAGGCGCTAGTTGATTTGAATGAACCATGAGCCATCATGAAGCCGGTGGCGCAAAGCACGAGCCTTGCGGATGTAACTCTAGGCCTTCATTGGCCGATCATGCGGCTAGCCATAAGTAAACCTGGGGTAATTCAACGGCCGCCAATATTTGCTTGCGAACCATCATAAACCGTCGTTAGCCCGTCATGAAACCCCTAGAAACCCGTATATTCTAACCATCACAACATAACCATGTTTGTATTGGCCCATGATGCAAGCCTTAAAACATCTTAAAATCAACCCTCCTACGTGATCTTTTTAGCCCTGCGATAACCACAACATGTGACCATGGTTGTATTAGCCCATCATGTAAGCCTTGAACCCCGTTATGTGATAACCTTAGCCCTTCAATAATCATCCATTAATATATCATACCTATGTGTTAGAAGCTTAGCCCCTATCAACTTGACGCTGATATAACCTGAGGGAGGGCTCATATTACTATTTATATAACATAATATCATTATCACATATTTAATATCCATGTTAAAAGCTTAGCCTATCTTAACCCCCTATGTTAGCTATACATTTAAACTATATAACTATATTACTTTATATGCCATAACTTGAGCCCCACAAATCAACCACAACATCCATGGTTTGACCCTCCCAGGAGAAAGCGTCGCCCGCCTTTCGCATCACCTCCATGCTGAGCTCGAGGGCCCGCTGGCACGAAGCACTCAGCACCTCGGGCTAGCGCTGGGGCGCCGGTGAAGGACAGGACGGTGGTTAGATCCATGGTGGTTGGATGATTTGGATCTAAGGTGGTTACACCATGGATGGTGGTTGGCCAACTATGGTGGTTGTTCGCGGTTACATCATGTTACATCCATGGTTGGTATCTTCCAAGGAAGGTCAGTGGTGGTACAGAAACAACACTAATCATCAACAAGAGGGCTGTGCAAGTGTACCATCCAATTGTGAACTTTAGGGTTATGATTATGATGGTTTATCATCGCAAATGCAGGTTAGCAAACCGGGACAACAACCAACAGTATGATGGTCAAGGAGGGGTAACGATGGTCAATGATTATTCGTGATTGTGCAGGATGGGCAAAGCTGGTCGATCAGGGTTCATGATGGTTAGCTAAAGGGTGATGGTTTATGCATGGCTAGGAATGCGCAAAAACGGAGCTTGATAACTTGATGACCAACAAAAAATCGTAGAGCCAGCTCTTGATAAACCACCCCCCAATGGCTTATCGTAGCTGGGATGGACCATCTTGGACAGAGCATCATCATGATATGGACCTCCTATTGTATCTTATATCTATAGGTGATATGTAAACAACGCAGATGTGCACCGGAGGGGGATTGTCATCAAGGACAGCAAGCGGTTGCTAGACAAGTGTCAGCTAGTGGGATGAACCATGTTGATCATGGGCTGCATGTAACTTGTCCCTGGGCCTACTTACAAAAGGCTTTGGCTGTTGAGATAAGTGCACCGCAGTGGAAGACAGGCAATGCTGCATTGGAATTCGGGAGACTCCTTGATAGTGGCCGCCGAAAGGAACCACCCAGCAATGCCTGGCCAAGTTTGGATAAATGAGATGACCTTGGTCCGACCCAAACCAGGATGATTTTGCCACCTCTGTGTGACCCCATGGGTTTGTGCATAGGTTGACCCCATGGGTCCTGAGGGTCCCCCATCTGACCCCTGAGGACTTCTACGTGACTTGCGCCAGCAACCGAGCGACCGACGACCCAAGTTGGGTGCCTATCAACGTTGGGTCCGGGAGTTGGATGTTGCTGAAGGAGACGCACAGGAGCCACTTGGTCGCGCCACCGGTGTTGGAAGATAGAGCTGGGCTGGTGCTGGGTGCTTGGTGCTTGTTGGTTTGGTTGTTGTTGTTGTTGTTGTTGTTGTTGTTGTTGTTGTTGTTGTTGTTGTGGTTATTGTGGTTGTTCTTGTTGTTGGCCATTGAAACTTCGTAATTAGGGCGGTTTGCTTTTTGTCGTTTTGGTTCCAGTTTTCACTTTGTAGCTGCAAAGGGACGCATGGATGTGGTTGACCATCCTCGCGTGCGTAATGGAGCTATTTGGAGGTTGCATTTGCAGCACACCGTCAATCATACATGTTGAATCTTGGTGGTGCAAAGTTCAGATAGAACGGGTTGAACCAAGCTTTGACAACCTCAAGAGGTCGCGGATCTCTGGCCAATTTTTCTGTGACACACCCTAAGCTGATTTTCTGAGCCTGTATAAGCAGCTGGACTTACGCCAGCTGGTTCTCCGAATTACAATTGAAGAATAATGCAACCCAACCGTTGTCAAGAACAAATCACCGTTAATCATGCATTATCATGGCTCGGTATTCAACATGAACATCCATCGAGAGCACCATTACTCATCAATCATGGTTGGTCACCAATCATCATCGAATGCCCATGAGATATCCAATTCATCCACTCACCATCTCCCACCCATCCCCCATCATCCCGCATCATCCCCCATCCATCATCCATCATCCATCCTCACCCATCATGATCCATCAACTCAGCAACTCACCCATCATCACATCCATCATCCATCCCCCACCATCCATCAACATCATCAACATCATCAAGTCATCATCATCATCCACTCATCAACTCGATCAGTTCCCCCATCCCCGCACCCATAAAGGCTACTGATGCTGGACGCCGTGATGCGCTTGGCCGCCGGCTTCGGCGCCGCCGTTTCCGGCGCCGCGCCCGCATCCGGCCGCCTGGAAGCCTTTGCGCCCTTGGCGCCCGCGGCCCAGCGGATCGAGTGCCTGGGAAGGATGGCTGGATCATGGCCAATCATGACCACCAAGATCTACAATCATCGCATTTTTTTTTGAATAGATCAAGTTACAACAGTTAGTTAGAGAGAGTTAACAGTTTGCAATTGATGGACAAAAATCGATGGTGTGTTTTAATAACGGCCAAACTATGGTTATTCCCAGGTACTAACTGCTTGTACTTGATGATCATAACGGGAAAACACAACGTTTGTGAGAGGAAAAATCACAGGCTGTTGTTTCCCTAGCTACAATTGTGTAAAATGTTGCTCATGGCTGTATTCGAATGCATGGCACATTAATGGTTCATGAAGGAGCCAGTGGTTAATGTGGTTATATAATAACTAATGGTAAATCTTGGATAGTGGTTGGTAACCGAGGCTAAAACAAAAACAATAACTATATATGGCGAGCTGGGTCACAACCAATCATCCCAAATAAATGGATGGGCATCCATGAGCATTCGGCTAGTTTGTTCGTTTTTTTTGGGAGGTTCGCCAGCAGTAGAGGGCTGTGACCCACACCCATGTAGCACAATGTCTCGGGAGAAATGCAGTGGCAAAGGACTTTCATTGGAATCTTCAGTGATCAAGTCGATATCAAGCAGCGGGTAATAAGTGACCCACAACAATAAACACGAGAATAAGCGGCTGATGTTGGAGGCCAGCCAGTTCCAGTGAAATTCAGGGTCCCTTCTTTCTACCTCTCATCGATTGAGGAATTGCAGCTATTCTCACCGCAACTGGTTCAGAAGTTGGTGGCCGCAACCCTGCGTGAGTATTGACCTCCATCCACCTTGACCTCCATCCACCTCCATCCACCTTGACCATGATGAACTAACCATGTGGAACGGCGCCGTGGTCACCAGGCAATGTCCGCCGGCAGACGGTAGAGAAGACCAGCGAGGACCAGGGCTCCAAGTCAGTTGCGAGCAAGCTCTTCTCACTGATCACCTCGCGCACCTTGGCGAAGTCGAACCATGGCAGCGAGCCATTGGTCCGACCGAAGCTATGGCAGCTATGGATGATTATGTGAATAGGACTGCAGTGTGAGCCACATGTATATTACTGTACTTTGGCTCAAGACATACTCGTTGCTGAGAACGCGCAAAATGGTCCACGCGGTCGCTTCGTTGTGATTCACAGTTGGAATCTTCCTGGTGATTGTAATCTACGATTCGAGGTTCTGCTTCGCAGGCACCTTTCGAATAACAGGTTATCAGCCGTAACGGCTCACATCGATCGCCATGGCAGAGTCAGGAGGAGACCTATCTGGAATATCACTGCAAAGCGACAGAGTCGTTGCAGTAGCTGCGACTGGATCTATGGAAGTTGCGTCAGCGAGCAATGAGAGCCCTGGAGATGGAACCGTATTGACAAGTCAGACTGCCGGTTGGGAAATACCAAGTGAGATGCCGAGCGTCCCCTCTGGGGCAGCCTCTGCAAGAGTGCGTACTCCCACCCGGAGATCAACGACGAGTGTGGGTTCCCCTCCGTCAAGGGCGACCACGCCTGGGAGAAGAGTGAGGCGTGATCATGACAAGACTCGCGGAGATATCCATCTTCGCAATGTCGGACAAAGGACCATCGCTATTGAAGACCGAGAGCGTATGCTCGCCATTCAAGATGTGGATGAATCACTGAGGAAAGCATTGATCGCCAACCAAGAGATGGAAACAAAGATCAGCAACTTGGAAGTCCACACTATGGAAACCGAACGGAATCACATGAGAGAGATAGCACATCATCATGCAGAATTTGCCAGCTACAAGAATGAAGTGGAGACTGGAGTCCGGATGTATGAGGAAGAACGGAATGCGGAAAGAGACTACATGTTATCTCTGCTTCAACATTATCGGGAACAAGATGAAGGAGCAGCTCAAGCCTACCAACAGATGGAAAGAAAACGAGATGATCAAGCATCGCTCGCAAAACACATCTACACTAGAGGTCAAGAGATGATCATGGAAGAGGCAAGGCAGAAAGCGGAGATGGCACAACGTGAAGAGGCGGCTGTTAGCTA
>VSDK01028027.1:0-26544 GCA_009767595.1 Symbiodinium kawagutii
AGGAGGAAGGTGCTCGCCAAGTTGCTCGCATCTTCATCCAAGCATGGTATCCATCTTCGTTGCCTTACTGGGAGAATCAAGCTGCCACTGATTATGCTGCGTCTGCGCATGGTTCGGAGGATGGGGCATTGGGGTAAAAACATTACATGTTTTCGATTGGTTTGATCTGTTCGCTTTAATCCCACCATCCGGCTAGATAAAAACATGAAGCCAAGGTTCTTGGCATTGCTGATCTGTGGGGGAATGATTTTTGTTGAGGACAGCCTGGATGATTTTCCCCTTGGCAGTGAAGATTCAATGGACGATGATGCATTTGAAGCCTTGATGGGTGTGAGTGCATCGTTTGATGACCCTCTTGAAGATCCTGCGCTGCCTACATCTCCCAGAGCTGACCCCAGAGATCCATCAACTTTTGAGACCTTGCCTACTGACCCTGTGATGCTGGATCAAGTGGCTGCCATGTTTGAGAAAACTGATCCTCCTAAAGCTAGCTCTTCGCGGGCCATGACTTTGACGGAAGTTGATGACCGCATCACTTATTTGAGGTGCCCGGCCTGTAAAACAAAATGCATTCTTAAAATTCTTAAACTTCAGGAGGGGTCCTTTTGTATTTTCAATGACCTTTGCCCCAAGCGTCATCCCGGCTCCATTCCCAAGGCAACGCTTGGCGGACCTTCCACGGGTGCCAGGATTTGGCAAAGTTGCTTGGTCAACAAGTTGAGGTTGAAAGCTTTTGGGCAGGGTCTCTTTTACCTTCCCCTTTATCCCTGCACCGGTCCCCCACGTTTGAAATTTTGAACGCAATGAAATGTTTTGGTACTGGCTGGTTTCAGTTGAGGCTGAGAAGTCCGATGCTTCGATGAAAGAGCCTGTTCCTGCTTCTCCTCAAACCTCCACGGCCCCAACAATCTTAGATTCACCCGAGGAGAAACACATCCGATCGCTGCCAGACTCGCAGCCACTTAACAACCCAGGCCTTCCATTTGACAACTTGGTCTTAGATGAGCCACCTGCCCGTGACAATGGTCAAGTTCATTGGATCCAGTTCCGGGGGTCTGAGGATATCGTTCGCCTAGACCAAATGACACCCCAGCAGGAAATGCAGCTTGAGCAGGGCAGACCTCACGTTTACCTGGATGAAAAGGATGTGAAAATCCTCAGGGCCAACACGTTGGTTTTGGGAGATCAGGACGGGGAAGGCCAAGAGATGGGTGGGGAAGAGGCTGAGGATGACCTACCTGACACTTTAAGTGTTGGATCCAAATGGGGTGATTGTGATGACGATGTGATTGTTGAGGATGGAACCCTTGCGATGCCTTCATCTCATGAGCCAGAACCAGCCTCTGCTGACTCCGGTGAAAACCTTCCACAGCATCCCAGCGATGCCTCCAGTGAGCTTCCCAAAGATTCCAGCATGCCCTTGGCAGCGGAACCCAACCATTCCAGTTCTGATGCTTCCAGTGAGTTGCCCAAAGATTCCAGCATGCCCTTGGCAACGGAACCCAACCATTCCAGTTCTGATGCTTCCAGTGGGTTGCCCGAAGATTCCAGCATGCCCTTGGCAACGGAACCCAACCAGCTTGAACCTTCGACTGATGCCAAGAACGATCCGGCCCAAGACTTGTTGCTGAGGTCTCAACAAGATGCTTTGCGTTGGGCAACGGGTGAGGTGCCAGGTGAAGAGGGTGATGGCAAGGATGAGAAGGGCCGGGGGAAACGTCGAGGAAAAGGCAAAGGAAAAGGACGAGGCAAAGGGGGGAAAGGGAAAGGGAAAAGAAAGTATTGGAAGGGCTCGCCCACAAAGAAGTCTCCGAAAGTCACTAAGCGAAGGAGAGGTGGCGCTACCAAGCGATGCTTGGAGACTGAGTTTGAGGCAGCCGCAGACTCAGACAACTCTAATTCCATCACGCAGCCAGCAGAAAGCAAAGCCGCAGCGAAAGCTACGGCCAAGGCAGCAAGCAAAGCAAAGGCAAAGGCATCAAGCACAGCAAAGGCAAAGGCATCAAGCACAGCAAAGGCAAAGGCATCAAGCACAGCAAAGGCAAAGACAGCAAGCAAAGCAAAGGCAGCGCCCAAAAGGTCTGGTGGGGATGTTGAAGCCAACATGGGAAGTGGTGAAACCAATGCTCCCAGTGATTCAGCAGCTCCACCCAAGCGGTCCAGGGGAAAAACTCCTCGTGATCCAACCCTTGTGCCGGAGTTCCGCTTTTGCACTGTCGTCCCATACTGGAGTCGCAATGCTTGTGCTTTGAAAATGAAAGACTTGGCAGGTTCTGAGAAGATTGTCCAGGCACATGGCTGGACAAGTCTTTTTGTTTTGGTTTTGTGATTTCTTCTTTTCGGTGTAATTAAAACATATGTTCATCAACAGAAAAAAACCTTATACTTTTGGGAAAAGTTGGTTCGGAACAATTTACATTTTGAATTTGTCACGCTTGTTTGTATCATTTTCCCCTTTTGCCTCCTGACGTTCCCAAATCCTGGCAGTCCTTCTACATGTCCAGCAAGCGCTTTGCCATTACCGATGTCATCTCTGCTGTTTGTGAGATTGCTTCTTGCTGGCATTTAGTGTGAACATGTTGAATTCAATTTTTTTTGATCCCTCCAACTTCTATTTATGTTGTTTTTCTTCTTTTGCTTGGCGGGTCACTTCATTGGGGAAGTCCGGTTAGTCAATGCTACGCCCATTCAATTCCAAAACACATGTTACAGCATCTACCGATGACCCGCATTGAAGGCCAATCTGGTCGATGCTGCCAGTGGAAATTACCTTCAAGCGCACATCGAGGAGAAGTACCATCAGCTGAAGCGCTCTATGGCTTAGATCTTTTTTGTGGCATACCTGCCTTGATCGTCGCACGGATCACCACAGCATATTGTGTTAACAAATGGCTCAAGACATGTTTGTTGCTAACGCATTATATCAATTGAAATGTTTGTTGTTAACATTTGTTTCAGCAAGAGCAGGGAACCAATTTTTGAAGACCCTCATGGGATAGCCTATGGGGAAAATTCTATGGTTCGAGTGGTCCCAACTGCGGACATGTGGGACCATTGACAGGTGCCAGGCTTAGGGTTGCAACCAATTTGCAATCATGCTGGCAAAAATCCATGACCAATAGAGGTAACTAGGCCTCTCCTTTGACCGGTGGCTCTAGCCACTATGTTGCAGCGCCTGGGGGTCTGCGCAAAAAGATACGGAACCGTTGCCGTTGGTGAATGAGCACAATGGAAAAGATTATATGAGCTGGTTATCTGGTTTGCGTTCGGTTTTGGTTTAGTGCGATGATGAAGAGCTAGAGAAACAAGGGTTCATCATTGTAACCATCTCATCCTGTAATTTTTTTGAGCTCCCTGATTTTTCCCACGCTTTCAGAACCTCCCCTCGACTTTACTCCACTCAAACATTGCTTCAGTTGGGCTTTGATCTTCTGAGGTGTCATACCTAGCGCGATTTGGCCTGGTGGAGGATGCTCGCAGGGCCGGCTTGTTTTCCTTCAAAAGGACCATCCAAGTGTCCAAATGCAACATCATAATCCATCCGCAGAAAAAACATCCTACCGAAAACAGAGTTTTGTTTCAAACGCAATTGAAACAATTGCAGCCCATGAACGGTGCTTGCCATATTGGCGTGTGCAAAATCTGTAGGCATTTGGCCCTTAAGACTTGTTTGGAGCCATGGTGCTGAAATCCGACTTCCCAAGTGTATTGGGACGCTTGATGGCTATGAACGCACCGAAGGCCACCCAATGTGTTTGAAGCAACGGTGGTTGATTCATATCAGAATTAAACAATATAGGTTCTAAAAGCGTTTCTTGAATAAGCGGGATGGCTGGCTGATTGTCCAATATTTTGGGATGGCTTAAAGCACCAGCCACAGATGTTCTCCGTAGGAAACCCTGGCCCACAATGTATCCAGTTGGCAAATCATTGTTGTGGGATTCTGACTCGAACTGAATTATTTTCCATTGCGTTCAAAACCAATCAATGATTTCAAAGACCTTAGGGAACACAAAAACCATGTTAAATCAAATTGAACTGACTGATATCAGGTTCAAACTTCGCAGCTTAAGACTAATATGTTAGAGAAAGAACATCATTGTTTGAAACCAGCTTCCTCTGTTGTGTCATCCGAACACCATGGATCAAACTCCAAACATGCTTCGTGCAGGTGCTCATTGCTTGCGTGCTCTTGGTGACTTTCCTGGATACCTTCGAGTTTCAGAACAAGTTTGGTGTTCTGGACTTTTTTGCTGGCGAGGGACGGCTAGCAAGGGGAACTCGTTTTCTAGGTGCTTGGTTTAAAAGAAGTGCATGTTTGCCCCATCAAAGCGGCTGAGATGATTTGACCGTGAAAGATTTTCAATCACATCGAATTATCGGGGTATAGATTTCCAATTGAATAGTTGATTTTGCTGAATTTCATGTTGGCTCCAAACAGGGTACCAAAAAAATGGGGTGGCCAATAATTTCTTGGACGCGGACGTCAAAATGATCAAAATGGAAATCCATTAGCCCACAACCACTCCCAACAGGTGGCACATCCGCAGCTTTCGACATCAATTACGCCGAGTCGCATGCATTCGACATCAACAGTGAAGCCGGCTTTGCGTATCCTGATTGCAGCAAGGTGGCAGCCAAGGCTTTCCATAACGGCTGTTGGGGCAACATTGCTTGTCATGCTTTAGTTGGAAATATGGGAACCTCGGATCCAACAATTGTTTATTGTTGCGACCATGACCAGTAGGCATACATAATACATTTGAAATCATTTTCTTTTGAAGTGTATGCTGCAAGTGTTAGATTTTCAATAGCCTCCGTGACTTTAAAACCATCAATTTTACAAAGTGACCCTGATAAAGGTTTTTGGGCCCCAAAAAAGCTATTAGGGTCACTTTGTTAAAATGGTGCAAGGATGACCCCAACCCATCTCAACCTTTTCAATCCGATGGGACTGGCTAAGGCTCTGTGTCTATGCAATCCTTCAGGGCAAGTTCGAGGAGGTGTTCAGTAGCTGGGGCATTCTGTGCTCCTCATGGATCCTTTGTTCCCGTGGTTCCACGGGTCGCAGCTGGATCAATCCCATGGGCAACCCTGACTATGACAATGTGGTTTCATCAAACCTCATGGGGAGCAGGACTGTTGTTGCCATGATGTTTGATATGGGTTCGTTTTGTTTGGTAGTTTTGGTTGATTGGGTATACGATTTTGGTTAATTATCATGGGTTGTGAGCTTGTATTACATAAAACCAATAATGACAATTAATCAGCTAAGAACGCGATGCCATCCGAAATGCCCATGCCATGCTGCCAGGATGGTATTGCTACTTATGCTGGTACAAGCAGTTGGTGGCTATTTCGTAGTTGAGCAGCCATCAAGCAGCCTACTTCCCCGGCATGATAGGTTCATTTGGTTAGTCGACCAGTGGGACAGAATTGGCCTGAAAGCACCTTAGTTGAGAAACATGTTGGTAATATGTTTGATTTTTTTGGTTCACATTATTTGTTACTTGTGGGGTACCCGCTAGCAATCAATCAACCGACAATGGGTTTATTTGGTTGTGTAGGATTGGATACTTTTTGTTTCTGGCTGATTACTGGGGTTTACATTGGGGATTGATGTCTGTTGCTAGCTTAGGTTTTTTTCCAATTCTTCTGGATGAAAGCTTGGGGCCACGAAACTGCCAAAAGAACGATCGTGCTTGGCAACACTCCTGCCATCAAGACTCTTGATGCTGGTCCTATGAAGAGGAAACAGCTGGCGTCAGATATAGCCACGACTGACATGTATGAGGGCAAGGATGGTCGAAAGCGTTTCAAGGGGAATGCCAATTTGAAGGGCACACAGTTTCTTAGCTGTGGCGACAAAAAGATTTGCTAGGTTTCCCAGGCTGTTTCCAACCAAGCTCAGCCTAGTACCAGGGGTGTCACCAGCCAATCCGAGGCTCTACCCGTGGAAATACATCAGCAAGCTCCTTGAGATTGCAGATGAAGCACCTCAACGGGAGAATGCCATGCCGAAGGCGGTACCAGTGCCGGGACTGGGGGAAGCAGGATGGATCCTATCGCAACCCAGCATTCCTTAACCACCAACACTAACTAACCACCAATCCATCACCATAGCCACCATTCGCTCTCCGGTAATTATCAACTTCTAATCACCACTAATGGCAACCAATCATTTCAAAACATAACCGTCAAGATCTTCAAGTTCAAATCAAATATAGTTTTCCTTGCCAATCACCAATACTCCCCACTAAGCACCATTGATCATTAATAACCACCACGAATCTTTAGAAATGGTCGGATACATATGCCACATGGTGGTTTCTCAAATACGAGTCCATTGGGAGAAATCTTCATGGGGGAGTGATTGCCCCAGCTGCCCAAATGCATATGCAAGATTGGAATTGTCGATGGACGACATGGCTGGCACAGTCTGCAGAATAAAGCACGTGACAGAATTGTTTAGCCATAGCTTCAATGGGTAACCAGTGCAAACTAATGGAATCATGACACAAAACGAATGGTCGTTTGAAAGCAGGCCAGAAATGGGGGTGAACGAAACATGTTGGAACTTGGGTTTTGGCACTGTTTTCGTCCACCCCGTGTTTTGGACATGGTGATTTTCATGCTTGCACAAGTTGTTCAAAATTAACACCACTGTCAAACCACCCCGATGATCCACTGGAGATATACAAAGCTTGTGCTCTTGCCAGGTTTGGCCAAAAGCACCTTTGCCTCAGTTGTATGCGGAGCTCAGCTGGGGTGATCTCTGGCATGATGCATCTATGCTGAGCGTTCTCAAATATTTAAGAGGCTCCAAAAGGTTGAATCTTCCTTCTGAGTGGAGGCCTGTCCTTTTGGCAGGGCTCGAGTAAGGGTCCAGGCAGATAACCCAATATATAATATAAATCTAAACTACTGTAATATACCTGCGCCTTTTTTCAATTTGAGCAGACTAGGCACGTCCAGCAGAGCGTCCGAAACGCGTCTTTAGGCGTCCAAAACGCGTCTTTAGGCGTCCTGTCCGGACGCGTCCGGGGGCGTCCGGACAATTGCACCTTTTTTTGGGGAAACCTTCAAATATATGTCAATTCGGGCATGGACCCTCACTCGCATGTTTTGTCTTAGGGTCGGAAAATACCACCCAAGGACAAAAATCCCACATGGCTTCATGACGCAAGTGTAAAGAATGTTCACCAGTCATTGATGT
The DNA here is from genome assembly GCA_009767595.1 of Symbiodinium kawagutii. Classification (NCBI taxonomy): domain Eukaryota; class Dinophyceae; order Suessiales; family Symbiodiniaceae; genus Symbiodinium; species Symbiodinium kawagutii. Next base: position 7,217 of record VSDK01028027.1, read on the forward strand.
TTATGAAATATACTAGCCTGTGGTTTTGAGCTTTTGCAAACAGTTGCCCGACCAGGGTCAATTCGGAATTGCTGCCAAGCTGCCAAGAGACGGATTTCGCTCAGGCATCAGCGTTCCTTTGCACCAGCGCAAAACAAGCACACAGAACCCCACAAGATGGTTATTAGCTCAGTATGGGTTCTGACGTTTTCAGCTCTGGGAACACCATGCGCCCTGAATATGAATTTGTCTTGGGTTTGGTGGTCTGTAACCGTTTGGTTCTTTACTTTTTGTTGGTTACCGAACAAATCATATTTCATGAAATGGTTTGTAATTAATTTGTCTTATGGCTTATGGCAATTTGTGTGGTAGGCCATTACCCATCTTTTAACCCTTGCAACCATCATTGCTAATGGCATCCGGTGGAGATCAACTTCATGTACCCAATTTCCACCTTTCACCTTAAAAAGGGGGTGCCCGAAAGTCTTTTTTTAACGTGGTTTTCGCAATTGTTTCGGGCACCCAACGTGGCCATCTATGATATCATGTTAATGGGTATTGGGTATATGATATCATCTAAATGCTTTGAGTTGGGTAGATCAATCATAATTATCAGAGCACTGGTTTTGACAAACATTTTGATGTTATGGTTGAGGAAGTGATGCGCCATCAATTTCATTGCTTGCCATGATCATCTTCAACACCCTTCAAAGCTAGATCCTGCAACAAACGCTGACCCATGGATGTGGATGACAATTATTGTGATAAGGGGTATCATTAACGATCACCAGTTTTAGCAGGCATGGTTCTGAGATGTTGTCGGGTTACTGCAACCGCGCAATCTCCCGGCCAACTCAAGTCCAGCTGCATCGTGGCTGTAGTAGGGTCTCCTTTGGTCCATTCGGTGGATGAGGGTAAGCAGGGAGTTTTCCGCTAAGACTTTGATGGACGGATTGCAGCGTGTCGAGCAGCAACAAATCAAGGAAGAGGCTCTAGAGGAACAGCAACAGCTAGAACGAGAACTCCAGGAGAGCTAAGTTCTTGTGTTGATCGGGGCCCCAACAAAAACATGTCATACTAGGTTCCCATTGATGGATAATATGTATATTACAAAATTTTAATTGGCTTGGTCTGTGTTGGTGTTCCAAAAAATATGATCGGTTTCCTCCAAGTCCCTGGTTCTTCAGATGTTGTTGGCTTATGCAATGAAGCAACGATATGCTGTATTTTCAAGAAGTAGTAATAGTAGGAGGCGTGGATCCCGTGTGGGTCACCAATGCCATCCAGGAGCTGTTGAGCAAACGCCAAACCATTACTGCCGTGTCCGAATCTAGCCCGGGCAAGTTGGTGAAGAAATGCCGTGCCAAGGCTTGATGAAAGCTATGATTACCACAGCTGCTTAAAGGGGCATATTTCCTTTTTTGCTCAAAGCACCATCACCCTGTGCCCTATCCTGCATTCAGGTGCACATCACGAGACACCAGACAAGGCGCTGGACAATACTCTTCCAGATACTTTGGTCGATCCGTATGTCGAACCGGCTGGGCCTGCTGCGCAGAACTTGTCAACGGCGTTTGATGAGGCAAAAGGTTTGTGAGAACCTATTCAAACACCGTCTATGTTTTGCAACACAAGTAATCTATGATAGATGCACCAATGAACTATACAGTACCCAACCAGTGATTGGGAACGCGCATAACAAAAAAACATGGGAGACCCTTGGAGGCTATGGACGGCGCTCATTCTTTCGATGGGGATACTGGTGGTGGACCTGGTGATGAATCCAAACTGTTAGCCAAGATTCACCAGTTGACCAACCAGCTGTCCAAACTTCGCGTGGAGAATGCCGATTTGAAAGGTGAGCGTGACCAGCTGTCAGCTGAGATTGCCAATTTGAAGTTAGGAGAAACTTTTGAACCAGCCCCTGAGAAATCAGGGGGTGAGGAACCTGCGGCAGTCTCAGATGAGGCTGCCCGGAAGCGTTTGTGGCGACTCTGCAAGAGGGGTGCCGATGGGACACTCATAGTCACTTAGTCACAATGTTTATGTTTGTGAACCCATGCCCCCACCAAAAAAATAGATATTGAGTCATAGAATGTAACAAACGTAATAGAATCAAACTCATTTTCCGAAAACCATCGCGAGTGGCAACAGCACATGCCTCAGGAGTTTGAGCGTTCCCGAAGAAATTCACAAGCAATACATGGAAGGCGGAAAGGGTAAAGCCAAACTTCTCAAGATGCTGATCGACGCCGGTTTTGACAAGGCCTGCATAAAGAGGAATATTCTTCCAACACAAATTACTTTAGGGGTTCTTTTTGAGATGGTGTTCTGAAATTCGAAATCTTATATGTGATTTGTTCATAGGATAATTGATCAATCACGTATACCATCCATTATGTGTCACCTTAGGCCCACCCGGCCTCGGGCTTCAAGAAGATTTGCATCTCCAGCATAATGTCCTTGAATTCCGCGGTTTGGCTGCCAATTCATTCATCCCCGGTTGAACAGTTGATATTAAACTTGCGCTTGGATACCAGATTGATAATGATTAATATGTAATAGCCCGCTGCCCTTACAGGAGAAGTTTGTCAAGCACGTCACAATGACATCCGAGCAAAAGGAGCAGGTGAAACTGAAATGCTGGGCTAAATGGACATCGGAGGACCAGATGCGCGATGAATTGCACATGAAAGAGAGCCTTGCTTTTGAACTATAGGGGTCAGTGATAGTCATCTCAACCCAAACAACACTAAGTCAAACAAGAGGCATGGAACATGGAATCTATCTATCTTTTTTGCATTGTACGAAGTACCAGAACCATGTTGCAAACCATTTTTCACCCCCAACTAGAATTGAAAAGTCAACTTTTTCCGACGGGGAGTTGTCGAAACCGATTCAAAATTTCCAAGGTGCAATACTTGTGCGTTATAGTTTTTGGTGATGGACTATCCTGGTTCTCCACGGCTCTGGTTTCACCCCCAAAAAGATGGTAGATAGACGATCATGGAACAACATGTCCAAATTAAACATCGCTGAGGTCCAGGATCAAGGCCATCAAAGACTATTGCTCGGCCCGACCCAACCTCTGCAAGTTTCTGGGCTTCATATACTAGACCAATTGCTTTCTATGGGGCAATTTTTCCTTGAGTTTAATGGACCTTTCTTCGGGCACAGACTAGTAAAATCAACACCAGGTTTGACCGATATGAAAACAAGCAGCTCTATTGGGTTGAGGAAGAATTGGAGGCAGAATGGGAAAAAATGGCTTCAAAGGCTATCCGTCAGGAAGCTGAGTACGAGGCACAGGTGGGCGCCATGGACGCCATGGAGGATTCCTTGGCCCCGCTGGAGTTTGGGCCGGGTGCCCTTTCTGGACCGGAAGGACCGGCGTCTTTTATCTTGGAACATACTCTTGATAGGCGTGTTCAAGAACAAGCATGAAACTGGTTATGATTAATTGAAAGATGTGAGGGGTGTATCACAAAGATTGTGTGGTTGAAGAATTCGCGTGATGTAATTCTGGGGTTTGATTCGGTGTGGGTGATTCTGCGACAGGACCAAACCCACCAAATCAGCCAACGCCATCTGGATCTGACAAGTCTTTGTTTCCGCCAGTGCTCAAGAATGGCCAGCCTTCTGATGTGATCTTGAAATACATGGAAGGCCTTACGAAAAGGGCAGGAAAAGTTTTGGATGCTAAACCACATTTTAGATTTTTGCTTTTCAAGAACTTGTTTTTTTGGGGTGCGAAGCTATTAGTTGCATGACTGATCTTGGCTGCTACTCAGGAGTTGAAGGCGAAGTACGATGCAATCCCATCGGCTGACCGGAACCCCCAACAAACCGCGCCTCTAGGCATTCTTGGTCAGAAACCATCATCTCGAATATAAGTGGAATGTTTTTGTTTCCCAGGAACCGATGCCATTAGGTGGTACAAGTTTCATTTCCGAGGCTGATTGACAAACTCAAAGCTGCCGTGGATTCAATGGATGGAATCGGAGTGGAGATCAATGATGTCTATGCAGCCGGGGCTGTTGAAGGCTACTCTGAAACGACATTGGGCCATATCATCGCAATAGTTTTTTTTTGCTCCCTTTGTTTGGGTATAATGTGGTTGATCTTGAGTTTTTACCCATCAAGTTGTGGGATCCCAATCTGGTTTTAAGGATTTTTATGGGTGATCGGTGGTTGAGAATTGTTTTGTTATTGCCCACTTGTTGATTTCATGACTGTTTTATATTTTTTGTTCATAAAAATTGTTGTCATTGTTGTGGCAATGATCGTCGTTGTTATTGTTGTTGCTGTTGTATATGTTGTATGTCTACCAGCTGTTTATTCCCAGGGGTTCATTGCAAATAAGGATGGAAGGACAGCTGCGTGAGCTCTACAAGAAGGCCACCAAGGAGTACGGGTCTCAAATTGATCGTCATAAATGCTTGTTAACATAGGTCACCATGGCCTCAAACAATTTAACATCAACCTTGAACTGAGGGCCCAAGCTTCAACAACGCTTGAGTCCAGGGCTAGATCAATTCCATTGCCAAAGGCAAAAGCTAGTCCCTCAGCGGGCACAAAGGCGAAAGCCAAGGCGAAAGCGAAAGCTGCCGCTACGGCCGCCGAGGAGCCTGATGAGGAAGACAATTCTGCGCCAACTGCTGTCCCTAAGAGACGGGCAGCAGCCAAGATGAAGGGGAAGGGTAAGGGGAAGTAAACGATTGAGCAGTAAGCCCTATCACCCTTGAATTGTTCAGGGTTTCTTCGAAAGGGGTACATTTTGACATCGGTGCCCCGTTTGCAGCTGGGTGACATGCTTAGACCACCAACCAATACCAAGCTCAATCTGTTATTATGAATGATGATTGTCAAATTCAACGGTTTAATGCGATGACCACTGAACCCAGCCGCAGCCCTTCGCCCCATGTTCGATTCCAAGTGCGAATCATTTTGCCAAACTCTTTCGTGCCAAAGGTGGTGGAAAAGGAAATGATCCAGTGTTTGCTCTGCGCCCGCTGAAACTGCGAACGTGTTCTGGCAATTCGAACCCATCATTCATTTTACATGCCTTCCACTGGCGTAATCGGAACCCAAGTACGACTGCCCCTCCCTCTGAGGGATGCTACCAAATTGATGTACAATAGTCCCCAATCCCGACAATATATTTTAAGGGGTGTGGGTTGAACAAGCCCACGACTTCACATCATGCCAGGTCCTGAAAAACCTGGCTACATGCTCCGGAACCTGGCCCTTTCCCTGGGGGAAGGGGTCGTGCGCTTAGTGCCCATCATGGGTGTCCACTGCCCATCTTGTGTGACCATCTTTCATTGTTCACTTGGTGGTAGTGGACAGGGGGACCAACCATGATTCCAGAACCAATGGCAAGCCACTGCCTGTCCCATCGGCTGACTTGTTGAGGCCCCTGCGAGCCGCTGCAAAAAGTTTGCCAAGAGTGCCATCGACGAATGCCAGCATCACCTCAGATCAGATGCGCTGCGGCGGGCTGGAAATTGCAAGAGCATACGCAATGCGGAACGTGATTTGCACATATTGTTCAAGGATGTGGGTTTGACACTGCCAATCTCACCAAAATGTGCCAAGTTTCTTGGTAACAATTCTTTTTTTTGAAATACCCAGTAGCCAAGACTTTTCTTGGGATTTGTTTGGCTCGATGGTGGTTCGCTTATCAATCATTTCCAATCATCACGAATGACATAAGTAAGAAATTGTGCAACACAGCTTCCGTTGTGGGAAAGAATGTGGGCCCCTTCAGGTTTGGATTGCTCCACATCCACTACATCAGTTTATTTTCGTGGTTTGGGCTGATCATGCGGCGCTTCTCCAAATTGCTTCTGGGTGGATTTAGCGTGGAAGATGAGTTCAAAACTTCCATGCTTCTGGAAAGTTTTTGGGATAACTATAGCAAAACAAACCCGCAACATGTGGTCTTCAGTTTGCGCCGTGGAACCGTGGCGTGGTTTGGCATCTTTTTGAAAGACGTGTTGATCTGTTGGTTCTACTTCAAGTATAAAGCATTACAATTAATATGATCTTTCGATGGCTGACCTTTAACATCCCGGAATCCAACTAAGTTTTCCATGTCCCTCAACTTTGGTGTAAGTTTTGGAAGAGGTTCTTTGTGAAACGAAATGTGATGTAAACAGTACTGGGGGACAAATTGTGGTGTACTTAGTGACCCTTGGCTCTTAAATTATAACAAACTTTTTCCCCTGACCTGAGGAGACCTGAGCCGTTCCATTCCCTTCTATCTTCATATGGATGAAGGCACCACTGTTCGCAAATCATCGATTTTGGTGATGACCGCTCAAACTATTTTTGGGGCTGACACCGCGCAACGATTCGAACAAGGTCTGCGCGCAACCGATCGCACGGCTAGTGCTGCTCGACGGGTTATGACGGAAGCGCAAAGCACAAGCGCGTCTGGGTCTACGTACAAGAGCCGGTACATGTTCACTGCCATTCCGAAAAAATGGTACACCCGTAAAAACTCGAATGTCTACACTGGCATGTTGCAGAAACTTGCTGATGAGTGTGTGGAATTATTCAATGATGGGATACAAATTTTTGGAAAACGATATTTCTTTGTATGTCTCGGCCTCAAAGCTGACCAGCCGGCGCAGGCCAAAGCCGGCAACTTTACCAGATCCTTTGCCAATCTTGGCAGAAACAAGGGATGTTGTTTCCAATGTCTTGCTGGATTGGATTCTTTCCCGTTTGAGGAAGTCAACCATCGTCCAAAATGGCTGGCCACAGTTGGAGCACAACTTCCTTGGAACCACCCAAGTCCGTTGGTTCAGATTCCGCACAAACCATACCAATCCGAATCTTTTTTTCTGAAAGACCCGTTCCACATCTTCAAGCAAACTATGGGTGGACATTTTGTCGCATCCTGTTTGATTTTGCTTATAGATTGCCAGTTCTACCAGCAGGCCGCAAACAACAGTGTTGAAAACATCCTGGACAGATTATACACTGACTTTGACTTTTGGGTCAAGCATGAGTGGAAAGGCCGTGTTCGACCAAACATCAAACGTTTCACGCGCCAAATCCTACACTTCCCAAACAATTCTGCATATCCTTTCGCACGCTTCAAAGGAAGCGATTGCATGTTGCTGGTCAGGTGGCTGAGGCATCTGATGAACAACGGATGTATTTTTGAGGACGATTTGCAAAGACCTGGGCAATCTCTTTTTGGAGACCGTGTGAACGGTGAGCTCATGAAGCTGATCGAAGCTGCATGTTCTGGCGTGCTGGTGTTTTTTCACTTGCTACATTCCAGTGGTTTGTGGCTGCCGCCCAATACTTCAAGTAGAATGGCTCAGGGTTGCTTTGCATTTTGCGATTGCTATACCAAGCTTGCTGGGCATTGCTTTCGGCGACAGCTGTGTCGGTTTCATTTGGAGCCATCTTTGCATCATTTCATGCATTTTGCATTTGAACTTAAATGCAACACTATGATGCTTAACCCAGGAGCTCATAGTTGCGAGGCTGATGAGGACTACATCGGGAGGATCGCGCGGCTAAGCCGATGCGTACATCCTACTTCTGTCACATTACGCGTTATCCAACGCTTGTTAATCAAATGCTATTTCGAATATGAAGAGCCTGTGTGAAAAAACCGCACCCCTGACTGTGCTGTCCCAGGTGCAGTGGGGTCGAGGCCAAGAGGGGCAACGATAAGCCGCATGGCCGGGGCAGGTTCAAATCCCTTGGAGATTCCGTGACCCAACATGACCATCATACAATGCGTCGTTAGAGTTCATGTGGGGGCCTGCCTGATGAATGATCAACCATATCCAGCACTTGAGTTGTATCCATATTTGTGTCATCATTATCAATGGTATCAAAGATCATCCTTATTGCTGATACATCCTAAAATGCAAAGGATGGATCCAACCTCTATATCAGGTGGTGAGTATGAGCCGTGAATGACTGGAGCCGCGAATGGCACCACATCGGGTGAGCATGAGACCCTTCCGCACATTAAGATTCACAGTCTTGATAACATGGTGTGTCTAGTTATTGCTCTTTTTGAACATATGGTCTATGATGATCACCATCAAACATATTATCAGTTGATCTGCTTATTGGCCCCAAGTTAGGCAACAAGATCATTAAACACGCTACCACTACATGGTTAATGATTGCTGCACTTTTTTTTTTGAATAACCTTTTTTTGGGCAAAAACACTAAAATCTTACCCCCAAAATAAAAACGCAAAAAAAAAAGGTGCAGAGAGTGTCTAGGTATACATACTGTAAACCTGTATACCTATATATATATATATTTTTACTTGTTGAACTACTTGAATTAATGTACATATGTTGATCCGTAAGTATAGGAGACCCGTGAATGTTTGAGTGTGGCTGTGTTTGCTTCGGCAAGACCCATGTGCAGACATGCGCATTCTACATCATCTTACCTGAAGCGGTTCAACCCATGATTTTGATGACCTTGACATCAGTTTTTTTGATTTGAACCCATGCATCCATGCAATCCATGCTATACATGGTTTGGTTTGGCTGCAGTCGTTCAGCATACAACATGTTTTTTTCTCGTTGACACTTAAACCGCCCCGGTGGCAAGACCTGGCAAGCACGTTGAGGTGAGCAGTCCCAAAGCAGTCCTGAAGCTCATCGAAGTTTTCAGGGCCTTGGACAAATCCATGGATCGCGTTCAGCTGGTCCGAGTGATCAACCGCTTCCATCCAGAAGCTGCAAGCCTTGATGGCTACAGATTTGTGGATGCCTGGATTCCAACTCATTAAGGGTGGACCATGGTGGAACTATGACCCATCTCAACGGTTCCAAGGGATTTCATCGGGAGATTGGCTGTTTTTTTTTCTTTTGGTTGGCTTGTGCGTATAAAGGACCATCAGCTTGCTGCCCAACAGGTCAGGCTTTGGATGCTTCTCTGTTTTGGCATCCACGTCTCATCATCATTGTTGTTGTTGACCAGTCTGTTATCAAGCACCTAATATCCAAATGATTTTAAATGCTTACCACCGGCACTTTTTTTCCAGATCTATTTGTGATCTATTATTTGGATCAGTTTGCAGCAAGCCTTTCTCAGTGGCAAAATGCCACCCCGCGCCCAAGGAGATGCATGTGCTCTTCCGGAACGGTGTCCGTGCTGGCGCTTGTGGCCGTGAAGACAAGGTAAGCTTCCTCGGTCGGTATTGCCTGCCCCTAGAAAACGAGAGGACTCCCCGGGTTCAGTAGCAAAGCTAGACCTTCCTGTGTGTGTGCTATGTGAGGTGTGTGCATGTGCGTATGTGAGATGTGTGTTTGTGTGAGGTGTGTGAGGTGTGTATGTGTGTGGGTGCAATGTTGCGGCAAAAGGATTGGCGATCGATGATGTCGATGAGAGCTGACTCGCCCAACGACCCATGTCACGATGAATTAGGAGCATGGTCCTTCCTGGCTGTCCCCATCAGATTTTATGGCGATTTTTGACGGATGGAGGTCCCTTGGACCAACAACCACCATCTATATCAGATTTGCGGTTAAACAAATGTTTCATTTCCCCTAGTAACTGTAATAATTATTCACTGGTTTTTTTCGTATGGGTTGAAGCCACCAACCAGATATCCTATGTATATTGGCATTCAGCATATAGTGAGCAGCTGTTGGGCACAGCAACAACCAGGTGGTGGACCTCACATTGGTGGGTGAAGTGTGCATTGTGCTGGACCAATTTTTGCAGGTAACTCGGCGCATTTTGTCCAGTAAAGGACAACCTCAAGTGTCTGCAGCATGCGGAAGTTACCCCTTGGTGTTCAATCATGAGAGTGATTGGGGGAAATCAGTTGCCGTGATTTGTTCTCAGTGTATTTGCCACAATTGTCCAGTGGTACTGCCATCAAATCCAAGAGCAGCACACTTGGGAATCCTAGCGTTGAGCCCCCGTTTCCAACCACGTAACTCTCAGGGCAATGCTGCGAGGCCCCAATTTCCTGCAGGACTTCGACTAGAGATATTCCGCTTTCCCCACCAGCAGGTAGCCAGCTTGTACCGATAGGATAGGGGTTGCCTGCGAGGACTAATCTAGTGCATTCCAGTGGAAGATTAAGGGTAGGCAGGAATCTCCGGAAGTTTTGATGTCATAAGCATGCCTGAAATCAGGTAGGTGACAACCAAAACCAATCTTTTCATTTTGGGGAGCCAATCTGTGGCCTAGGAGTCTGACCAACAGTTGTTGTAGGGTTTCAAGCTATTCGTGGCGACAGGGAGGCATCCATACTGATTTTAAGAGAAGTAGTAATAGGTTGCTGATTCTGCGAGAAGTCATTGGAACTTGGATGTTGATTCATGCCAGGGGCTGCAGCTACAGGGAACGTCCTGTCGCCTTCCATAGTTTTTTCTTTTAGCAACCTCAATGACAGGTTGCCGTACTTGTATTGGACACCTTTGACCAGTTTCATGTTGCCATGATTCACCAATTTCAAAGCGCTGTTTACAAACGGGGCCTGAGATCAATAAAATGTTGTCAGATTGTCCGCCTGCTATCCCCAGCATCAAGAAACACGGGTTGATGATAATTGTTTGCTCGATGGTGGTGAGGGTTCACAGACCGGGGAGCATGCAACCGTTGAGAACCTAGTTATCCTATCCCACAGGCGCATACGCACACAGACAACCTCGAACACATGCGTATGTACGGCGTTCGCACGTGAAACACTGTGGGAAGGATCAGATGCACACCACATGGATGAATGAACATATGAAGGCACACGACGGAAACTGAGTGGATTTGTGCTCTTGGAAGGGATCGAACATGACGGCAGTGCTGACCGGAACGGGGGGCGCACAGGTTCACAAGCGGAGGCATTTGCTGTACAAGCTGAAGGACCGACGGATCAGCGAAGGTGAATGCACGTGGGTTTTTCCCGAAAAGAGGTGCTGTACCCGGCCCCTTGGTTGGGTCCATATTCAACATGGCCATTTGGAGGATTGGGGTATGCCATGGAGGTCTGCCAACTAGCCCACAAGCATTCATCAAGCTAGAACAACTAGGACCATCAATCATTGCTATTGATTGCAATTAGTCAAGAATCGTAGCTATGGCTACATAGCTACAACATACTATAACTAAATAAATGTACACAATTGGTTGAGGCGCTCGTAAAGATCAGCCATCATTGGTAGTTAGACTATACTAGCATGCTACAATAGTAGCTTGTTCTTAATCTAGAAAAATATGTCCCTAAATTGTAGCCAAGACTATGACAGTATTGTAGCATCAAAATGGAGGACCAAGAATATGATGCCATCGATTTACAACAACATGGAATAATAGCGCTGTGAAGAATAAGCTAGCATAATAACAATCAACTTGTTGGTTATTTTCATTGATATCAATTACCATCATATTGATAGTAATTGGTTATTTCTTTCATTAGTTACCCCCATGAATGACAAAGACAAAGACTATGCTCATCTTGCCATTTGCCCGGAGTTCAAGGACAAGCGACATCCCGTCAGCATCGCAAAGGGTACACGGATGGAAATGGATGGATTAATCGAGGAAGATGCCTGATCTATCATTATAATCATAATCCATTGGAAATGGAGGTTTTATCGACTATAAAATCTATGGAAAGCATTTTTTCTTATGGATTTTATTCGGTTTATTCGGTTTGTTGAAAACTAATGTGCATGATCTTGGGTCACATTTGTGAATAATAAGAGGGGCAACCATGCAATTTTCCAAATTGCTTGGCGAGTCTATGGAGGGGTCAGAAGCAGAAAACAACGAGAGAGAGAGAGAGAGAGTACCCAACTCTTCCTCCCTTCAGCCAGGGGCGGATGTGAAATTGAGAGATAAGTGACTGAGATCACTGAGATCCTTGGCCTTTGAAACGATCCCACGCTCGAGGACGGTTGTATAGCGAAAAATGGTAAAACATCTATAACCTACTAAACTAGTATATGTAGTCCATTATTAACCACGGTGCTCATAGGTAATTATCATAGATACCAATTTACAATCTGGTTTGACAGCAACTCTGGCTCATCATGGTTTTCCGGCGCGTACCTTTGGGTCTCCTATGGGTCGCCCAAGTCCTTTGCCGCAATGATGCTGGACCGTGGCAGGAGGGTGTCTTTGACTGGAGCCCAGACGATGATGAGGACGAGAATGAGCTTGATCTGGAAAGTTCCCTGCGCGGTGACGATTTGCCTCGAGACTAGAAGAGAATCTGTGCCCTTTTTTAGGTGAACGAATTTGAATATGTCAAATCAAATGGCACGCCACTTCGCCGCAGACAAAACCCTTGGGTTGTTTATTCATTTGCAGAACGGTGATGCTTGGTTTACGGCCCAAAGGACAAGGAATGATTTGAGTCCATTTTTGTCCAAGTTTTCTTTCCTCCCCATGGAGGTTAAATCCTGTTAATTCAAAGAGGCAAGCAACTTCAATAACTTGCCGTGGTACCAATCGCATGGCCAGCGCAGCTTGCTCGGTAGCTTGGCCTTGTGATGCCTTGTGTACCGTCTCACGCCCCGGTGCAAAGGGAGCATGCCAAACCCGCCATGAACTCCACTTTCCCCTCAGCCTCGCTATCTAAATTACTGAAGCAATGCTCCCCAGTGGGCTATGGGGCATATCAATCTGGAGCCAAGTATGAAATTTACCAAGCATCCCCAAACAGTGCCTGAACTATTTGCGAATGTGAAACTTAACAACTGATGATTTTCTTGAGCCTGCGATGTGCAAACGGGGAATGGAACAAATTGAGGTTAGTGGTCACCCCTGCTTGTGTATCTTCAACACTTGACAGTTTGCTCAGCCGGTATGGCGCTCCAGAAGTATTTGCACAATTTGCACTAGTTAATTCACACAAGTTCAACCAAGCACCAAAAACCGCGTCTCCTGAAAGGAGGTTTGCGGCCGGCCGGCCCAAGATGGGTCGGTGTTGCCACCTCTCCAAGAATCTCACTGCTGAAATCAGAAGTTAGCTACTGCCCATGCATGGCAGCCTTGCCATGGCATCCAAAGCCTCGAATATTTACTAAGCAGCCGAGCTGTTCTTGGTGAGGGTGTTTGGCACACAGTTGACTTAGGTACTTCAACCTGAGAAAGGCAAGTGAGAAAAAGCGAATTTGCGGTCCTTCAGCACTGGCAAGGTACAACTTGATGCAGTCGAAATGCTACTCAATCAAGTGCCAGATGTTTTAGACTCTGAGGCGTCCAATGTGGGATGTAGTATCTTGGGACACTGTTTTTTCTAAGGCATTGGGACATTGGAACTTGCTTGTATGCGCAGTGATAGTGTCTTCACGACGTGGATTCCCTGCCCCTGGAAGCAGCCGGTAAGGAGGTTGGATTCTGACATGATTACCATTTCACCTGCCACAACCAATACAGCTGACCAAAGAATCCGAAATCCTGCCCAAACCTAAGATCAGCACTGCGCCACTGAATTGCCTTAGATTGCCTCAGGGGTGATGGCTGGTTTGACCAAACACGGGGCAATAAACAACATGCAAGCGCGTTTTCAAGTGTCCATAGATCAAGTAGGTGCCAAAATTCCATACGTATTTGTGTAGACTTCTAAGTGGAAAAGTCACACGCGTTCACAAGGGTCCACATTGGCTAAGTGTTTGCTTTATGCTTAAGTTATTTAAAATGTAGTAAAACTGTATTTTGTAGACCTGTGTGTAACACATCTCCGTTAGACGAATCTCAGTGGTCTACAGTGACTCGTTGGTCGAAGCGTTGGGCGTTATGCCGAGGCCTGGCCGGCGCGAGGCCAGCTGCGAAGCTTCCAAGCCCAGGTTGAAACTTACCGTGTTGCATTGGTGGTGAATGTGGGGTCCGGGTGAAGCGTAGGTACTGGGGACGAGATGGTTCAGCACGGTAGGTTCGCGCACGAGATGGTGCAGCAAGCCCAAGAGCAATGACGAAAAACTATCTGCAGCACATTTGGTGAACAAGATGATTGTATGGCGTGACTCAATGATGATGTTCGCCATTCAACTTCGACGTATCGGTCAGCGTTCAAGCTTCGATGTGCCTAATCATCCAAAATCTTCAGGCAGATCTCAGGCGTTGCCAGTAGTTGTTCAGCCAACCTTTGCACCCAGTACCTTTGGTAAAGTAACATGGCAATCGAAAATCCACCTTTTTTGGTTGCGAGCTAGAAATCACGGAATTTTCATTGCCAGGTGATATTACTTGAAGAGGGCAACCATCACATTTCGTTGGGCAAAAGTCAGCCACTGATATGATGTTTTTTTCTGACATTTGCTTCTCCAACGTACTTCAACACCAGTGGTAAGCATTCGGTATATGTCAGAGTTGCTGTAGTAGCTACCGGTGAAGGATGGACCGTGCTTTGCGCCATGGATCCACTTGCGAACTCCCGCATACACAAGAACTTCTTCAACGCGAGTTCGATTCTGACGCTGGGAATCTGTGGGTGCGGTATTTTTGTTTGTCATTCGCACCGTTTGAATGCCAAACTGCGAGTCTTAGTTTTTAGATGATAGCAAAAATTAACTCGCACAATAGTTAGATGTGGTAGAAAAAAACATGAGTCAAAAAGTGTTGCCTGGGAGGTCACACCAGAGGAAGGAGGTGTACTTTGCTTATCGGCAAATTGTAAAAGGTATCAGCCAGTCAGATGTGCTTGGTACAACTCAGGAGGTTGGAAGTCCTTGGTACAAGTCAGCATTTTAAAAAGCAGCCAGTTGTTCTATTGAAGCTCCAGGTCTTGGATGGCACATCTCCTGATACACATGCACCTCATCCAAGCTGTGAGGTAAATTTCTTAGCTTTGGAAACAACGCTTGTAAACTGCAAGGTGGGCCCTCCAGATACAAGTTCGTTGAGAAGCCATTTAGCAATCGTTGCTTATTGAGCTTCAGATTTTGCTGGCAGACAAATTAAGTGTCCTTTGCCCCCCGTGGGGGCTGAACACCAGATTTGTTGGACATAGACATAGTTTGCGTTCAGCTGGTAAGCCATATAGTGCCAACTGGGACCATGTCACAAAAGGAGTACCAAAAAGTAGGAATCCAAAAAAACAAAGTTGAATCAAACAAAGCCACATAATTGCAGTTGGTTGCAGCAAGCAAAAGTGATCTCCCCAAAAGACAAACACGACTGAGTCAAAGATATGCGAAAACAGCCAGGCATCCTTGCAACAGGCGAGGAGGGAAGAAGGTAAGAAAGGAAGAGACGAATGGAAGGAAGGAAGAAGGAAGGATGGAAATGAAGGAATGGAGGGAAGGAAGGCAGGGAGGAACGAAGGAAGGAAGGAAGAAAGTAAGGAAGAAAGAAGGGAAAATAGAAAGAAAGAGCGAACAACAACAACAACAACAACAACAACAACAACAACAACAACAACAACAGCAACAGCAACAACAACAACAACAACAACAACAACAACAACAACAACAAACAATAGGAAGAACCACGATAACGACACAAATAAGAAGAACACAAATAGCGGCAGCCTTCGTGACAGCGTCCACACCACAAGCCAGTTGCTGCACGCTATGGAGGCAGATGCTGAGACACAGCCATGGCTGTCTAAGACAACCTTTTTGGCTAATGGTGATTGTAAACAGACCCAGTTGTTGTGAAATTCAGGCCAGACTGAAAACCTTGCATTCAGAAAACCTCGAAAACACCTTGAAAAAAAACAACGACAGGAAAACCATCGGCCATGTTTGAAGAAAAAGGTTTCTTGGACATGTTTCCGTGGAATTCGGTATGTTTGCCATGTGCTTTTGTGGTAATGATCACTTTTTTTCAGGGGTCTTCATTGTTCGAAGGAATTCTTGTCAAGTCTTCCCAACAAAAAAGGAAGTTTCCTTGGAATGCTCGTTGTTTCTGGGCTGTTTTCCACATCTCTTATTCACATTCAGGATTTTGCATGTTGTTTGAGGTGTTCGTTGAGATTGTCTCAAGTTTATGACAGGTCTACCCCATCTAGTTTTCAAGGGCAATGAGCCGAGGCCTTCAGGACTAACAACCCAGTATGGTTTCTTTTCCTTTGAATGGAATCATCCTATTTTTCAGATTCCAGTCGTCATGATTTGCCAGGAAGAGTCTCATCCTGAACTTTCCGAATCTCTTTCGCCCGGATGCAGTCAAGACCTTCCAGGGACTATGGCATTGCTTTCCACCAATGGTGCTGCCAGCAAGGTCGCACTTGCAGCCCTTGTCCATGAAGAGGTGCACAAACAGAACCTCGAAAGAGCACAGTGAAATTGTTCTTTTCATGACGCCCTCTCTGATCGGGTCATGCAGAGGTTTGAGTTCGTTGAGCTTATCTTGCTACAGATCAGTATGGACAGGTAAGCAGAAAATAGCACACAACCAGATACATCACAAATACATACATACACAGGCAGAGATATGTATATATACTATATTTATATATATTATATGTATACTTATTTATTCATTTAGACACATGCGCCCGCCAGCACTTAAGCAACAACCAGTACCACTTTTGCTGCTGAGCTGATATGTGAACATGTTTATGCACATTTGTGTATGCAATATGCTGACTGAGGTGGGATTTGGAAACTTGATCTTCGCTCATTTTCATTTGGTATGTGGCTTCTTACGCGATGTTCGGACTTCAATTTGTTCCTTCCCGTTTTCTGCTTGCTATGGTCCATTTGACCCTTTAAGCTAGAATGTAATAAACCGTATCTTATCCATACCTTATCCTTGAAGGATCTTGCAGGATTGATCATGGCCAAGGCGGCACCCAATTTGCCACTGCAAAAAGGTGGTGGATGTTGATCTAGTCCTTCAGCCAGTTTTTTTTGCAAATGTTCGGGTATCAATCCAGTCCCAATTGCTGGTACATGGTAACTTGAAAAGCCCTTCGCGAGAAGTTCAATGTTGATTCTAGGTCGAACAAATTGGATCCCATGTTAAGCTTGTAGATTGTTTTTTTGTTGGGTCCCAATTGCTAGTTGTTTGGGTCTCCTACATTCCAAAAACATTGCTAATTGTTTTACAATAAAATTGCTAACCAAAAACTTATTTGGAGACCTGCTGGTTTTGTACTTGAACGGGTCCCAGTTGCTGGTGTTTGAGGAACGGGTTACTTGGACTTCGTCAGCGTCTTGTTCCCTCACGCCTGGCAGAAGACCGGCGCAGCCCAGGGGAAGAGGTGTCGGAGGCTGGCCGATGTCTTGGTCTTGGGCAGTTTCCGGGACGGGTCCAGTTGGCAAAACTGCTGGGTGGGCGAGTGTAGCTGTTGTACTTCCATGATGTCCGCATGTCAGCTCTGACATTGGCTAGTTTCAGAACCCAATATAGCAAATGACAGTTGATGTTTTGATGCTCCCTGATCCTGATGTGAAGTGGTTGAGCTACCTGCTACTACCTACCTCTACCTGTAGTACTATTCCCGCTGCACTTTTACCCATACTACTCCTTTTCTTCCATTTGCGCTGCCTTGTAACAGCCACAGGGGGAGGGGGGGCCAGCAAAGACATACAACGGGCAGGGCGGACAGGGATGGGAATTTGATATGCTTGCCTTCTTCAACGTCACTACGTTTCTGGATTGCATGGGTGGGCGAGTACCTGCTTGAATTTGCAGGATCGCAAGCAGAATCTTTGCTCGTCACATTTCAACGTTCTTAACTCTTGCCGAACAAGAAATGTTGCAAAGTTTGGAGGCTGGCAAGTACTCGCTTTCGGTGCACGCGATCCCTAAATTGCCTCGGCCTCCCACCTTCTTTGCGGATACTACCTGTCGTGCTCTGAATAAGTTTCCATCATTTGCCCATTTGTTTGAAGTCAAACCTGGTAGCTACCAAAGACAGCAATCGTTTGACAAGTTTTGACTTGAATACTTTTTTTGGGTGAGATATCCGATGGCCAAGAAATGCACGACTTTCTTTGATTTGGTCCTGGTGCTGTTTGGCATGTTTCCGGAAAAACTATCTCTTGGAAAAAGATAGCAAAGGTTGCCCGTGCCTTTGAGCAAACAGTATGTGCCAAACTGGCAACACAAGATCGGATACTCAACAAGGACGCGGAAGGATTTCCTGAGGAAAGTGTTGAATCAGGAAAAGCCAGCAGTGGCAGCGGCTGAGAAGTATTTCTGCGAGCACTTGAGAAGACAACAAAGACTTGCCAGAACCGCCATGAAACCCCTGCCAGTGAAGTTTACCATGTAGATAGATTTTCCATCCTTGTCCCGGAGGTCTTCTGAAGCCCTTTGTTCCAATGAATCACTATATCTCATTAGAGTTTTATTAAATGAGCTTACTGAAGCATGTGTAATATCAAGAGCATGTTAGCAATTTGCCTGTGAGGGCAACGCGCACGACAGGAACGTTGAAAGGTGAAAGGTCTGTTTGTAGATGTTGCTTGAGTACACCGCGCACCTGATCGCCACAAGACCGGAACAACTCGTTGCTATCGGACAGTAATGGCGAGAGTGAAGAGGGAGGAAAGAGACCTACAGCTGAGGTTGAGGAGAGACAGACACACCATATGCCACAGACTTTCCAGCAGTTGCCGGTGCTTTGTATATGGTGTCCTTCTGTTGATTCCCCCTGCTTCAGTTTGGCAGCCTGACGCGTGCAAGGGAAGTCCAGGGTAGTTGGAGGTGCCTATTTCGGAAGTGATATCAGTCAAGCTTGTTGTGGTATTTCATGGCGTCTATCTGTGTAACCATTCGTAATGTTCATTCTCAACATAATGATCGATTATCATCACTCTAGTGGATAGTAGGTTGCAGTATGTTGCGGGATTGTAACCCCATGGGCTCCAACGTTGACTCAGCAGCATCCCGACTGAACGGGAGGTTGGGCGTCCACTGGTCGACTCTAAACTGCTTGGGTCACGACTTGGAAAACATGCTGGGCCTCATGCGGAGTGGTGCACTGGCCGGTAGCTGGCAGTCCATTTTGACATCCCTGGGCGGACCGTTTCGCAGTTTCCTGGTGGCATATGCTCAGGCCATGATGGCGGGGCTCAGGGCTTTTGGCCTGGGGGCCATGAACATGTGCAGCATTGTCTGTAGGCCTCCCGCACTCTACCTGATATATCCTGATATGGTGTTTGGTGCTCATGTTGCGGTCTTGGCAAGGCGATGGAACATCACATGCATTTGGCTTTTTGGCAAGGAATCAGGTTTATGCTGTTGTTTGTGTTGGGGTCGTTGGTTCCCATGGTTCTGCTGGTGTGCTGTGCTCTCGGGGCTGTAGGCACTATTAGGTGCTTTCAGTGATCGTATTGCTGTTGCTGTTGATGCAATTCCTGCCAGTGTTGCGATTGAGATTAATGCTATCAGACTGCACTTGTTGCTGTTGCTGCTGTTGTTGCTGTTGCTGCTGTTGCTGCCGT
>VSDK01028027.1:30034-55238 GCA_009767595.1 Symbiodinium kawagutii
TTTCACATATTTTTTTTTTTTTTTTTTTTTTTTTTCGGGAGGATTGCCCACAACCTGTTCAGAGACTAAGCACTCTGCCCTCGCCACTGTTCTTGCCCTCGTCA
Source organism: Symbiodinium kawagutii (assembly GCA_009767595.1). NCBI lineage: Eukaryota > Dinophyceae > Suessiales > Symbiodiniaceae > Symbiodinium > Symbiodinium kawagutii. Next base: position 30,139 of record VSDK01028027.1, read on the forward strand.
GCGTCCACAATGGCAAGACATGCACAAAAAGTGAGGGCCAACAATGAGCTATGACACATGAAAAAAGTGTTTTGCAAAGTGAGCTCAGCAATATTAAGCGCAATCATCATAATGCTGTAATCCCCTTGCAATCTTGAAGAAACAATCAAAAATACACATAACCAAGATGGTTGCTGCCCCAATTTTGAAGGCTTTGAAACAAGAACCGTATGAACATAAGTACATCATAATGGCGCTGGAGAAAAAGTACAGCATAATAAATAAAAACTTCACTTGCACGGGAACACATGTGCATGTAACATACCCAAACAACCGACGCTATCCAGCTTGCTCCCGGGACACAAGTATATATTTGTGGTGGAGCCATTGTGTCATGAATAGCTGTGACTCTTCATTTGCTTTTGGTGTTTCATGTCTATTCATTCCTTGGCCTGGAATGGTTGGTATGTTTCTGTGCTTTATGCGCTGAATAACCATTGTACCCTACGATTTTAAACCAATGGTTAGTGTTTTTTTTTACTTGTCTCCTTTCATTCACCCAGCAGCTTTTGGCATCCGCAGAGCCAACTGGCCCTCAGGATGTGACCATGCAGTACGGATCTCGCTTTGATGCCAACAAACAGTGGGTGGGTCCGGAAGCTCGACACATCTTGGCCTCCTTTATTGGAGCACCTACGCATTGTTCCAGGAGACTGCTCCCGTGTCTCCTGTGTGGGTAATGCATCCTGGTATTCAAATGGTTGCCCTGCGCTCACATGTTTGAACAATTCTCCATGAGAGGTATGACTCCGTGAGCCCATGCTTGGATCCTATCGCCACTAAACCAGCAATGAAGCATATTCACCATAGTCAACCATATGATGATCGATTCTTACCCATGGTGATCGCCCGCAACTGCCCACTGTGACTGCCATCCGCAATGGGCAATTGTCCCTGGAAGCCCGAGCAAGAAAACAGCTTGTATCAGGAAACGAACTGCACCATGCATCAATGATTTGCTTGTCATTCTTCATCCGCATGCGCTCCTGCCGGGCTGCGCCTGCAGGAAGGATTTGGTAGACCTATGGCGCGGCAAGAAGGGGACAGGGCTACACGTTCTGGCAGACAAGCTGGACAACTATTCCCAGGCAGAAAACACTTCGTGGTTGCATCATGTTGCATCGGCAACACATACTACTGGGCTGATGCTTTTTGGGAATTGAGGGCTGTTTTGAGAGGAGTTTCCGAAGCTCCAAGCTGATAGATCGCTAGCTCCACCTGAAAACTGTGGAGGCCAATCAGCTCCCATCATTTCCCTTTTCGCAGGTTCTGCAGCAGAGCCGTTTTTGCCTGGCGCCTTGGCATGGTGCTCCCTGGTTGGGTAGCGGTGCGGATGTCCTCACCAACTTATGAAATTTTGTCTTGGAAAACCATCAAGTTCTTTGGAACGCCGTTTGTGGCCGGGAAGTGTGGGGTTTATTCAATTGTCCGGCAACAGTTCTTAAGATAGATCACTAAACATGAACATGTAAGTGCCTACATTCAGTAGCTGCACATCCAATCCAAACACAAAAAATACATTTGCCCATCAGCCGTCCCAACTTAGTTCGTCACATCCCCATTGGCCCCTTCAAGATGCCGATGTGGTGCAAGCATGAGGTCTTGGATGGCCACTTTCCTTGGACGATTCGTTTGGCCGACGCGTTGCAACATGGCTGTGTGCCAGCAGTGATTTCCGAATCTTTCCACCCTCCTTTCCATCGCTTGTTGGTGCCTTGGCTCTCCTAGAGGCATGGCAGTCTGACAGGTGATGGAGGATGACTTGGGGTATCCAGTTCGAAGGACCTAATATGGGTTTGGCAGTGATGCCGGGGGTGTAGGCTCTTTCTCCTTGGAAGCATTCGCACATGGACAACCTGAGTTCCATGAGGGACCTCTTGGTTAACTTGGAGGGCGCAGCTTGACGCCGGGGGTCAATGAAGCTCAGAATCGGAACGCTAGACTTTGGTGGTGGTTGGCGAATGATGGTTAGCTATGTTTGAAAATCCGTAGCAATGGTATAGTTAATGGTTAATCAAATAATCATACTTAATTACTAGGGAAGGAATGCTTAAATCGTGGCTGTTGATGATCAAGAACAAATCAGGAGGGCTGAGAATGGATACTGAACATTATGATGATGGTTGGTAATGCATCGTTTAGTTCTCTTTGGCGATGGCTGCAGTAACTTTAAGTCATTCTCGAAGATGCCACAATTATGGTAATGATGGTCCATGATTCTCTAGTTGGTGCTGTCTTCCCCGTGCTTCAACCAGAAACCATGCAGTTGGATAGTGGCCCTGCTCCTGCCGTTTTTGGGAGCACCACTTGCTCATCACGCTACACAATGAGAATGGAATACTGACCCTTGTTTACCTATAGATAAGATAACTGGGTCTTTTTATATATAGAGGTAGGCACACATTTGCCATACATGGAGCATTTGGGTCATTATAAATCTGAACTAAGTGTCCAAATTGGTTTGAACATGTTTGAAGTTTGAACCATGACGTGGGTAAGAGAGTGGAATGGATGACTCAACCTTGAGGTTTTGTCAGATTTCGTGCGCTTATATGAATCGTTTCGTCCTTGTGGGGTCGCCATGCATTTCCAACCATTCCGGCGAGGCTTGGACGAACGAAGGAAGTTTCCCTGCCGTGTTCATCCATCCTCGATGGATGCCTGTGCTGGATCGAGTGCTGGCACAGATTCCTTACGAAGCTTGGGCACCTGGGACCTAAACAGTGGTAGGTGGTTTCTTCAAATAGGAGACCCCCAAAATGGTTGCTATATGGCTTAAAAACCCTATTGATAGGGATGATAGGATTACCAAAACATGCTATCTATAGAGGACCCCCAAAGCGGTTGGTTTATTACTATATGTGGTTGATATTGGATGATTTGGGGGTCCCCTATTTTGAGAAACGCCCATTTGCAGCAGTTTGAGCATCAGCGTTCCCAGATGCACATGCAATGTCAACGCGAGCCCTTGGGTGGGATGATTTGATGAGATGCATTTGCTCGCGTGGCTTGTGCTTGGGAATGTTTGTACGAATGCATTTGCACATTGCATGCATGGAATTAATTGGAACGAGGACAACCGGCTACTCCCTAGCATCCATGAGCATCCCTCAAAGCGATTTGTGTGTGGAGCCATTAATTTTGGAACTACATTCAGGGTCATAATGTGGGTTGCCTGCAATGCAGCCTAGCTGATCAGTGTGAGCTTGCTTTGATTTTTCCCAGTCCTGCACCCGTATTTGTGTACATACTGGGGAGTAAACACTCGTGTTTGGCCTTGCCTACTGAAAATCCGAGACATCGGATCTGGCACTCACGATGGTTGATTAACCTCAGTCTTGGGGTAGCCATTCCCAAATCAAAGCCTTAGCTGAAGATGCGCGTTGCTACCAAGTGCTGCCACTGAACTCGACACCATGACTCTTTTGGACTGATTTTTGGAACACCTTCAGCCCAGGTAGAAATGCAAGCTTTGACAATTGTGTTGGCAAGGACAGCCCTGGGACAGAGATTCAGGCTTTTAAAAGGAAATGTTTTCATTTGAAAATTGCTGATGGATGAAACAGCAGTGTTTGGTTGGTTTGGAAACCAACAATGATTCGGGGGAGGAACACGTTGGTGAGATTGCGGACCATTGGCACTTTTATGGCAAATTCTATTGCAATTCGTCGCTCATCATCCTCGAATGTCCTATTTTGTCCCCACTTGTTCATTTTTAGTCTCCCAAATCTCCTTTTTGATGTTTGTTCTGCAAGGTCCTGTCAAACATTTCAATTTCCTTTGACAGGAATCACTGCCCTGCTCCCCATCCTCATCCTCATCCCTATGCCAGATCATTCTAGGTTGCACGCTAGCAACCCTTGCTTTGAAGCCAAGCTGGGTAGGGCAGATTCTGTTTCGAAATGTATATCTCCATTGTCCACGGGGATGTGCGACCATAAGCTGACTGATTGCTGGCTTGGAGATAGGGAGCCCAGATATGTCCCAGGATGCTCGATTTCAAGTACTCCTGGTCCCCCACGGCAGCTTTGGCTGAAGTCTTCCTCTCCAGCTTGGAACGTCGCTGAAGAGCTGAAGCAAACATAGCCACATCCGAATCGATTTCCGGGGCATCTCAAAGTGGATGCATTGCTATTTATAGATTTTCTGGCTGGTGGTTTCAAGCATTGTTATTTTCCATAGTAGTCATTAACGAATGATTGGTTGACTCATGTTGCGCATACGGTTGAAACCACTGATATTTTTCATGACGGGGTGGTTCAACCACCAACCAGTTCTTGTGCTCTCACATTGGGGCCTGCCTGAGTCCAAAGTGACTCCTGTCGAGACATGGGGGAGATCCCAGGCCAAACCCTGCCGGTCCTGGGCCCCCGAGGCTAAGATCTTGGAGCAACGGTGACGCTTGCTTTCAGGGATGACCACGAAGACCAGGTTTCTTATAGTTGGGTTAGTTGGGTTAACCTTCAGCTTTCCTGACATGATTTTGGCGCAGTCATACTGAAAACACTGTAATTGAGATATGCAGCACGCAGGCCCAGGTGTTCCAGACGTGCATTCGGAACTCTCCAGTGAAGATTTCCTAAGTTTGTATAGCTGGTTGGTTGTTCTACATTGTTAACAATTGGTTGGTTGACTAATATTTTTCAGGGGTTGAAATTACCAACCAGAAGTGCATTATGGTGCCATTAGTGGTCTATGTCCAACACCACAGCTTCACCCAAAGCTCAAGACTCACCCTTCAAGAACACCCACTGGATGCCCTGGCAAAAAAAAGAACACAGCACATCTCATACAGCATCACCAAGCATTGCCACACTATCCCCAAAGCAACACCAAGAATTACCAAATCCCCAAAGATCTGATTTTGTGAGCTTGGCTTACTACAGCTGCGTGTTAATGATTGGGATCCGGCCAAAGTACGGGGCGGTCGACTCTATGCGGCGATGGCTAAATGGAGAAACATGGAACAACTTCTGTAGGTGTTTGCCGCACCTGCGGTTCAAGTGGATACACCATGTATTTTGACCATGTTTTGACCATGTTTCACCATGTTTGTTTTGGATATCAGGTGTAATTCAAACTTAGTTCCCCAATCATTTCATTTTATATCTGACGAATTGTTCATTTAGGTCAACGTTTGCATAACTCAATTTGCGACTCCTTCAGGATGCATTGCAGAGCCCATGTACCGCACAGACACAAACTTGAACAGTTCGGACAGTTCGGATGCCTGGGAAAGCTCAGCAGCCATGGCACGGCCACCGGGGTCACAAATGGCAGTCGAAAGCCATGTTTTTGTTGATTGGATTGGGCAGCCTGTGCCTTTTCATCACGTGGTATCTGCAAAACGCAAGTTTGGAAGCGTTAACCCCACCAGAGGCTCTGAAACACCAACAGCAGCAGCAATACTACGCGGCTGCATCACGGCGTGACACTCCCAAATTTGCACCATTGCAATTCAAATTTGAAATTTGCAATGGACTGACCAACCAAAAGCTTCAAATCTTGGATGGGGCTTTAGTTGGCCTGTTCTTGGGTGCGCAAATTATTTTCCCAAAAGGGATTGTCATGAACGGTGCTCAGTTCGTGTCAGTTTCCAACTTAAACCTGAAACCTGCGGATCACATTTTCAACATGACTCGCTTTGAGAAGAGAATGCAGCAGCACTACGCAGATTTCTGGTGCCGTCGGCCAAGCAGTGAAGCCTTTAGGCTTTGGTGCAGCGACAGCCCACCTGCGGCCATCGTGTATGACAATGAAATTCCTGCCGATGCTGTACAGGATGTCAAGCTTAAGGCTGAACAATGGGGGCCAGAAGCTCTTGTAGCATTTGGGAACGGGGCCTACCAGCGAATCTTCGCAGAAAGTCGCTTGACGTTAAGAAGCCTAGTTTTTCGGATAATAGAGCCCTGTCAATTCTGGTTCAACGTGAAGGTTGTGGAAGGGACTGCTTTCTGGAACGAATTTTGGAGGATATACAATGCCTTGGATTTCAATGATCAGATTCTTCAGCTTGGTGAAAGCACCAAACGATACTTCCTGACCCGCTTCGGAGAAGCCGCAAGGTTCAAGGCACAGAAACTAGGCTATGATGTGGATGAGGAAGCGATTCAATATAGTGGTTATCACGTTGTTCACTTACGGGCAGAACAGGATTGGCAGGAGCATTGCCGGATTTGGGCATCGTGGAAGGAACGCAGGGACAACTGTTTCAACAACACCTGGCATATCGGAAATGTCCTGCTGTCAGAGGGTATCTCTCCAGCTTTGCCGGTCTATTTGGCTACAGGACTTACGGAAAGCGAAGTTCAGGATCTACGAAACATCCCTTCCATGCGCAGCTTTTTTCGTATCTACACGGTGATCACCAAAGGCATGTTGGGCTTGACCACGGATGTGGGCGAGGAACGTGAGTACTGGGCTGCTGTGGATTTCATCTTGGGTGAGGATGCTGAATGGTTTGTCGGCAACAGCATTTCCACGTTTTCTGCGTTGATGATGGAGATCCGGGCCAGGCGCAACATGCCATCCATCCCTTACAATGGAGGCAAGATGGCCTTGGAGGAGATCGATTGCTTGCGGCCTCGGGAGATGATCCTCATTCCTCCGGTGAGACCGGCCCTCAAGTGGTTGTTCACCCTGCCCCAATTTACGAAGCTTCACGACGCAGCTTACAACACAACCATGGCAGCATTGACCAGTGCCTTAGCACATACGCGTTTGGTGCCCGTTTGTGTCACTGCGGCCGATCCGTATTCGCCAGTGGTTGTTCGCTTGGCATCCATGGGTGTACGGATCCTCTACCACGAGCCAACTTGGATCAACGAAGCCAATCAAGTTGTTGAAGCCTGGAATCTACTTGCGAGCCGTTCAGGGTTTCAGTACATGCATCCAATACATGTGGATGATGTGATGGAAAAATGGATACGCATGGACATACCTGTTCTAGGGATCCTGGACACTTTTGTTCTTTACACTGACTCTGGAGTTGTATTCACCGAAGATGTGACGTGGAAGGATGTTCTTGGGGACAACCATCAGAATTTGGCTCGCTCCATGCAACGGAAAATGTTTTCCGGCCCTTTCTTCAGCGCTTACGCTACTCCTGGAAAACTGGGCGTGCCCAGATTCTTTGCAGTACCTGACAGCGGGGGAGGGCGTCATGGCATTATGTTTATGAATCTGAAAAACTTGAGGGACTCATATGACGTGTTCCGAAGCTTTGTGCTCCAAAAGGAGCGTTTGCTCACTGCAGCGGGCGGTGATCCCTGCTCTTACTTGGATTTTTACGATGAAAGATCCTCCTTGCCATCCTGGGTTGGCATCCGCTCCTTCGCGAGCGTGTGAGCTCCCCCAGGTTGGCACGGTACAATATGGTGCCGAACGCTTGGCTCATGCCACACGGTCTCACCATGACGTAAAACGAGAGGACGCGGCAGACCGATTGGCTCTGTCCTGCTATCCAGCTGTCAATCACCATCATCACCATCAGGTAAACGGTCCGTAGCTGGTGATCAACGGGATTTCTCGTTTATAGAAGGTTTATTAATATCGTGTTAGTGTGGACCTCCCATGATAGGTTGAAAAATGTTCAACTAAATTCCAAAGCCTGATGTCACGGACACAGCGAAGCTCACTGACCCCAGCTGCAAAGATTGCTGCGACAGGTAGTTCCTTTGATGGCCACGATCTCTTAAAGCGGCGTCCTTGGAGAAGCGAGCGAGAGAACAGAAATCCTGCAATTCGGCACCCTTGCTGCCCTCCACGTCAACTCAATTCATTCCTGCACCCTTTGCTTTGCCTCAAAATTGGACGTGTTGTTTGATATTTCCCGCTATTTTTGTTGAGTTTATCTCTGATTTTATTTACCTACATCTATATCATGAAGACGATGATTATGATGATGATGATGATGATGATGATGATGATGATGATGATGATGATGATGATGATGATGATGATGATGATGATGTCATCATCACCATCATCACCATCATCACCATCAACTTCATCATCATCATCATCATCATCATCACAACCTCAACACCATCATCATCATCATCATCATCATCCTCATCCTATTCCTCATCCTCATCCTCATCCTCATTTTCATCCTCATCATCCTAATCCTCATCATCATCATCATCACCATCACCATCACCATCGACCATCACCATCACCATCATCATCATCATCATCATCATCATCATCGTCATCCTCATCCTCATCCTATTCCTCATCCTCATCCTTAATTTTATCCTCATCATCCTAATCCTCATCATCCTCATCATCATCACCATCACCATCACCATCGACCATCACCATCACCATCATCATCATCATCATCATCATCATCATCGTCATCCTCATCCTCATCCTATTCCTCATCCTCATCCTTAATTTTATCCTCATCATCCTAATCCTCATCATCCTCATCATCATCACCATCACCATCACCATCGACCATCACCATCACCATCATCATCATCATCATCATCATCATCATCATCATCATCATCATCCTCATCCTCATCCTATTCCTCATCCTCATCCTTAATTTTATCCTCATCATCCTAATCCTCATCATCCTCATCATCATCACCATCACCATCACCATCGACCATCACCATCACCATCATCATCATCATCATCACCATCATCATCCTCATCCTCATTCTCATCCTCATCATCCTCATCATCATCACCACCACCATCGACCATCACCATCATCATCATCATCATCATCATCATCATCATCACCATCACCATCATCATCATCATCATCATCATCATCATCATCACCGTCATTACCATCATCACCATCATCGCCATCACCGTCGTTGTCATCATCGTGGTCACCATCATTGTTATCATCACCATCGGTATCATCGTCTTTGTTGTCATCGTCATTCGTTGTTTGTACTGATTGAGTTTTTATTTTGTTGAGATTAGTATTTGTTGAATTAAAAAGATATTCGAATCTGTTTTTAAATCTTTCTACCCACACTACCGGCAGTACCTACAGTATCTTCAGTTTCATTCATGATTATCGTGTTCACTATACAGCCATCTTGATGCTGCCGACTTGTATCATTGTTCTCTTTGCATTTCTTTGCCGTGCTGTGAAATAGGAATCTTCAGCTGCTCACGTTCATTTGAAGCATCATTCCGATGACATCGGCATCATTTCAACAGGGCACCAGCACCACGAAGATGGTAGCAGTCAGGGTTGCTGATCTACGGCTGCAAGGTAAAGATGGTGAAACATGGTGAAACATGGTGAAACCTGAAACGCTTCGGCCGTTTGGGCTCAGAAATCGCGCTGGCAGTGCCTTCTTCCGCGTGCCCCTGCGTGCCGGGCGGCACTCCTTCCCCCTTCGGTTTGACGCGACGCGACGCGACGTCATGCAGCAGCTCCGCTGGGTGCTGTGCATCCAGGCGGTCGCCCTGGCGACCGCAACTTGCTTGCCAGATGGCATCCCCGCAGAACGACGGAAGGATTTGAAGGATCAACAGACCGGTGAAACCTATCCCATGGGAATGTTTGTGAACGGCTGCTCGACTGCAGAGATTCCTTGTAAATCAAGACTGATATCGAGTGATATCCAAGATCTCGACCCCAAGCATTGATTTCTCCACAGGCGTATGTTTCTTTTGGTGATGAATATTTTCCTCGAAATATTCAATCCATTCGGAGGCAGAGGATTTTCCTGGGGGAATCCAAAAAAGTATGACAAGCATAGACCGCTTGCGACCCAGCCGCAGCTTGCCTGTTTCACTGGGTTGGTTGATGGATGTGCATGCGCTGTGACACTGCGAGGTTGGGCTGCAGCCGTCATGAACAACGAGGTGGCACGCATCATTCTCCAAGAGAAGATGGGTAACTTGCCACAGTTGCGACCACGGTTGCATAGGGTTGGCCATGGATGTTCAGTTTGCCACGTGGGGATGGGCCATTTTTTGACTTTATAGGAGGTCCACCAAGGCTACAGGGTTTTGACCCACACCATATTATGGAAAACAAACGTCCGACTACCTTCTTACCTGGTGAACATCTTCTTTCATGGATCATAGTAGATTGCTTAGATGGTCGCAGCATGTCACACTCTGCTTTCAGCAAGCAGACCCACTGCTGCTGAGCTGAGCTCACATAGCCGTGCAAAGATAGGCAGCCCCTCCTGGCAACAATGCTCCATTAGTCGCTACAGTGACAGCATGTTGACACTCTGCAAGATGAACACATGAACAGTAGATCCACAATCAATAAGCCATCAGACTGGGACCTCATATTTGATGGTTCCTGATGGTTCGTCAGTAGGGAGATCGAGGGAAGATAGGGTAGCCAGGGTATGGTCATATACACCCGGACCCATTGTAAGCTGGTGGCCTCTGAGCTTCCAGAGTTCTGCTGCCGAAAACACCCGCAGAAGCTATTCCCGGCCCAGTTTCCAGTGAGGTTTGAATGTCGAAGACAAGGGGCCCGGAGCAGCCACCGTGGACGGATTTTATGCACTCACTGGGTGCACCACTCCGCTGACCATTGGAGACAGGGGATGTGAGGGCGTCACAAAGACTTACGTGCACGCTTCCTTGGAGGTGTGGTCTGAAGGTTACAAGACAGAATGGGACTTTCTTCAAGAAAATTACCCACACCTCGCTCCAATCAATGTCGGCAACATGGGCTACAATGGCAAGGTCTCATACTATTTCAGTAAGGAGGTGAGAGATGCAGCCTGGGAAGGTGAAGGTCTCAACCTTGACTACTACAGGGGCTACAACATCTCCTGGCACGATGCTGCCAAATACTTTGATTCACCTTTTGCCTTGAACACATCCACTTTGATGCATTGCAATGATACGCGAATGATGATCACCGCTGTCATGAAATACTATGCTGAGCAAACTGGTGACTGGGATGGTGTCGTGGTGGATGGAGAGGACCGTCCGTTTGGTTCGCTGCCTCCTTCCGGTCCTCTTGTGGCCTGAGATTTTGCAGAAATGTCCACATATTGGATGAATGGTTCGAACTTTAGATAACTTGACCGTTTAGTATAGATTAGTGACCACAGGTGCCTCGAAATATATCATGCACAGCCTTTTCCCAATTCTCCAAGTCCCCGTTTGTTTTTGCCCAATGACTGTAAGTAACTTAACTTTGTCTTGAAGTTGATTGGTAAGTAGATAATATTCATAAGTTATTGGCCAAATTTCAGTAACCATTAACAATGTCCTTTTGGTATGTTTGGCAAGGTGGGCATGAGTGCGACACTCTGGGGTCCCACGCAGTTTTCAGAAGTGTTTGTCCTGATTCCACTTGAGCTGTGAATTAATAATTATACTATATTATTCTGTTTACATGCACATATATCTGTATTTAAGTTTAGGCTATTCATGCATATGGTATTTGATGGCGTTTGCATTTGCATATGTACCGTGCAATTGGACAGGTGCATGAGATTTTATTTCTGCATGCGTGGTCACGCATGCAGACCACGCATCCACGGATTTGTTTTGGCATCCGTTTTTACTAGTAGATCATACATTGAGGTGATACGCATGCATAATATCAAAACGCAGCCTTGCAGATAAGCATATGGCCACGGCACTGGCACATAAGCATACACATGCTAATTAGTGCCTGTGATGTTTACATGATGAATTATATGATTATTATAATTAAACTTATTACGACATGTAGCATTTACATCAAATGTGCCCGTATTTTTCCTTTGTTCAGGTATGTATGCAGTGATGTAGTGTAACGCAGTGCAATCTAATGTCATGCAATGTTTGCCACGCATTTGTCATGTATGTATTGTATTGTGTTGTGTCGTGTTGTATTGTTTTGTTGTTTTCTTGTATTGTATTGTATTGTCTAGATTTGCCTAGTCTCGTTTTGCATTGAATTGTATTGTTTTGTCTTGTTTTGTTTTGTCTCGTCTCGTCCTGTCTTGTATGTAATGTTATGTTATGTTGTATAATTTACTGTAACGCCCTGCAAAAATGCATAATTGCATAATGTATAATGTGCAATGTACAAAAAAGTACTACGTTTATTGTTGAATGTATGGTGTGCAATGTGTGTTGTCTAATCAATGTATGCATGTATGTAAGTAAGTATGTATGAATGTATCAATGCAATGCAATGCAATGCAATGCAATGCAATGCAATGTAATGTAATGTAATGCCATGCAATGCAATGCAATGCAATGTAATGCAATGTATGTATTTATGGATGGATGGATGGATGGATGGATGGATGGATGGATGGATGGATGTAGGTATGTAGGGATGCAGGGATGTAGGGATGTAGGGATTTTTGTAGGTATGTAGGTTTGTAGGTATGTAGGGATGTAGGGATGAAGGGATGTAAGAATGAAGGGATCTACGGATGGATAGATGGATGGATGGATATAGGGATTTAGGGATGTAGGGACGTAGGGATGTAGGGATGTAGGCATGTAGGTATGTAGGTTTGTAGGTATGTAGGTATGTAGGATGTAGGTAGGTATGTAGGTATGTAGGTAAGTAGGTATGTAGGTATGTATGTATGCATGCGTGTATGTATGTATGTATGTATGTATGTATGTATGTATGTATGTATGTATGTATGTATGTATGTATGTATGTATGTATGTATGTATGTATGTATGGTATGTATGTAATGATATGTAATGTAATGCAATGCAATGCAATGTAACATAATGTAATGTAATGGAATGGAATGGAATGGGATACACTGTAATGTAATGTAATGTCATGAGTCATGTCACGTAGTGTAATGTAATTATGTAATTTATGTATGTATGTATGTATTTGTATATGTAAATGTATGTGTATGCGTATGTGTGTATGTGTGGAAAGGATGCGAAAGGCCGAAAGCGTGTACCCTTGCCATAGTGGAAGGCCGATTGATTGAACTTGGGGCTGTGCCTCTAGTTTAGCCTTTTTTCAGTTGATGCTTTGATTGCCTTTGGTCAGGAAGTGACTGGCAGGTGCTTTGACGACTATTTCTGGTATCCTCCAGCGTGCCGTAGCAATCCTGCCTCTTGCATCATCTACATCACAGGGGGCAATGGCTGGGACTTGGAAGGCACCATGCAGAAGACGACGGCTTTCAACATTCCCATCGCAGCCGCAACCGCGGCTGACTACACTCTTTTCACTGAGTTGCCCAAGTTGGTCGATAGCGTCTTCTACTGGTGGGTTCCAGATCCCACCTTTCTGAACTTGAACCCTTTGGAGTTAATCTTTCCTCCGCACGATCGGCAAGGTTGGCTGGCAGGAGACAAGCGCACAGGTGCCAGCACCACCTCGGTCGAGATCGCCATCAGCCGCGACTTGCCCGTTTTGGCGCCCAATGCGGTGAACCTCTTCGAAAGGTGTGGATGTGATCACGATGAAAACCATATCATGAACCGTGTAGTTATCTCTGCCTTATGGAAAGCAATGGCTATTCTTTACTATCTAATTACTTGATATTACTTGCAGTTATCTTAGTTTCGTACTAACCGTCATGATGACCGATAGCGACGACGCTTCAGTGGCATCTTCCATCGCAGACACAGGTGGGACATCGCGATGGCAGAGGTGAACAAGATGTTGTTGGACGAAATCACCACCGGTGCGGATCCCCAGTCCTGGATGGGACGACTGGTGTGCACACATTTTTGACCTCACTATAGCATTTCTTATGGTTGATTAGTAACTATTCCTGGTAAAATGGTGGTCAATGCCTTCGAATTTGTCGATTCACCGAGGTTGATGGATCATTTTCGATGAAACATATTGAAAGATAATCAGCCTCTCCAAGTGCCTTTTCCGACTGAATGTAAGCATCAATGGCCGATTCCATGCCATGCCATGTCCTAGCCAACCTGCCAGCGTACTTGAATCCCATTCACCTGTGGATATGATATCATGAGACTATGGGGTTGATTGAGAGCACAGCCTGCTCGGCTAGCGGCTATTGTCTTTGTGCCGCTCTGTAAATGATATTCATCATTCTCGGTTGCGTAATGATCACTGGATCACTGCAAATTATTTCACAGAAGCGGCATAGGAAAGTGTCCCACCAATCCGACTATTCTGTTCAGCATGTTCACTGGCCAGTGGTACAAGTCGAGGTTCAACAACCCGCCAGGTGATGACCCTGCCACAGTGGCCTGCCGATGGGTGCTTGGGAACGAGCTCATTTGGTCCAAGTGGCTTCCGGATACCACGGAATGCTTCCCACAATTCGGCCTTTGGAACACCGACACCCAGCAGTGCCTTGATGAATTCACGAGCGAAATCAGCTGTTTTCGGATGTTGGGGGTTGATGATGCACACAAATATATCACTTACAGTACTCTTAGAACTTTGTTGGCTCAAAATGTTGTTGACTCAGCCAGGCGAGCCAACAACATTGTCAGGGTTGTAGACAGGGCCTGTCACGTGTCCACATTCCAAAATTGATAAAATCATAGCCACAAATTGTTTTGCATATTTTCTTTCGGGTAGCACTGAGCATATACATTTGATACATTTGGCTGATTTGATGATCTAGGATGGGCAAGCGGGTAGATCTTTTGAACATTGGTTTTGAGCTTTTACTATGGGGTCCCTGACATTTCAAAAGTGGCAGGGGGGGTGCGTGTACATGCATGTTTACCTCAGACACCGTGAATTGTAGTTGACACATCATGTTCCAATGGATGCGGCTATCAGCCCAGCTTCTTTATCATCACTGATCCGTTAGGTTCGGTGGGTGGCTCGTTGCCTGCACCAATGTTTTTTACAATAGCCGCCACAGCTGGTTTGTGTGCATTTTATCCAGGTCTCAGTTACCAGTTATAGCCACGAAATGCCACATGACACTATCAACAAATATCAAGCCTAGTGGCATTTAGCGGCTATTTCTAACTGGCAACCATGAAATTACCCATTTATCAATCATCAAATGACCAATTTGGATCTGTCAGAAATCTCCAGAAATTGGGGGAGCACGGATCTTCCGGCAGGTTCGTGGAGGATCGCTCGGACAAAACCTTCCTGGAGTGCCGTGCCTGTGAGTCTGGAAGGTATTCGGCCAAGTTGAAGGACGAGTTCTGCCTGAGTGCTGGAGCTTGACATAGCTTGCTGGTAGCTTGAACCATCATTTGTTTTGGGGGAGAGAATAGTCCGGAAAGCTAAATAGTGGTGGCATTTATGGCGATTTATGGTCATTGATGTTGGGTAATATAGTGCTTACTGATGGTTTGTGGGATATTTTGTACGACTTGTGGTCAGTAATGCAACAACATTGAACCACCGACACTGTTTCACAATGGCAAACTCACGGGGGATAATAAGCAGACAATCACAGGGCACAAATGATAAGGGATCACTAGGGTCGCAGGTCGAACTCACCCAGGGTGGATCCCTACAGCCGCTGGTCGAGTAGCTGGTGAGATTTGGTGACCATTTTGTGGCTGGAAAACCCTGGGAAGTCATCCGCTGGTGGATTTTCCGGCCAGCCATGTGAACGTCCACCAGGGAGTAATACCAACAAGGTGGCAGCATTGCAAACGAAGAATGCTCGCTATGGAAGGATGAAACAAGAAAGCAAAAGACAAGACACCGATGACAAGAAATGAGACCACACGTTGAGAACACCTACAGAAATTCATAACTTGAATTGACTCGAAATGATTCTCGAATTTCCCGGTCAGTTTTCCCTTCCAACAAACTAAATGAGAAAAAGCAAGCAAGATCACAAATGAACTAATTTGATCGACCACTATGTTGACTGTTCCAGCACCCGAAATGGGTTCCTGAGCATCTTGGTGCAAGGATTGACAGCAATAGTCCAGATCAAACATGCCAAGCAGTTGACCACTCCCCTCCCTGTGTCAGGACGGCGAGGGCGAGACCTACATTTGCACCCCTTGCCCTGTCGGAACCGCCCAGCCCTCGGGCGCTTCCTTGCAGTGTGAGCCGTGCCTGTTCGGTCAATACCAGGCTGGTGAGCAGATTTGCAACCGTGGAACCGATCGTGTTTAGGGAATTCTGAGGTCGAACGCGCTTGAGGCCGAACTTTTTTTCCAGTTGAGTGATGGTGAACATATATGAATTAACATATATTGGTAGTATATTGCAGCTCTTTCCTTGAAGATCCTTGTGACAGATTGGGCATCGTATATCATCGTATCATCGCCCATGTCGTGCGTGTACTCCACTGGCGGCTTCAGGATGAGACCGGTCAAACGGGTTGCAAGCGATGCGGCATTGGGAACTACTCAGATCAAAGGGGCAGTGCTCGCTGCACTCCTTGCGTTGCGGGAACCACCACCCTGGGAGATGGGAGGCCCAGTGTGGAAGACTGCGCTTGTGTGGAAGGCACGGGTCACGCTGCTGCACAACATGTGGGTTTCAAACTCTGGAGCCCCCAGCTAACCCTTTATTTTTTTGTTGTGATGTTCACCTGGTGACTTTTTTATGCATGGTTTTGCCCCAAGCTATGGTTGGTTTGTTATTCTTATTGTAAATACTTCATATTGGATGATTTGGGCTTTGGGGGCACCTTTGTTTTGAGAAACACTCATGTGAACAGGACAGAAACAAGCTGCTGGAATTTTGCATCACAGCTGTGCTCAAGAATAGGTCCTGCTTTGCCCTGAATCTTTCAAGCATTTGCCCCAGAAAATTGCTCGGAAGTAGCCTGGAAGCTGGAGTTTTCAGGGCATAGTTCCATTTGCAAGCCCGGTTGAACCTGAGAGTGTTGTTTCCCACTCTTGGATCCAGGGGATGAGGACCTGCAATGGTCAAGGCATGTTGGTCAAACTTTTGTTCAAAGGAATGTGGACCGGGACAAGATGTCAAGTATCGATCCACCAGTTGCAGACTTTCTTCCAGTTGTTGGCATACTCGTAGCTTGGCTGTCAGGCAGCATTGACATCGGAGAAGGTGGGAACCTGTCCATTTGCGAGACGTGCCCAGAGGGGATGCTTTGCCCGTGGTCTTCAAGCCAGGATGGCTTAAAGACCCATTATTCCAAGACGGGTGAAGACTACGTTCCGGTCATTTTGGAGGGTTATTACAGCACCGCGGATCGGCCCTTGGAAGTCTACAAGTGCCGCAATCACATCCAATGTCCTGGTGGGAAACCGGGAACTTGTGGAGGACCTGCGGCTTGTTGCTGTCCACTGATGCCGTCAGAACGGGTGGCTGTTTTATCATTTGGCTATGGGTCAAGCACTTAATCAACCAACTAATGGGAATAATATCCAACAATAGTAGGGAAACCAATGGTTGATGATGGGGAACCAGGGGTACAGGGTTTTGACCCACAGCCATTTATTCCCAGAACTAACTGACGCACAGAACAGCTGCACCGGTCTTTTCAGTGCCAGCGCAGAGGGCGTGTCTCTTAGCACAGCTGCGATTCTGTTTTCTTCTCCTTGTGATGTTGTGGAGTTTGCGTTATTGATATTGCTGTTGTTGGTGTTGTGGTTCTTGAGTTTTCTTTGTTTTCAGCTTCAACCTTGCCAAAGGAGGCCTTGACGTAGTTCCTTGCGCAGAATATCCAGCTGGGCAAACTTGGAGCGGGTCAAACTGCGACCAATGCACAGCGTGGAGTTTGATCTTTTGGGTTTGCAGTGCCTCAGTCGTACGAAGATGAAGAGTACGGTCGCTAGTTGGGCTATATATGTATAGCAGAAGTTGACCCCCTGAGAGCACGGACAGCAGTCAACCTGACATAGATAGTTGAGCAGCGAAGGAGCCAGGGATGTTCGACATCATATCAACCGGACCTACCAACTTTTGAATCACTATAGAATGAAGCAGGTGTGTTCTAAGTTGAATGCATTGGTCAACGGCAGAGATGCTCCAGCACTTTGAGAAGTGCCAATGGCCCAAGACCTTGCCAAATAACAAGCAAACACAGTTGTAATATTTTGAAAATGTTGACCAGTAAAACACTTTTTGGCTTTTTCCCTTCCTGGAATCCATTTTGGATGCCAATTTTTGCTAAACCTTGCTGAATCAAGACTTCCCGAAATAGAATAGGCAAACACGGCCAATGAGTTTGGAATAGCCGGCATTTCTAGACAGTTCTGTCCGGCAATGTTCCCTTTGGAACCATTTTTTCTACACCAGTTCGAATCCAAAATCTGGTGGATCCAGGCTACCGCAAATGAAAAAAACTTAAAACAAATTCATCTAGGCTTCGCCCAGGCTTCCTCTAGGGATCCCTAGGGGCCCTGACAAGAAAGCCACCCGGGAAAAGCCACCAGCTGAAAGTCAATTCTCTAGCAGATTTTCATTCCCTAAGAAAGCTGCAGCGGCACAAGTGACAGCTGGAAAAAAGCAAGTGTCGTGATCCCCCTGCAACTTGGGAATCTCGTGGTTGGGGGGCCGCAGGTTAGAGAGCCTCGAGGTGGTTCAGGTTCACACCCCTGGGCTTGCCATGGCCCAGGTTCTATTGGATTGTTCGTTTTTCTGACGATGGCGTACTACCTCCTCACCAGTCAAGTCACGGCCAAAGCTTCCGTTCCTGGGCACCGAGCCGCTTGTGGGGCGGGGCATCAAGGAAGGCCGCAGGGAGGGCACGTTTCAACATGTTTCAACATGTTCAGTTGTAAATACATCGAAGGAAGAGCAGATTGAAGATATTGAAGTCAGGTGGTCCTGATCATCAGCTTTCATGAGCAACTGCATGGTTTGTCAAGTGAGGTCATGGCCACGACTGGCATGTCCTTCGGCATGACTGTGAATCTCTTGCAGAGCGTGGGCATTGTTGGCATGATGACTGTGGAGTGGCCGCCACATTTGACCGGAATCCTTGCAGCATTCCAGGCCAAAGGGGACAAGTCAGGAATATTCCATGGCATTGGGCTTCTCCCAAATTGGAGCGGGGCATTTATTGGGGTTGTCCCGATAATGTGGATCAAGAGTCAAGTTTGACGCTATTGGGTCGTCCAAAATCCCAGTATTTGTTGGAAAACAAAATCAAATAAATTGGACCCAAATGATCTCCCAAATGCCATGATTAATTCGTGACCCAAAACTGGCAACAGCTCCAGCAATCTAATACTTAAGGATTCTTGGATTTGTGTGTCCAAGATTTTGAGCCACAAAGTCTCGACAAAATGTGTTATATGATTGATTTTCCCAGATTTGCCAACAAGACTCCAGGACATCTTGAATCTTGGGATCCACATGGATCCACTGCTCACTGCAAGGGTCGGACTTCATCATGTATACATTGGTCTGTCAGGCTTTGGAATTGGTAGAAGCAAACCTGACCACCGACTGCTACTATTTGCAACCGCGTGTTTGGCACATATCATTCAGATCATGCATTTGCACCTTTCTTTCACGCTCAGGCAAACGAGCTTGATCTGTAGCAGCTAGCTGCTGGATAAAGATTGATCTTAATTTCCCGTGTTTACAGGGCAATCTTGAAGCAGTATCATGCGGTCTATTTGCAACGCAGGTATTGCTGTTGGACATTGACAACTATTCCTTTAGCTGCTTTGCGGGCTCCGACACCGCTGCGCGCTACATCGTGAGTGTTGCCTTCTTTTTCATGGGTCAAGCGTGGCTGATTCTGAACTTCTTTGCTTCAAAGCTCCTTCCAGGAAACAGGAAATGGGATTCGGCAAAAACTTTGAGAAACTTGGCCGCACACAGTGTGTGGTTGGACAGCGAAAGGTGTTGAAAGGTCACATGAACAAGGCTGAGCAGTAGCCATCATACTATCATATCAACATATATCAACCATGATCGATCATGGTTGATTATCATCAATCAGTCTGTTGCGGACCCAGCCGGACGTCTTTGGGCAGCTTGGCTGCCGCGCTCCCTACGTTCCCCTCAGGTACCATGGGGCAATTTTGGCAGGTGGGCTTCAGTACCATGAGCACCGTATCGATGGTCCCTTTGACCTCTACACCCACCCCAATGGACAACAGAGCATCCTGAAGTATCCCAATGTGCTTTGTGGAAACTCGGCGAAGCTGTGGATATTTTGGAGATTGCAGCTGTTAATCGTAGCTGACAACCAGCGGGTCTTCATGTTGTAATTCCGCAAGGTGGCAGGTCCATTCTTGAAGATTTGTCGTAGCATGTTGTAGCATCAGCCACCTCGCTGTCAGCTTCCATGTGTTTTTTTTTTTTTTTTTTGCGGGCATGTTGTGAAGTCTTCCATCGATTTTGGTGAGTCGTAAGGTGGTGACAACGGATACGGGTCCATGTTGGCCGCGGGTCTCATTTTGCTGATCTTCGGAGTCTTTGGATTTCTCGCCCTGTGCATATTCGCGGCATACATGATGCCGAAATGGAGCGCAGGTCCGGTAGAGCCGGGGAATATCCCAACGGTGATTTGGGCTTGATGAGAAAAGCATCAGGTTGATTTGATCCAAGGGGGCAGCCAACCCCATGTGTATGCTCATGATGGATCATGATGGATCATGATGCTGATTTGTTTGATGAGCTTTTTATTCCAAGATTCAGGTAGCAGGTGTGCGGGAGACATCTCGCATAGGCAACCCCACACCAATGGCGCGGGGCTGACTTGGTGCTTTCACACACACAGTTGCAACATATATTACTGTACTCCCTTATTTCTATGTTTTTCTATGCTTGAGTTGCGTGCACACAGAGAAGGCTGCTTTTGATTTTGTTTCTCTTCATCGTGGCTTTCCAAAATGAAGTTCGAAACTAACTATCAGCAAATTTTTGCTTCATCATAACTATGTTAAGCCACTAGAAGCAACTCTTGTTTCCTAACTTTGTGGCTTTCCAAATTCTGGTCGTTGCAGCCAGCGCTACGAAGCCGCATTGGAGGCGATCGGCGGCACATGGTCCAGAGCTTCCGCTTTTTGGTCTTCCGCTTTCGCCTGGAGCTGGGGCGGGTTGGACCGGTTGGACGGGTTGGGCGGAGCCGCTCCCTTGGGCACCATTGGAAAGAAGCGGTGTCGGTGAAATTGTGCGATGAATTGCAGCGATTACTGTGCATTTAAAAATTTTATGTTGTGAATTCATGTGTGTTTGGTCAATGATTGTTTACCTATGCAAGCTACTGTCCAGAAATGTTTTCCAACACCGTCATTTTGAAGGATCACTTCCAGGTGGACATCCCCATGAGTCAGCACAAGAGCTACTGTCATCTACTGTCAAATTCTACGGATCATTTTTGGCAGGCTTTTGTTTTTTGATTGACGATCGACGGGGATCAATGAATGAAAGTGGTTGAGGCTTACTTGCGACCGATTTCGATGGTTCGCTGAGGTCAAGCATTTCTTTTTAGACTCCTTTCTATCTTTCACACAGGAGGATTGTCCAAAAATATGTTGGATTAATTGCGTGTGATGGCGAGGTACTGCAAATGGATTATTGTTTGACACCCTTTGGCACTGGTAAATGTAACATGTGATTGGCACCCTGGATCTTGTGCAGGGTCGACGTGGTTGGGAGAAGTCGCAAAAACACGGGCTATACTATACGCGGTGATTTGCTTTTTTTGTTTTAGGATTGCGTGGTGTAGGGGTCCAGGACTTTGTGTTCTAGGATCAAGCGTTCCGGATTTAGGCTCACAGGAGTCTTACACAACGGCCTTCTGCAAGAACTTGATCATACAAGTAGGAAAAGGACAGCTGTTGACGGCGACACAATTAGGCTTCCCTTTGATTGCTGAGACACTATATTTGTTGTTCTGATAGTGACCAGGAACCTTATCTCTTGTTGCTCACAAGGGTCAGTGAGCATCCAGCAATTCATCCCCAGCTGTGGGTTGTGGTCGGCAGAGCCTTGCTTTATGGCTTGGGACAGCGAGGGATTGCTCTCAAGTTAGAAATTATCAGGCATCACTGGGGTAATTCGGTGACTCGCAGGCCACAGAGGCCGTGAAGCCTGGCTCATCACAAGTTAAAGCCAAGGAAGGGAGTCTCCTTCAGCAAACCCCCCAAGGTCCCCGTTTGAAACCAGTACAGTTGCACCCTTTGGCCATGCAGTTTTCATTTCCCACTGGGAAACTGCAGACGTTATTCCAGGGACTACTGAAGCTATACCAACTGTTAAACATCATTTGAGTTCTGCATGCTGGACATTGCCAGGCTTTCCGATGGTTTATAGTGAACCCTGCCCTTTCAATTGCCTATGTCCTTAGGTAAGCATCCTACTTGGGGTGCCCTGGTTACTTGTACCTGCGATAGAGGCAACTGAAAGGATTGGGGGGATCCAATCCCCCAGCGCCGCTTCGCAGGACAGTTGGTGGTATGGCGTGCCCTTGTTGGTTCGCGGGCCTTTGCTCTCTCTTCCCATCGCTTTAGCCACTGACTATCCACCAGTGCAGAGCATCATGGTCAACGTCATCCTGTCCATGTTCTTGATCATTGAGACCCTCTCATGGCCATGGAAGGTTCCCCTGCTGAATATCATGGATATGTGGATGACGCTTTGCCTCATGCTCTTGGTCACCGGCTCAACTTTGTACGTGGACGTGTCGGACGGCCGGGCGCTCAATCACTGGACGTCGAGCAGTTGGGACGTTTTTGTTTTCCTCCAGTGAAAGTAAGTCAAGTTGAGACATGATTCTGTGCCCAACTCTTCTTGTTCATTTGGCAGAATGCAGTGACACAGGTTGCAGATGATTCAACTAATTCAATGCACATCTTACATCAGCCCACTTGCGCCTTGGAACACTAACAATTTGAGGTAGCATGGCTGCCTTTGCTTCAGCCTTCACCACAGCAGTGATGGGTGGCATCGGTTTGGCCATGGCTGTGATGTTTGTGGTGGCGGTGTGTGCCCTGATGCACAGAGCTGCCATGGGAGGTGCGCAGGAGTTCGCCTTCTTCAACCTTGGTACCTGCGCAGCAAAGTGCTACCCCTGTGCCTGGATCATTCACCATTTTGTCTTAAACGAATCATGGATGATGTCGTTTTTAACTGTTTGTTTCTCAACTTACAACTTGCTGTGGTGCACCTTTTTGTGCTGGGGTGTCCTACCCTCCGTAGTATAATCGAGAAAAGGAACACTTTGCACACTATACTGGGGTCCCAAAGCGAAGAATACAGGGCAACATTATCATCCTTGTTGGGAGTTGGGATCATTTCTACATTTGACATGCATTTAGCTTATTTTTTGAATGTCAATAATTGAATAGCCCAAACTTGATCAAACTTTTGCCATGTTGACTTTGAACCTGCTGCAATGTAGAATGCCGTAGCAGCGTGGTCTCAGCATTTGACGCAATTCAAACGAAATCTATAATTCTATTGGGAGATTATGTCACGCCGGTTGACACTGGTTGACATTGGAAAGACCAGTGGTGAGTTCGTCTAGCGGCCTAGCGGTGATTGGAATAGCACCGTGGCCAACCAAACATAGAACACTGATTAGGAGATTCTGTGTGATTGTAAGAGATGGCCAACCCAACACATGTGAGATGATGAACATCGCCCAACAATCAGTTTGTTGCAAGAGGGTGTGATTTTGCATGGTATTTGTTGCTGGTGTTGATTAAATCCGCACTGCTTTGACCCAGGCAAAGTACCTGAGAGCACTTTAGTGCGGGAGCGCTTGCAGAAGATTTCCATGGAAATCTTGCGCCTCGATGAGGATTGGTTGAAAGGCAGGATCAGCAGCATGTCAGCTTTTGAAGCTTGGCAGACCAACCGAGGCTGGACTGGTGGCTCTTGAAATAGCATACCAGCCATGGGGCCATGGGCCAAGCACCGAAGAATCGATACTGAAATCAGATACACTTGAAATGAGCACAGGTAGATGCATGTTGCAATCGAGGAAGATTCTAGATGAGGGTTGTCCGATTATGTGCGGTTGATGCCCTGCAATGCATGCATTTTCTTGTAGCACACGCATCCACCACCATTGAAATCATTTTTTCCACCTGGACTCAGCATGACTCAGCTTTCCTTGGGTACGATTTGTGGTGAATAATCAGTGTAATTTGACGCGTGCAAGACTAGACTTTCAAAGGGATAACGGGCATGTTGATAATGTTTGATCATTTGTGACCACTTCTGACCTATGACCATTGATGACATCTGTAGCGTCGCAGCGCATCCCCTACTCGCACCACTCGCATTGCTCTGAGGACATTCGCTTGATTACTGGGTGCATCACCCTGTTGGCCATCGACCTGGTTCCCCACAAACAGAACGATCTGAAGTTCGACTTTGCCAGGGTCAGTGCTCAGTCCTTTGCGGTGCGGGGCAAGACGCAGAAGAACATCTATAAAACCAAGGCGCGCCCTGAAGCTGAGCTTACATAAAGCAACCAGGGATGCGAACAAAGCAAGAATTGCTTAGGTTGGTGGTTTCGTTCGTGTTTTTTTTGCTCGGAATTACCAACAGATGGTTGGTTGACTAATACTTATTGTAGGGGTCGAAACCACCTTGTAAAGCGATTCAACAATGGCCAAGGGTGCTGCGATGCGTGCAGAAGTTGGATATCCTTAGTCCACATGCAAAGATTTCACAGATATCCGAAAGCATCAGTAGTGAAACTTTCGCCTCCAGGCTCGGCTAGGACAGGGTGACCTGATGCCGATGAAACAAGTTCATATCACAGATCACCTACTCCATCAGAGCTGTGCCATGCAACTTGCTCAGAGGATGATGTGGCAAAGATTCTGAACGCAGATGAGGACGATGATGAGGAGCTAGAAGAATCCAAAGTGCAGGAGCTGCCGTTACCAGATGCCCGTGGATTGTGGTGAACTCAGTGGACGGACAACATACAGCTGTCATCGCAGAAGGTTGATTGATGGTGAATCATTATCATTGATGGACTATGGTGGACTCAGCTGTTGATAGGGCAAGGAACCAACAAACATCGCAATACTTTTCTTCCAATTACAAAGATTTCGCACTTGTCGAAACCCAATCTATAGCCAACCAACGACTTGAAAGATTATGGTTTGTATACTGATCAGCAACTTAGATAGCCAATATAATATTAGCATCATTGATATGAATGAATGGTTATGAGTTGATGTTGATAGCTAACCATCATCATTTCAATCATCATCGCCTCTCGCATCGTGTGGCAGGAGCCCGAGGCGGGAGGCAC
>VSDK01028027.1:55313-82114 GCA_009767595.1 Symbiodinium kawagutii
GAGCCTCACACGGTGGTGGAGATGGAGCAGGTGCCAAAATGGGATGGTTGCCATGAGCCCCCAAAACCATCATGTTTGTAGCTTGTAAAAACCATACTTTGAAACATTGGAGGGTAAAAACCAGATTTGGAGGGCAAAATTCTATCTTTGGAAGTGTGTGAGGGTCTCATGATAGTTGTTGGTTAGTGCGAGATTGCCAGATTGCGTAGAATGGTGGGATACGGTGCGCAGATGTGAGCAGTTAGTTTGTCATTCTAAATGAGAATGATGCGCTCCTGATGCTTCGTGGTGGTGAATGATGGTAGCTGATGCATATATAATGTCGCCCTGGCTTTTGATGCTTACTGACTTACTGATGCTGATGATTACAGTAACCAATGGCTTTTGGTATAAATGATGACAGCTGATTATGGTTGCCGACACCTCATGATGTCGAGGCATAGTTAGTGATGGATAGTGATGGTTAATCATTGAGGTATACTAGGGTTAATGATTGTCATTGATGTTTGATTAAGAATCAGTTTTTGATGCTGAATTGGTGATGACTACTGCCGATGATCTATCCTTAATTCTGCTTACCAATGCTGACTGATGGCTAACCTCATGTGCGACTGACTCCGAATAATGGTTGCTCGCGGCTATCATTGGTAGTGATGGTGTATGACAGTATTTGGTGGGGCGTGGTGGTTGGCGATGATGTCCTGCCAATGATTCCTTGTGGTGAATGCTGTGAATTCTTAACACTGGGTGCCGAGGGGCGCTGACGCTTCATGACCGTCACTGATGGCTTATGATTGAAAATATTGGTGCTGTGTAGTGCTGAATGGTTGGAACTGATGATGGTCATTGTTGATGATGTTAAACGATATATTGTTCAATGATGGTTTGATTGTCAATGCTTCTAATTTTTCTTTTGACGTGCCCCGCACAACCCCCGGTGCACTTAGGGAGGATCTTCATTGTTATGTTTGTCGTGACACTGGGTTGCTTGTGACGGACTACTGAAGCCATTTGTGGAATCACGCTGCTGAGCTGCTTTACAAACTGCTTGCTTTTCTGGGCGTCCCCCAGTCTAAGATGAGCCCTGAAACATCTGACAAAAGGTGAATATGGAGCTACCAACCCCAATACTTTGAAGTGATCAGCGAATGCAAAAGAAACATCAGCACAGCGTTTGTAGGGAGCACAGCCTGTGCCAACATTGATGGCATCAGGGCTGCTGATGAACAGCCCATGACTCCGGGAGCAGCCAGGTGGTGCGGCCTGGCACGCAAGCGGCAGCCCTTGCTGTGCCAAACAAGAGCGATTGGGTTTGACCAGCGATGAACGTCACTTAAAGTGACACCTGCAATGAATCTGTAATGATCTATCGTCATCCACAGGGTCAAGGCAGTTGATCTATCATGATAGGCTCCAGGCAGCATAGCGGAAGCAAATCCAGCAACACAGATCTCCATGGTACTTATTTGCATGATGTCATCGTATATATGTATGCATCCATTGTTGGAGTGGTTGCGTCATATTTGGCATTGACCCATGTGGCAAAGGGCATCCAGTTTTCCCTTTTGTTTTTATATTCCCGTGCCATCGCTTAAAGCGAGGGCATGTGAGAGTGGCATTGATGTTCGCGGAATCCGGCAAATCTTTTGCTTGAACGCTTGCTTTGGGCCGGCTTTGAAATATGAAATATGACTTGTCACTGGTCAACCGTACATGACATGTAGGTAAGTATGTAGTTGCATGCAGCAACGTGCAAAGCTGGATGTTTGATGTTTGTTTTTGCCCAAATTGAAGAGAGAGATTTGCCCAACATATTTATGCGCCATCTCACTGACCGAGTCCTGCATCTGAAAAGAACCATTGGCATCCGCAGGTCGAACGATGGCATGATTTAGGGAAGCCGGTGTTTCAATACCGGAAAGCCCCCCCCTTGCCTCCAGGTACCATTATGATTGGCAACCAACCCTAAACAACAATGGTAGAAACCAGCTCATTACCTTCTATAATGGCAACTGGAAGCATAGGGAGTGTCTTACAGATAGGAACGTTACTGTATCTTCGAGGCTCAGGAAGTAGGAATTCAACAAATTGAAGTGCATTCAAAATGTTGCCCATGTGAGCATTTCCTTTGAAAAATATTCGGCATGATTGGGCAAGATTGCCTAACTCAGGTGTTTCGATCACTACCTTCATTAGTTAACATTACGTAATTATCTAATGATTGATTAGGTAAAATCAAAATCAATTTCAATCATACTCAGGCGTTTCTACTCTCACATTTTCTCCATTGATCCGCTGCAGTTCGGGCACAAGCCGTACTTTTCCTTAGCCTTAGCTGGCTAGCAGAAGCAACTGCCAGTATCATTGACCGGTTGGTGGTTTTAAGCAGTTTTTAATGTTCCCTAGCACTTATTTACAAATAGGTGGTTCACTGACATTTTTCCTAGGGGTTGAAACTACCAGCCAGTTCAGGATTTGTTGGTCCTTGGGGTTCCCCTAAGCTTTGGTCAATCAGAAGTACACAACGCCGCACTCACATAGTGGGCTCAAAGCAGACAGATGGATTTTTCAGTCTGAGCTAGTCTCGTGTTCTTATTGATTGCTAACATGTGGGCACACTGTGCTGCAACCCCGGAGCTTTCCCAGCGGCAAAAAATGGAAGTAGCTGGCGGTACTCCCATGGTGACGGATGACCATTTGGTGGGAACTGATTTCCACAGCTATGTGCGGAGCCAATTTTGGGTGGCAGAATTGCAGAACTGTAACTCACTTGTCTCACCAGGCATGAGCCACAGAAGAAACCCATGCGCACACCTATATACGTATGCACACATTCATTTGCAAGTACGTGGTGGGAAGATGGTGGTGTGCCGGCCACAACTGTTTTTTAATGAGTCGGAATCTACGAACCACTTCACATATGTAACATGAATTCCTATCATATGAACCACTTCACACATCATCGTTGTACCCTTTCGCATAGACACCGGTCACGTCAGCTCTCCGCCTCCGTGACGACTTTTCGATGTGTGTAGCTGCTGGAGGCGGGCGGGGCCAGGCGTGAAAACCAGCAGGTTCCGTTGGCTCCCTGCGATCAGATGCTGGTTATTGGGAATGGTTATGAGCCACCCATCTTTGAGGCCAAGCATCAGTGAAAGGATAGAGATCCCAACGGCTTGACATGTAGTTCCGGTTTTTCACCATGCTGTCATTGTCATCTTGATGTTCAGATACCTTGGGCAAAACCATGTTAAATAGCTGAACTCCGGCAGCCATGGTTTGCAAGCAGTGACTAAGTGGGGATGCGAAGCGAAGATGGGCGAGGTGGCTGACAACTCAGGCGTTGGTGTCCAGAATGGTCCAACCCTCCTCCTGTGCAGCTTGATGTGTTGGAAGACTACCATGATTGGGGGAACTGTAAGATGTCAATTTTTTGGAGACAGTTGGTGGCATGCATTGTATTTTGCAACCACGTGGTATATATCATGATCAAGCAGCAAGCATATGATTAAGCTAGCACTATTACAAGCATGATCATGATCATTCGTTGTCATTACTGTATGAACTCTCCCATTGGAAACATTGCTCACGATGACAGACTCCCGGACACCGAGCTGTGGGTTTGTCCCAAAATGGTGTCCCCCCGAAACTGGCACTTTCCCTATTTCTAATGGCTATCAACGTGCCCTGTGCTTTCCGTTGCCATTATAGTAGGAAACTAGCTGGTTCTATCATTGTTGCTTGGGGTTGATCACCTACTATAATGGCAACTGGAAGCATAGCCTGGATAGTAAGTAGGGCAATTCCATATGGCTGAGGGTCAAAGCCCTGTGCCCCTGGTTCCCCTTTCATTCACCATTGTTTTCCCGTTAGTTTTGTTGGTACTTACCCCCATTAGTTCGTTGATTCATATATTGACCCATAGCCATATAGTTGGTATATATCCGCTACTGTTGTTACTTTTTCTACCCTGTTATGAACCATTAGCCAGCTAGTCAGCTAGTTAACAGTGACAGTCATGATACCCCATCATTCACCATAGTTTTCTCATTATTGTTTGTGATTATCCCCCATAAAATTGGTTAGTTAACTGCTTGACCCACTGCCATAATATTGACGTTTATTCTTTGTCAGATTTCCAGCCCATTTCCAGGCGGTGAGCGAATATCGAATGACGGACTTCCAGGCGGGCACATCCTGCGGTCCCGGGGTGGCAGGGGCAACTGGTTGGTTCAGGCGATGGCTACCAGGGAATGAGATGATTTGCAATGGTAGATCCTAATCTTAACAAACATCCCTCAGCTATTTTATATACTGCTTGGTGATTTTAGTTGTTTCGATTTTCCCAAGTGTTACCAAATGGTTGGTTGACTTATATTTTTCATTGGGGTTGAAACCACCAACCAGTATAGGGTGTGATTTACCATCAAATATGAGGGTTTCTTACTGCGCATCGAACATTGGTTGCTTCATGCTATCAAGCACATGGTTGTCGACCAAGTGGCTGGGTTTGGCCTCTGGTTGGTTGATGGGAGGGACCACGACCAGGAGCCGTGAGTATTCCGACCACTGGTCCCTCAAAGGGGGTAACCGAGGTAGTAAGTGAATAGTTCAACAATTGGGTTGTTATCAAGTGAGCATTGTTTAGTAGTGACCAGTTACAACGATCAGCAATCATGATGCGGTGGGTTAGTAACTGCATGATTGATATATTAGGCCTTTTTTCCTTTCTGGGACACTATGGCATGGGGCTCGCCACCCATGATTGCCCATCAAGATTGACTATTTGCGAATGCTCCAAAAAAAAAGATTTGCTTCATGTTCTTTGGGCTGGAAGAAAGGATATGAAATGGGCATGAGGCCGCACAGGCACGGTCCACTTGCAAATCCACAATAGGTAAATCGGCCATCACATTGTTTTGAAAATTGGTGAGGGAAAAATGCATAAGTACAAGTAAGTACCGATTATGATTTGAGACGTTCTATACTGATTCTAATGAAATATCAGGAGACAGTAGCTGGTGCATTTAGACTTCAGACTTGTTCAGTCTCTTTCGGGATCGTTGAATCGATCATTCAGCGTAGAGACTTCACCGTTACGGCATTTGTATGGAGTGGACGCGTCACCAACGAGAGTACCAGGGAAGGACACGTACTAGCTGATGCAAGCTAAGCAGCAATAGATTTGCAATTGGGCTTGACATGTCTTTAGTACAGCCAGTGGATGGTGGGTAATTACACAGCAATCGTAGTGTGCAGTTTTAGGCAGTGGCATCATCAATCCAGGTCTATCTAATCGTGCTTTGAATCATCGGATCAATCGGATTCAGGTTCATATTAATATATGTTTGCTGTAATTCAATGCTATCACGCTCCATACGAAGACCGGCTGTCCACACTTTGTGGGTGCCTGACTTTGACCTGGAGCAGTATGTGGATGTGAGGCCCTTTGGAGCCTCTTGCTACGTTGCCGCGAAGTGCATGGCAATCATTCTGCAGAAGAGGTGCGGCAAAAAACAGTGGAACAGGCCTCAAGAAAGTTTCGTGATGACAAATTCTTGTTTTGATCGTTTGGTGTTGAATATTGTTCAATTAATCATGTTGAATTAGTTTTTGTTTTTTTTGTTGGTTTTCGCCTAATCGAAGATTATTTCAAAATACATATTGCAAAGCGCTTGGCTATAGGTTCCTACAGGAGTGCTAACGTGGTGTGCATTTGCACACCTGCATTTCCACATATTGTTGTAGAGTATTTTCCAGAGTATTTACAATATTAGATAATTACTGTAGATCGTTTGACCGGTAGATACTGCACCTGTGTGTGTATATGTATGCGCGTGTTCATTGTCAGGCTCGGATCCAAACTGTGCAAAACAATTAAATGAAAAAACTACTTAGCAAAAAAAAAGCCGCAAGGAAATTCGCATTTGTTGCTCTGCGGGCTTCTCCCAGTGCGGCAACAATGCAACCGACGTAGCAGCCTTGTGCATTTAGATAGGCATGTGATTTTATTGGTTGATTTCCAGGGAACAAACAGCATCAATGCATTTGCTGTAGAAGTGGACTATCTATTTTGACCGACTTTGTGTGATGTGGAAATGGTTGGTTCTCTCAATCTTGCCATCAAAACATTCCATGGATGGTTTGGTTGTGTTTCTTGTCAATGTTTTCTGTGCTGCTTTGATTCATCCCTCTGTGTTTACTTCTTCATGTTGTTCTCCATTTATGTCGATGTGTGTTATCAGGTGGATTGGTTCTATCTAAAATGTGTGTGTGTGTGTTTCACTTTCAGGGTTGTGTTGTTTCATGTTGTTGAGTGGCTTTTTCTTTTGTCAGTTGTGTTTTTATTCGTTTACGTGTGCATACTTACTACGAACAACCAGCGTAGACATTTGCTGTTTCTGGTCCTTGTTTTTCATGTGTTTTGCTCTCAGCCTTGATTTAGTGGATTTGCTCGCATTTTTTAAAATGTGTTTGGTGTTTTTCATTCCTACTCTCTCTTTTTCGGTTTGTCGCTTTTGCCTCCCTTCCTTTGCCACATACTAATGGCCAATGCGCTCAAGCTGTTGGCTAGAGAGCCGGTCTATTTCTTGATGCGGTGCATGGTGGCACTGACTACTACCGGAAATCGCTTACTTGCCCACGGAAAGGAAAAAGTTCCAGTCAGCCATTTATGTTTCTGAAAGGCCCGCTTGTCAGTGACCAATAAGAACGAGTACGGTCCAATGAAATTCATTTGCAACAATGATCAAGTCTAGATAGCTTATCCATCGCTATTTGTCCATCGCTTGGGTAGAATACAGAAGAAAGCATCTCCACATCTATATTTGGCTGGCGGTTTCAAATACTTTGATTTTCCCTAGTATTACCACATGGCTGGTTGGTTTACCAGAAAAAAACCATAGGGGTTGAAACGACCAACCAGATACTTATGCTTCACAACTTTGTTGATCCTTGAGGATTTCTCAAGGGTGAAGTGCACCAAGGACAGTACCATGGTCCTGTCCTTCAAGCGTCACTGTCTTTGGGGGTGCGGTGCCCCCTGTCTTGACCATTTCTCAGCCATTTATCAACCATCCATAGGGGGTACCTCCATTTATGGGGTACAGTAGATCGTTGATAAATGGCTGATAAATGATCATGGTAGCTTGAGAAGCCAACCAGGTCTACTCGACGGGGCTTTCGCTATCTCCACACGTTCACAGTTCGCTGGCGCAGGTGATCCAAGTCTGGAAGGAGGACCAGGAGACAGCAGCTTCCTGTGTGACTCGCACCCAGTTGGTGGAGCTCCCCTTGGGCCCAAGCTGCTGAAGAGAAGCATGTGTAAAAATATGTAAAAAAATATGTATTATATAGATCTTGAATCAGCTAGTGATAAACATTCATATGTCATGTTTGATGCGATGAATGAGGTTGCTCGATTCTTGTTGTCATTGATTTCCTTTTTTTGAATGCTTTGAATGCAATGAAATTGTCCATTTGTACCACCAGCCTCCTGGCTGGTTTCCCTATCAATGGGATCGTTGGGGGTACCTTCATTGATGGACATACCCACGATGTCATACTCACATGCTCCATGCATGTTGTACTTACACATCCTAAATCTGGTCATTTGATGGATAGTTGGAGTACTCTTGATAGAGCATCCCATAGACACTTTTTCTGTCTATTACATACCAGTAGCGAGCGAGACAGAGAAAGAGAGAGGCAGAATATGTACATGCGAACCGTGGCCCGTTTTGAATAATTGATAATAGATTGAAATTTGTAATAATCAATCTCAATCTTCTATCAATAGTCAATCTCAATCTTGGATCGTAATTGGATTATGTGCGATGAGTAGATTGATCTAGGAGACTGATAGTTCTGAAATCCCGCTCGAAAGTGCTTGTTGCCGAAAATTGGATGAAGCAACCCCTGGTGAACGGGGAGCGAAAGTGACATTGTTTCCTGTCATGGCAACGCAGGGGGGTCAGCTTTCTCCAGGGCTTCTGACCCATTCTGCTTGGTTAGCCAACATGTGGGTGGGCATAGGGGAATAGTCAACAGTGGCCAGCAAACCTGGATGTGTTTTGGCTGGTTGATTGCTCCGCTTCATGGGTTACATCCAAGACATCAGCAGAACCCAAGTGGATTCATTTGATTTGCAGAAAATGTGATGCCGTTTCATTTGAAAGAGAGGGTGGGAAGCAGATTCAAGAAAATCCATGTTGGATTGTTTCTCAAAACGATCAGGATGATTCCCTTTTGGCGCTTGGCAACTTTTGATATGGACAAAGGTCATCACGGATTCATGCTTGCAATCCCAAACCAGGGTGTCAACAGTCCACCATTAAATCACGGACCAGGTTCCATGATCACCACGATGGCGCCATTCTATGCTTGTTTCGCATTCAGCCCTGCTTGTATTGCCAATTCCCCCGATGAAGCGACGATTGGTGCGGCATTGCATTGGGTTAACGATGTACCCTCAAATTTTCATGCCTTTCACGCGCAGGTAGCACCAGTTTGGACAAACCGACAAACCCATGTTGAAGGAAACTGAGAGTAGCGATTTTTAGTTGGCTTGCTCATGACTGACCCAAGGAAGACTTTCTGGGAGCCGCTGTGTTCACTCTGGCAGCTGCTTCCCTGCAAGGGGAAACTCTCTCTGAGAGAGAGGACGGATCTGTGTTTGGCTGTCGCTGACAGCAGGAAAAAACGAACATGGCATTTGATCAGGTAAGAGCGGCAACACGCACACACATATACATCAAATGCATCTATATGCACGATATGTTGCTCAAAAAGTATCCATGATCTTTTTCACATCACGCTTTTCCATGTTCATTCGCAGATGACAAGTGACTGACTGTATTTGATTGATTTTCGACTGAGGTGTCTAGAATCGATCAATTAGGATAAGCACTAAAACTTCAACCTTGATTTCAAACATGCCGTTGAATCTGAAAAAAGTTGAGTCAACCTCGCCGCCTAATGTTTAGATGCAGAGTGCCCGACCTTGAGTATCTGCCCCTGAGTCGTCTTGGCTAGGACAGCATCATCGGTGTCGAGCTGCTTTGGCTGAACTTCAAGGGTTCGTGGGAGAAAGCATCATCGTAGGCACGTGGTATGCCATCTTGGGCATTCTTTGGGCTAGCGCTTCATTTTGAGCCCAGTGGTGATTAATTGCCGGGACAGGAATTGAGAGACTTCTCGGGACAGGAATCTGCCCCCAACCAGTCTTGTACCTCCAATGTAAATGGCATGTTTGACTCGACTAATGAACGTTTGATAAATGGCGTGCAGTTCCCACAGCCTTTGGTTTTTGGTTCTTGGCCTGCAAGCTGTATCTGAGAATCTCAACCCCCGCAATTCCCCTTCGTTTCATTGATCTTGACAACAGCGCTGAAAGTTCGTCTCACGGCTGAACTCATGAACTTGGCACATTGTGTCACAATGTGTCACAAGTTGGGTGTCAATCACCCAGGCCATCCTGTAGATGGTGATGTTCTCAGCGATCACCTAGGCAGCTAAGCAATAGCGGCGTCGGGTAATTGGGTGACATTGTCCGCACCACAGTTGTCCGTATTCATGTGATTATGTAGGATTATGCAACACAATGTAATCTGACGCGCTGTATATCGTAATGTGTAATGTGCTGCAATCATGTACTTCGTCATCTTTGATATACAAGAATGCGCAAGTTGTAATGTGTAATGTATTTACCTGCATTGCAATGTGTAATGTAAAATGTCATGCAATGCGTAATATTAGTGTATGAATGTAAATGTCACAAACTGGAACGGAACGTAATGAATGCATTTCAATACCAACGCATTCATGCATACTTGCATTTAATTTTACATAAACACATTCTAAAATCAAGTCCACCTCTTGCTCTGTTCCCCTGTGAAAGTCAGGTTGTGCATGGGTTTGGCGCAAGACCTGGAGGAATCTGCCCAGGAGCGGCTGGCCCAGACCGTGCTGGAACGGACCTTGAGGCGCCGGGCACCGGGCACCCGGGGCCTGGGGCACTCTGCGCATGGGCAGGCGCTTGGACTCCACCGGGGACATCATCGCGGCCAAGGCATCGGGACAGTTGCTGACCCAAAGCCTGGAGACTGGAAACCTCAAGGACGCCTGGGACGGTTCTGGGACACCGGGTGGAGGGGCTTAGGCTTCATCCTTGGCACAGAGTGAAGTTGGAACATCCTTCAGAGTGAATGTGTTGCCTTTGCTGTTTCTTGTCCATTTAGGTTCTTTGGAGGCAGCTGAGTTTCGAGATTTTAGCCAGTTGCGGACGATAGCAAGCCATCCAGACAAACCCCAATGCTGGCCCGGTGAGAGATTCTTGACATGACACGGTTTACATCATTCCCACGATTCCGAAGATGTTGGGAAGCTCTGGATGTGGTATTTCCCTCCCAACATTGTGACCAGCTTTCCCAGCCCTGGTCCGCCAGGAAGTGACACAGCCACTGCGATCATTGCTGGCTTTGCTTCTGAGGCATCGTCCAAGACGAAAACAACTGAGATGGCTGATTTTTAAAGTACTGCTGGTAGTTATCCATATTTGTCGTATTTTGTCATATCTCCGTTGAATATCCATGCTGCTTTCCATGCACAAAAATAGTGAGTGATAGTGATAATCTTGATTGTAGCATTCGTTACTTGTGAATCTCAACGGATTGCACACTTCTTGGTTTCTAGCGATTGCTAATCACTCAGCGCACCACACAGCTTGTTGATAGCTTGTTTGAATGTATGACTGATGATGCTGCTTTTTGCAACCGGTGCATTTTGTGTGATCAGGGTTCTTAAGCTATTTCTCACGATAGCCGAGCAGCAAAATAGTATCACGTAGTATCCCTGTATCTCATATTTGGTGTGCCCGCAACGCACCATGTACCAACACTCCTTGATTGGCATCATGGAACATCCCCGGAACATATCCTGAAAATTGTGGCGTGTCCCAGGGACCCGGGACTCCTTATGCCTATTTTGTTCCATTTCAAGGCACGACCTTGATTGAAAAAATGCTTATCTTGGAAAATGCGCGTGTGTCAAAACATATCGTAACCAAAAGAGGACTCACCCTATGCTTAAAGGCCATTCATGTCTGACCATCACTTGATAGGTTGGGGGGACCTCTGGCGGTTGCATTGCCCAGCAGTTTGATGACTCTTATCGGCAAAGTAACTAGATTGATCTCGATTCTATCCTCGTTCATCCTACCTCAAGCTGATTTACTTAGGACATCTTGGGACAGATGTGACCCAACACACATCAACAGACCATGTTGAACTATTTTGGACGCTTTTGAGTACTCCCCCTTTGGTAAACCAACCTGCCAATGGAAACTCCACCATTTATAGCAGATTTTCCCGGGATTCTCTGAAAACATGGTGATTGGGTTCACTGTTGACGGTGCAGCTCCAGGTGTGTTGGAGAGGATCGCATTGGAGCGCAGGACCTGTGGAGACGGGTGGCGGGCGGCAGTTCAGATTCGTCAAGGTCCGGTGGCTTGGTTTGTTGGTTGGTGGTTAGGTGGTGACTTGCATGGTTGGGCATACAGAGGGAACATGACCAGCAGACTATTCAGAAATAGGAACAATATCCAGTTTTGAGTCTGATGAATGCTGAAGATCCAAAGTGGCAATGAGGACTGACCAAAAGTCAGCTGTTGGTTGCTTGAATCACGACCCCTTTGAACCCACGAATGTCAAGGGAAAGGCAAGATGATTTTCGGGCGCATCGGATTGCTGTGTTGTCCCAACCTGGACTATTTTTTGGTGTGAGACATCATCATTGCCATTTTTGTCATTACAATCTGAGCATTCCCGCTGTGCGTGCTGTTTCCCCACATCCGTCTCCGTTCAATTTGAAACATGTTGTTGTGAAGTTCCGTCAGGTATGCTGAGCATAGGTAGGGTTATTGGATGCTTTGCTTCTTACCTAGAATATTCGCAATCTGGCTCCCCTTGTTTCTCCAGATTGTTGCAGCAAGAAAGCACATTTCTATGAATTTGAATTCCTGAAGATGGATGTGGTTGCAGATTCAGATGATTCACTACCTGATGATTCAGTACCTGACCATCAACAGAACCAAGCACCAGACCTCGTGGCAGAACCGCCTCGCGCCTCAAAGATCAACCATGCCACGTGTATTCGGCGCTCCAGGACCTGCTGGAGCTCACCAAAGGCGAGGGGAGGGGATGTCCAGCCTGCGCTGAAGCGAAGAATCTTGACCAAATGGAATATGGCTATGGGTCAATATTAACCAACCAATAATGGGGGTTAATAACCAACAATAACAAGGAAACCAATGGTTAATGATGGGGAACCAGGGGTACGGGGTTTCTCAAAATAGAGGGCCAAAAAAATGGTTGGTTTATGATATCTATTAATATAAGTATTAATAGATGATTTGGGGGTCCCCCTAGTTTGGGAAACCATCAATCAGCACTAGCGCAGTACAAAAGCAGGATTTGGATCACTGCTCTTCATCAACCCATTGCCAAGGGCTCGCCACTGCCGTCCGCAGTACAACGAATGAACTCGGCAATCCAACGTCAATGCAAGAAATCCTGCTGGTTTTGGCTTACTCTCCTGGGGGTGGGTGAAGCTATTACTGTACTCAGTGGCTCTATGCTTTGTACGCTTGCTATTTGAGGAGTTGCCAAGTTGTTGGCTTGTTGAGCCTGAAGCGTAGGAAGCAATTGAATGGTCAGCAGTTTGAACTGGCTTGAGGCTTGCCCAGATGTCAAAGAAGTTTGAGCTCAAACACCTACAGTTCACCAGAATCTCCACCTGTTCTCCTAGGTTTCGCATGGATTCCCCATTTTTCAGCAGCCTTCAGTGGTGATCTCGGCTCCGGTGACCTCCCGGGTGGCAGGTGACGTTGCCCTGGCGGTCGCTCTGCTGGCAGAAGCCTTGGCTGCTCCCAAGCCTCCAGGGTTGCCGTTGTGGCCGCTGCGCTTGTGGCGAAGCTGCAGCGCGGCATCACGGGTGGCTAGTGGTGAATGGCAGTGGTTTATAGATGTTTCATAGTATCTATATGTATCTACTGTATAGTGTTTGTATTTATTCACAAACCATGCTAGTATCAATCGTATCAATGTTTATATGTTTACAGATGTGTGTAGTATCAACCACTTACAATATCAATAGTTTGTGAATGTATTCATTTTGATTTTCCCTTGTATTTCTTTGAATGCTTGGTTGAAGTTGACTGATATGTTTTGAGACATGTGTTTATACTAGTAGGGAACCAACGACCGGTAGCCTGCAGTGGCTGATAATGGTTTACTAATGCTTATAGTAGCGGTGGTTGATAGTGAATGGTCATGTATTTCATTCTTGATTATTCACTGGTGAATTGACAATGGTGAATAGTTGATATAAGAGGATGATAAAGCGACCAGAAAAGGGAATATACCAACCGATATGATGAACACCTCCTTTTGTCCATCTCTCTCCTACTGGTCTTACCTGCAGAATTTATTTTGCGGTGGGATCCTCCCTTGATCGTTACCCCTTGAAGGTAGCCAAAATTGAGCACCAATGTGGCACATTTCGGTGCATCTCGTCGTTGGTCACGAGGAAAAAACCCTCAAAATTCCAACCGAAGGGGTGATGGATGGTGATGGAACTGTTGTCAGGAGCTCATACCAGGTGGGCCACTCTAGGTTGAACCTGGTTTATAGGGCCAGTTGAGGTTATATCTGCCACGACTGGTGGTTGCCCCAGGCATAACCCAACGACTGTAGCTGGTGAGGGGCCCACCTTGTAGCAGGTGCAGGGGCGCCGTGCCACGCCGCCAAGGTGCACAATGCTCCAGTGCCTCGTCCTGGGAAAGCCACCGCGACACATCCAAGCGGTGGCGGTGACCAAGAAACAACGGGCCGCCCTGAGCAGTCAATAAACCAAGGAGGGTCGAAAGAACGCCATCCAAGAGCCAACTGTGGGTTGATTTGTTGATGACCGTTGAGGAGATGAAGTGTTTTTTTTATTTGGAGTGTTTTAGGAATGCAGGAATTGTCAAACATAAGGCGAACCAGCTCAAAGTAGGTTGGAGACCCTTTTAGAATGTTTGGGTAATCAATTATGATTTTGGAGCTATACCACGCTCATCCACCAAAGTTCTGGCATGAGACGTAGCATTGGGGAACCAGGTTTTTTGTGCACAGTGTCGCAAACCGAGCACCGACTATATGCAAACCGGGCGAAACCGATTGACCCGCGAGATGGTTTTCAAATCCAGATGAGGCAGTTGGCTTGTTATGGTTTGTTCATCCCTGGAAATGGTAGCTTTCCTTCTAAGCCCAGATTTTTTGGGGTTGATATTGATTAGAGAGAAGGATTCATACCTTGCAAGCACCAACACATCTACAGAAATCGGCTGCGGTTGCCCACAGATTCTGCAAGAGAGACCTTCAAAGAGTGCGGGCTCAGATACATGTGGGAGCCGTCCGGAAACCCACATAATAAATTATGTAGGGAGGTGTTTGATTAGAGCGCCGCGATTGGAAAATGCTGCATCGCGATTGGCCGGCGATTGGACGGCGATTAGACATGTTGGAAGGCGATTATGTTAGATATCTTTGCTTTGGAAAATGCCATCACGCTAACAGCAATCCAAATATGTTACAGTACCGCAGATGCTTGGAAAACAGTGCATCTCCAATTCCTTTTTGCTTATAGAAAGTTTCGTTTGACAGCAAAACGGGAAAAACATACCACCCAATCCGCGATTGGATCGCGATTGGACGGCGATTGGAACCACCCCCAGCTTGAGCAATTAATTGTCCAATTCCGTCTCTCTTGTGTTTCCCTTTTTCTTTCCTTTGTTTTTGGAGAATGTTCAAAAAAAGTCCCGCGGTTGGAATTATATACTTGGACCGCGATTGGCCGGCGATTAGGTTTGTTTCGGATGAATTAATTTTGAACAACCTCAATGTACTGCTTGCAGTGATGGGAGGGAGGGCTCCTGCTCATTCATTCATGCTATGAGGAGTGTGACATTTTGTTTGTGAAGGGGTGTAGTCTAGTGCCTTGTTGTGGGAACTGGCTAATTACAATCATCCAGTTTCGGCCCTTTTTGAGCCCGTGGGAACTCATTATAACAAACCAGCATTCTGGGTGTATCCATGCCGCACATCTTGGAAGGAGATGGATCCATGGTACGATCTCCCAATACTATTAATTAATTCGTTGCCCAAATTGAGAACCCCATTGGTCTCAAGAACTGAGGCAGTTGACCAGCCCAGATGTTCTGCACTGGCTGATGCAATGCGCCGAGCCGTCCTTGGATTTCAATCAGCTGCCCATGCACGAGTTCCGTGCAAGGCAACTGGCACATTGCCAGGCCAGCTTCAGGAGATCTACGGAGGGCCTGTCGTTGGCAACCTTGGAGTTCAAGGGGGTGGTTAGGGGCTGCATTCTTGTTGCTTTGACTGGAATGGGTTGGGTGTGAGAAAATTTATGAGGTGTTTGATGATTTGCATTTAGATTTCGATAGTGAACAGCAATAAGACTAGGAAAAGGAAACATGGGACCTTCAATGACTTTTTTAAAAAACTCATGTGAGATGACAGACAAGTCCAAGGATACCCCATTGGCACTGCCGGAAACGAACCGTTGGGAGGTAATAGCGAAAAACAAATTACTTTCATAAATGTATGGCTGATTAGTTGATTGACTGCAGAGGATTGCGTGGTTTGACCTGGCCTGACTCATTGCTGGGCGGGTGCTTTAAAACTCTTTAAAGCATCCTGGTTGGTGGTTTTAAATTTGCCCGATTTTCCCTGATTCGGTACGGGATCCGTCCCGTCGACATGCCAAGCTGACCGTCGACATGCCCAAAGTGGCCGTTCGACATGCCAAAAGTGACCAGTCGACATGCTAAAAGTGACGGGTCGACATGCCAAAAGTGACCGGTCGACATGCCAAAACCAAGAAGGATCGGTCGACGTGCCAAAAGTGAACCGTCGACATGCCAACAGTGCCGGGTTGACATGCCAAAACTGACCTTT
Source organism: Symbiodinium kawagutii (assembly GCA_009767595.1). Lineage (NCBI taxonomy): Eukaryota > Dinophyceae > Suessiales > Symbiodiniaceae > Symbiodinium > Symbiodinium kawagutii. Next base: position 71,330 of record VSDK01028027.1, read on the forward strand.
CGACATGCGAAAACCGACCGGTCGACATGCATAAAAGATCCACTTGCCCATTCATTGTGCATTCCATCCATCCAGGCTTTACATAGATTCTGTTGGGGATTTACAGCCTCCCCCCGTGGAGGACCAAGCTGCGCTTCAGAAGTATGACTTGGTCACTAGCCCTTCAAGCCATACTGTGGATTGGAACAAGGATGATGCTGATCGGATTGTCGAGCTGCGTCGCAGTTTGGAAACCACTTTGAATGAGGAGCTGCAGCCAGTGAAGCCGGCTGCTGATGAGGTGTTGGTGGCAGAGCTTCCCCAGCTTTCAGAGCCTTCGCAGCCTGTTGTTCTTGCAGAACCTGTCAATCTCAGCTGCCTTGACAGGGTGGTCGCAGCAGCTACGCCTTTGATCCAACGCTTGCAAGAGGGGGAGGTGGTCATTAGCGATGATTTATTCGTTGCCGCTATATGACGAAGTCCAAGACTTTGATGCCGAACTAGAAGCGCGCAAGCAATCCATGTTGCAGACCAGCCAGGCGGATATTTGTATGGAGGCTGTTGCAGGAGCGCCTTTTGACTATGGTTTGGTGCCCTTCCCGGTAGCAGTTGCTCTCTATATTTTGCAAGCGGTTGGCAGGTTTCCTGCGAAGATCAGCTGCGGTCTTCTCATGATGCTCGTCTGTCGGCAGGCGCATCATGCATTAGTAGCAGCCGCAGTTATCTGTGATGACTTTGAACTTTGCGTTGCCAATGGGCAACGTTCTTTTCAAGTAGGTATTCTCCGATCAAGGTTGCGTGGTTCAGTTTGAAATTTGTCAAAATGCTGATGTCCACACAATAAACAGCCATGTGTACTCCGGGTTGAGAATACACGGCCCCGTTTTTTGATTTGCGCCATCTACTATGGCCAAAACGCGACTGTCGGAATTGAGCAAACCCATTGAATAGATGGCTCAATTCATTTTGGTGCCATCTACCAGTTTATAAATTCAATTTAATGGTAAAAGGCCTTTTTTGGTGGTACTCGTGTCCAAAAACTGGAAAGCACTATTTGCAGAAGTAGTGGAGCGGTGTTTCCGACTGAAATTTGGGTTTGTGGACAGTATAGATGGCGCAACGGGAACATTACATCAATCCACGAACTACACCAGTCTTCGTGACGTATTCTTGATTGAGATTGACGGTGTTTGACCTTGCATGGTGTTTAACTTGTTTGGAAAATGGATGGGGAAACCTCTCTTGAGAACAAAGGGTTCCCCAAGTACATGGTACCAGCTAACCCGAAAACATGGAGTAGATGGCGCAACAACATCAGGGTTCGGTAAGGTTTCGTTCTTTCCCAATTGGTAAAGGCGGAATCTAAACACTACATTGTTTGGAAAATGGATGGGGGAACCTCTCTTGAGAAAAAAGGGTTCCCCAAGTACATGGTACCAGCTAACCCGAAAACATGGAGTAGATGGCGCAACACCATCAGGGTTCGGTAAGGTTCCGTTCTTTCCCAAGTGATAAAGGCGGGGTCTAAACACTACATTGTTTGGAAAATGGATGGGGAAACTTCTCTTGAGAACAAAGGGTTCCCCAAGTACATGGTACCAGCTAACCCGAAAACATGGAGTAGATGGCGCAACACCATCAGGGTTCGGTGAGGTTTCGTTCTCTACCTGCCACTTGTTAAATTTGAATGGAACACCAGCTTGTTTGGAAAATGGATTGGAAATTTTCTCTTGAGAAGAAAGGGTTCCCTCTTCACATCGTTTTACATTACCGGCTTCCCTAAAATCAGGGTCCAGTAAGGTTCCTTTCTGTTTGGTTCCACCTGGTGTAGATGGCGCGGTGCCATCTGGGTCAGTTGGTTTGATGCCATTTGGGTGGATTGATTGGATTCTGTAAAGTAAATGGCTCAACTGGGGTTTGTTCCCAGGTACTTGAACCATCTATTTGCTTCTGCAATCTTCTGCAGCAACCAAAACACCGCGATTTTCAATTTTGCGCCAAAAGCTTTCAAAAAAAAATGAATTTTGTGCATGCGGTGCCATCTGCCCATTTTGCGGGGGTCATGGTGCGGGGCCATCTATTTTTACCCCGGCGTATCCCTTTTGAAAAGGCCCACATCGACCGGCGTGTGAACTACAGCCCCAAGAGAATTCGACCCCGGTTACCTGTGTTTGCTATGGCCGAACCAGGTTCCAAGAAGTTTCCTGTGAAGGATGCCTTCATTGATGATGGTCTACACAAGCAGCTGCGGGAAGAATTTCCTCGGTTGCTTCCAGGATTTTCTTCTGGGTGCAAGTTTTGTGGGGGGTCCACGGTCAAGGCGATGGACATGTTGGAGAAGAACTATGGGTATTTGGCTGTAGTCGCAGATGAAGTTCGAAATTTCTTTCCCGCCAGCATGTGTTCGACTGGCCAACGCAATGAGTCTCAGCATTTGAAATCGGAGTCGCTGCTTCCGTTCTGAACAGGGAGTGGTGTAGAGCGTGAGCTACAGAAAAACCAAAAGGAGATCGAGAAGACGCAAGTGGGAATGGCATTCATGAGCCAGTTTCCTGCTGCGAGGGCATTCCTTGTCCAGGTTGTGAAAATTTTTCGATTGGATGGACGCAGGGTTTTATTTTTTTTCTCTTTGCGGAGGACAGGTATTACGCGTGCTTTCGCAGGTTTGGTTGGTCGTGAATCAATTCCAGGCATGATATCTTTATAGCAACAACTGCACCCGTCGACGTGCCAAGAGTGAACCGTCGACGTGCCAAAAGTGAACCGTCGACGTGCCAAAGCGGACGTTCGAGATATAAAAAGCTCGACTTTGTTGTACTTTGTAGTACCTTGTGGTACCTTGCAGTGCCTTTTTCCTGGAGGAAGCTCACGGGAATAAAATACTAAAAAATAGTAAAGCTGCAGCCGTCGACGTGCCAAAAGTGAACCGTCGACCTGCCAAAAGTCAACCGTCGACGTGCCAAAACGGACGTTCGAGATAGAAAAAACATTAAAAAAATTCAGCTTTGTAGTACTTTGTGATACCTTGCGGTACCTTGCAGTACCTTTCCTGGCGGAGGGATCCGTCCCGTCGACATGCCAAACTGACCGTCGACATGCCAACAGTGTACCGTCGACGTGCCAAAGCGGACGTTCGCGATATAAAGGTTTATATTTCGAATTTTTTTTTATATTTTTTGGGTCTGTTTTGGCATGTCGACGGGCCCAATCCCCCTCTGTACTGGTTGGTGGACCAGCCAGCCAATCAACCAGCCAATTAACCACCAACCAGCAACCACCAACCAGCACAGCAATCGGTGACTGCCAATTGGTCATGGGCAGGTGATTGCTTTGAGCTATGTCCAATTTGACGTGCGTCTTAGCTGCGTTGCGAGGGGGTGCTGTTGGCAACCTGCGGTCACCTTTTCAGATTGGGTCAGCCAGGGTCAACAGGCAGAGATGATCTGAAGTTGTCCGAAGAGTGAGATTGGACGGGCTAGAAACTTCAAGTTGTGGGATGTCGTGGGTATACGTCGTTGGTATCCGTAGCTCAGCTCAGTTCAGCCAAAAAACCACGTGACAGAACTCGTCATTTTGGAACCTGCCAGTATGCACACATGCATGCAAAATCATGCGTACACTATGGCACATACACCCACATACCCTATGTATGACATACATTAAAGGTTGCACCGATGTAGGCGGAAACGCATGCATGTCTGCATACATACTGGCGTGTTTGCATGCACAGCTTCAGATAATCAGATAAGGGAAAAAGGCACATACATTCATACACAGACGGCAGACGTTCTTATAGTTGCACGCATTTCATTCAGGCACGCAATGGCACACACACACACACATTTGCTGCTGTGTGAGGATGCATTTTGTATATTTACATTTCAAACATCCTTATGCAGTCTCTCGGATTTCCTTTCCTTGTGTTGCGACCGCTGAGCACGTTCGGCCCCGGTTTCTCTTTATCAACATGCATCGTTCGCACCAAGAACATCCAAGAACAAACGTATATATGCTATGATTTCGTGACCCTGGCAATCACTTCCACCCATTTTTCCTCAGCATCATTCTCACCACAGCGAGGCTCGGCCGCGCATTGCAAGCAGCTGAAGATCAGACTCAGCGACAAGCTGTGTTGTTTGCATTGATTCGAGCAGTGTATAGCACCTTGGACACAGCAAAGGCTCAAACCCTTAGGTTTGTTGGTTCTTGGGTGATGTTCCCGGGCAGGGAGCGATCAAAGATCATTGGGATCCCTGTGCTGGAATACCGTTACAAGGTGATTCACGAGTTTTAAAGGCTGTTGAAATACAGCTCCCTGAGTCTTGAAACAACAAAGCATTTGAAAGCATGTTCCCTCTGGATCGTCTAACCATGGAACGGGATACAAACTTGCAGGTATCCAACATGCTGGCCGTTGGGATCCTAAGAGACAACTGACTCTTGCTTCGGCCATTGGATCAGCTGCCACAGCCGCTGTGAGTTCTGACTTCTCCAGCAATGGTATGACCATCTATGATCATGCTCGCCATGAATGAGTCGTATTCACCGCTTTGACGGCCGAGAGATATGATGATCCCCAACACATTCTACCAATGGTTTTTCCAATGGTCAATGACATACTTTGGAACATCAGTCAGTCATGGTTATACCAATGCATGACATATATTGTGATGTTCAATGAGGCATCATGGCTTATGGATGTTTATGATTATAGTTATGAATTATATACCGTAGATTTTTAAGTAAATGGTCAATTAAAGGCATACCAATGGGTCAAAGATCAGTCCTATCTGAATGATCAATCCCATTTGTTTTACCCATTTGTAAGCCATTAATATGGTATATGATTAATATATACATATTCATATTAATGATATTTGATCATCAATACGTCCCATTAATGCAATGATGGTTTCTGAAGGTGACTTCTCAGCGCCATTCTCAGGTTTGATTGGCAGTTCTGACCTCACCAGCCCTGGGCGCATTCTCAGTCGGTGCATGCGTCCAGGCTGCAGCTTAGGTAGCAATGTGGCTGGAAGATCTGGAAGTGTCACCCAAGATTCACCACGAAGTGGTACTGGATTCTGGCTATAAGATGCGATAAGTGGCAAGTACGCAACTACCATGACTAGGGTTCTACCACTTGCAAGGGCATCCTAGCAGTGGCTACTCAGCACCTACTATGATCAAGGTGCACCCTCCACCATCCTACGTATGGTCACTGGGAAGTCGTTTTTCAGGTAAACCAGGGCTATATTTCCAAATTAGTCCAAAGTGTCTTTGTCCTGTTCATTTTTTAGTGTCACAAAAAGCAGTCCATATCTATAGCCTATAGCTAATGTCTCTGGCCCATCAGTCTCTCTCCCTATCTATAGCCTATAGCGAACATTGATCACACATGCACCACACCATGGGAAATTCCCCATCTCAACCTGCGACTGGTTTTTCTCATCTGAACCCATTACTTCTTGCTGCTCAACCAACTTCTCCGCCATCTAAGGTCGCTGGACTTCATGCGCCTGGGCTTCCGCTTCATTGCCCCTTTCGGGCGGAAGCTCATCGAGGCGACCGGTGATGAGTGGTGATGCACCAGCAGCCATGGTGACCGGTGCATGGTGACATATGGTGACCTCCAACAGCCATTGATTGATCATATTGATATGGTGATCCACCATTTACTGCCTACATTAATCCACTATGCTGCGCTTTTTGCATATGTGGTTGGTTCCGGAAACAGGTCTCCTTGGCGAGTTTGCTGGATCCTTGTTTTGAGGGTGGGCCCCGAGAGTTTGAGCTTGGCAGGAAAGAAGGCAATTTAATGCTGATATGATGTTTTGACGGAATGGAAGGCAGAAACCACATCGATCCTTCAGCTCACTGGCTTCAATGCTCGTGTGGCACCCTTGCACTCCCTACAGGACAGCGGCAACAAAGAAAGTGCAAAGGTTCTGCGGCTGCTGTGTCGCGCCTTCAGCTGGTTGCTGGTGCATGCTGATGCTTGGCAGATGGGAGACGGGCCAGCGCCCGGTTGTGGCCGGATTTGTGCCCGTGTGATGGCTTGTTTGGCAATGCTGTGTAGACGAGAATAGCTGATTTACCCCTTAAGGTCGAGACTCTTGCGCTGAAGTTAAACATTTGAGACATGATGCTGGGTTGCCAATGAATGCCAATGATGGGTGCAGAATTTTTGATACATGGTATTCCCTTGTTTGGAGCTGTTGGTACAGGGTTTTCTACTTAGGCAGGTCTTGCCGCCCGGATCCAAGTGTGAGTAAGAGAGAGAAGAGAGAAACAGAGAGAGAGAGCGAGAGAGAGAGAGAGAGAGAGAGATAAAGAAACAAAAGAAAGAAAGAAAGAAAGAAAGAAAGAAAGAAAGAAAGAAAGAAAGAACAAAAGCCAGAGAAAGGGCAGCAAACAAATTTGAAATTGTACTGCATCACATATTTTCATTGTGAATCGCCAACTTTGCAAGCCTGCCTGTTGTCATTTGTTGTCATGCGATGTTCGTTTGAACTGCTGAAGAGCTTTTGCGGAATCGCCATGGGTTACTGCGACTGAATGGTGTACTGCTGATGAGAGCAGATGCCTGAGCCGTTTCTGTTGGTGGCTTTCAGTTGCTTGTGGATGTTGTCCGTACGCAGATTTAACCCAGACACCCTGGATAAAGTTTGATTTTTTCGCACATGTGATAAATTGCTGGTTGGATCAATAGCTGGACATTCTAGACACTTGCGCGTAAACCCAGTTGCAACCACGGGGGAATTCATCTACAATGAAGTCACCACAGGCGTCGCTTATAATTTTTGGTTTGTAAGCAACATATGAACTTGCTACTTGTCCACACGTTCCGAGATCCTGCACTGAATTAAGGAACATTACATTGATGTCAAAGTGATGGTTCCCGAGTTGCACGTTGGTTGATCTGACACCCGTGTACTTACCCTATAGATCCCCATAGTGGTGTACCATTGGTGTACCCTATCCCCACAGAAAGCTATAGGATCTGTTGTCAGATTACCTGGGAACGCCACTGATGGCCTCCCCAGGGCTTCGATGGCAGCCCTTTCTTGGCAGATTCCATGAAGCCGCTGGCAGCTGAATGGCTGCTGCGCGCCGGCAAGCGGGGGGACACCATGAACAAGGACAGGGTAACTGCTGCGTTGGGAAGCTGGGGAAATTGGTCAAATGGTGGTTTCTCAAAATAGGGGAGAGACCCCATAAATGGATGGTTTACTTACAAACGGTTAATAATGGATGATTTAGGGGCACCCCTATTTTGAGAAACACCCAACTGGCTAACCCTGTGATCAACCATGGTGTGGCAAATGGGGCACTGACCCCATAAACCAGGTTTGTAGCCCTTTGGCCAACCTCCCAGGCCATTCAAAAGAAGCCCGAAGCATTTTTTTCCGAACGCATTGGCCGGAGGCCTTTCAGTCTGGCAATTCCAGAGACATGTTGAAAGCTTTGTTCAAGCTGGTGATGAGCAAGAGATGGCCTAAGAGATCCTAAGCCGGAGAGTGCCTCTAACCTGTTTGGGTCCTTTGTCTTGGGGCTATGAAGAAGTGGCTGATTGAGTCCGCACTCAATGCTGCTCACCCCCGGAGACTTGGAGTAAGGTCGAAGCGAGTTTGAAGGAAAAGAGATCGATCAAGATTAGATTCTATGATCCGATTGCTTTCCCATTGCATCCGAAATCTCTACTTGAGGGCATGAGCGGGTCCAAGCAGTTTTGTGATATGGTGATGCACATCACCAGCCGTTTGCAGGCAGTCTTGGCCTTGGCAATTCTGGCAGCAAATGCTGGTGCAGCCACTTCGCCTCCGGCCAGTGGACAGGGTTCTGCAAACGTAGCGGATTGGGTGGTGCTGTATGCCGCACATCAACAAAAGTGCGGGCCATATTCCTAACAAATGCATGTGAAGAGGACCATGAATCAGATGTTTGCGGTGACAGGTTTCCACCTGATAGATCCGAACCCTCAACCATGATTCACTGAATTTGCTGGATGACTTTGATCATCCATTGGTTCCTGGGTCCATTTGTTTCTCCCCAAGGCTGAGGGGCCATCCAGGGGCAGCCAGGTCCATCCAGGGGCCGCCAGGACAGCTGGAAATCATCTTGGACCGCCTGGCACAGGACCCGGGCTTTGACTTCGCCGGGGAGCTCCAGCGATGGGGCGCCTTCACCCAGCAGGGCGTGGAGGCTTTCCAGCAACTGGGCCACCTGGCTGCAGCCTTGGGATGCCTTGGGGGGTTGACATGACCTGGGAATAACATAGAAACAGATGGTTATGGGTCAATTTTAACCAACCAATAATGGGAGATCATAACCAGAAATAATAGGGAAAACAATGGTTAATGATGGGGAACCAGGGGTACCGGGTTTTGACCCACAGCCATATAGAAACTATTAGATTCTTGGGACTAGCATGGTGTTGCCATGAAGTGCCATCTTGTTGCAGGGATTGGCGGGATTGGCCAGAAGTCACGGGGGGATGGGGCTACTTTGCCGGTAGTTATATCTTTGCAGCAGCAGCAGATTTTGACCAGCATGACCTCAAAAAGGGCAGCGTGTGTTTGGATCATGTGTTTTTCAGAGATTTTTTCATGGTGGTTTATGAATGCGTACGGTATCTGAATCAATTTCTTAGACCATTTCTTCTTTTCTTTCTTTGGCATTCCGAGCGTGTTTCTGCTGTATACCCCGTACAAAATCTGTCTAAACAAATGTTGCCCTCCAATTTTTCAGCCTCAAAAAGCCATGTGGCCCTGTTCCGCCAATCTTTCCATGGGTTCCATGCGGTTTTCGTCCCCATGACCCCCCACTGCCCCCGGACCTCTGCAGGTTTCCACGTGGCCTCCACGGAGCTGAGCAGCCCGGGTGGCGACAGCAGCGACGACGAGGGCCTGGGCGTGCCGGGCCTGGTGGACGTCACCTGGAAGCTGCCGGCGCCCCCAGAGGAGGGTCGCAGGTGCCACGAGTGCGGCCAGTGCTCGGTGGAGGGGGAGCCCCTGGGCTGCAGTTTGGGGAAACGCGTTGCCCGGGTCCTGGGGGAGCTTGGGATCAGACTCAGATGAGATTTTTTTCGGTGAAATTTCAGGTGGGTGGTTTTTGAAAATGCGACGAGTTTTGTTTTTGAACATGGGCGATTTTAGCTGATATTGAAAGTTAATAGACAATGTGAATACATGATGTGATGTCATGCGTTGTGATGCGCACATGTGCGCAGTGTATTGTATGTTTGGTTGGGTATAGGTTTGTGAGTGTGTGTGTGTGTGTTGGTATGGCATGTAGTGCCTGTATTTGATCGACATACAACAATTAATGGCTCAGATGGGACGCGCAATTAAGACGACTCGCAGCGCAGACCAACGAGTTCACCGCAGCTCAGGTTTGGTGAGGGTTACTTCGAGGGTCTGTGGTATTGCGCTGATTGCTGGGATAGTTGGCAAGATGCCCCGCCCGAAATGACCACCATCAGCCCCTGGCCTTTGGAAGAAGGCGGGCCCGCGGAAGTGTCGCAGCAGCAGGGCATGCCATATCAGTAGCATTGCGGATGATCAATTTGTCGTGGGTGTGGTGTGCCTACTTGGGGAAATAGGGGGTTCTAAAACTAAAATGGAGGACTCCCAAATCATCCGATATTAAACATTTAGAGTCATAAACCAACCATCTTGGGGGTATCACTATATTTTGAGAAACACATAGAAACACCTATTTACATCATACCAAGTGCTGCCTTGTAAAGCAAGCCCAACGATTTCAAGAGAAAATCAGATGGATGGTTTACCTAAGAACGAACCCAACTTGCGTGGGATACATCGGCGTGTTGAGTTGACTTGACAAACTTTTTTTTTTTTTAGATTTTGAGTTTAATCATGTGAATGTTTGGACTGATTTGCTTGGTGGGCGCATCCCTTCGCATTCTGGCTATTTGGACTCATGACCCATGACGCATTTTGATTCTTTTTGTGCAATGCCACTTGCCAAAAGGTGACTGGTCAGATCGACGTTGTAAATGGGATAATTATTTTGCTGCCTCGATTTGTGCACGCTCATTCATGTACATGTGTTTCTTTTTTAACACACAAGTGTAACTCAAGATGGAAGGTCAAAAGAGCCGTGGAATGAATATGGGTCCAGTTGGAACAGTGACCAGTCTTGCTGGTCGCAGTTTCTCAATCGGACATGCAGCAACCAGCGGTGGGATATTGTGAGAAATGATTGCTTGGCAGAGTCCATCAGGGTCCTAAAATCTTAGCTTTGGGTATGTACTGGACTATGTTTGGAGGGCCACTCTATGCCGCCTAAAATGAAAGCATTTCGTACAAATGCTTACAACTATTCATATTCGATATGTATTGGATTGTATTGGTTTATGCTTGCAAATCAGGCAAGCCGCTGGAAGCTCTGGCAAACACATATTGGAATCATTTTCAAATCAAACATATACCTACAAGTACTACCACTTGCCTAAAGCTCACCTGAGAAAAGAAGGCTCCTTGTTAATTGACTGATCGCATTCGGGCAAACCCTTGGACGCCCCGGCAAAAAACACCCATGAACTCACTAACAAATTTACTATACCCAACCAAGTAACATCAAGTAACTAACTACCTAAGTAACTAGCTTGCCAGCAAACTAACTGAGCTGATGGTTTGACTTTGCAAGCAGGAAACCAGGCGGTGGTCGAGCAACAGGGGGCGGCCGGGCAGTTGCTGGCAGCCCCTGGCAATCTCCGATGCGCCATCTCCGGGGTGTTCCTCAGCTACCCATGGCCACCTTGGGACGATGGGACGGGGC
>VSDK01028027.1:90786-105501 GCA_009767595.1 Symbiodinium kawagutii
TACCACTACCACTGGTACTTCCGATGTTTTACCACTCTCCTTGCTTTCAACGATCGATTTCAAGAGTTGATACAGATCTGGGCTACGCTTCGTGTCCGTAAAGCCTCATGAAGCGCTTGAGAGATCGATTCATTGGAGGGAGTCCCTGTTGGTTGGAGCTAGGGTCCGGGATCGACATTCCGCCCCCCAGGAAATCTCAGAGGCCCACACATTCAGCAGCAGGGCCATTTCCCTGTGACACTGATTCTGAACCATTCGTGAATGTTGGGTGTTGCAGTACTAGTTTGATGCAATCATTGAATTCGCAAATGACTATCGAAATTGATTCAATAAACTAAGAGTTTACGCAAGTATTATCAAGTATCAGTGGTGAGAATATAAATAACTAGTTCATTTGTCTGAAATTGTCCAATGACCAACACAGACCCCCAAAACCGGTGAGAACATATCCAGCTGTCCGAGTCGCCAGGATGGTGGCGAGAAGGCTGATGCGGCGACCCCCAGGGTAGCTCCTTGTGGGGCGTGGCGGAACCGCTCAGACATGCTAAGACTACAAACAACAGAGATGGATGATGTAAGCCGCACTCGAGTCACTAGAGATGGACAGTTCCTATTGTGAAGAGTCATGGCTGTTTCATGGTTATTCAGTAGCACTAGCCGAAAGCAATCGAGATTGCAAACACATACGATGACATTGGTCCATAGCAATGACGGTACCCCGACCTTTCCGCTTTTCCGAAGCAATGCACGCACACAGCGACGCAGAATACGTGCTGCTCCCGCACTGTGACGGTCATGGAATGAACCCTAGCTGCGTGAAACTTGTGAACTCCGGCTTCCATTGGGTCAGTCTCAAATCGACAGCATCCCGTCTCCGGCAGTACCCCCAGCCATCCCAAGAATGGTCATGTTGTGTTGGAGAAGCCATCAAATGCTTGGGGCACATCCCCTCCTTATCTCCAGAGTTGTGAGAACAGCGAAAAAAACAAAGACCCTACTGAGGCCCTACTGGTGTCCCACACAAGGGGACGTGCTCCTTCTGAAGCGAAAGGGACCAATTCATGTGTAGCAAATCCTATTGGGCAATCACGATGTTGGCTCCAGTTTAAGCCTAGCACTCCACGGAACCGTGCCGTGACATCACCTACGTTTTTACATCAGGTCTTCGTTAGATTCACTCAGACATGTATTTACACATTATGAGATAGATATGTGTCATCAAGTCAGTCAGCAAGGAACCGTTCATTGACGAGTTCAATGTCCGAATGCACAGCGATCTTTTCACAACCTCCTGAGGTTGCTATGAGTAGTGACCTCAGAAGACCTTGAGGTGAACTTCATGCGGGATTGTTTTCCTATCTCTTGGTTCAGTGAGTTTTCTCCCCATGGACAACTGCAGGAAGCCAAGTTGCCATAAGTTGCCCCTTTCTTCGTTGGGTTGGGGGAACCCTGCGGTGTTTAGGCGGCGAGAGCGGTAGCAGTTCACCTGTGCGACCACAGCCAAAGGAGGACTTACGTTCATCTGCGGTCTTTACTGCGGGGATGCATGTTCTGACTGACAATCTGATCTCCATCCCACATTTCTCCTCTCCCACACCGACCTATGTGATGTGCGTTGAATATCGCTGAGTGTTTGATTGGCCAGGTAAGACCATCCAACAGTCAGTGTGTGTTCGGCTGGTTTTATGTGCGTCAGGAGATGCATCTGAGCTTGATCATGTATAATTCGCAGCAAACCAACCATTGTTTGTTTATTGTACTGTAATTATTTTAGCAAAAAAAAATTTGGGGGTTCCCCAGTTTGAGAAGCCGCAATCTTTCGGCCAAGCTTTTGCTGGAAAACTGCTGATAGTGGTTGACACGCACCATCAAAGACCTCTTGGGGTTGCTTGGGCTGCTGGACCAAGCCTTTCAGCATTGGAACGCTTTCCTTTCAAGGTTCTTTTCCAGGTATATCCAGGTGATATGTGTATTGCTAATGCATTGTAGTACGCAATGAGGATGGCACACTGCTTTTATGATATGTCATTTTTCATTTGCGTACAACATTGCTCTTTGAACTTTGCCTCGTGACTGACTCAGTTTCCGTTTGCTCACTTGCGCCGAGTTGACTGCTGATGTTGGCTGCTAGATCGTGCCGCATCCAGTGGCTACATTGTGCCATGCAGCTTCTCAAGCTTCAATGGCTAGCACCAATGGACTTGCTGAAAGTACAAAATCAAGCGCCACTCGTGGCAAACAAGTCTGCCTCATGATAGAAACATGACGCCACCCAGTGCATGTCACCCATGCATCAGAGAGATGCTAGGCATAAGATTGAACAAAAGACTAAAACACTCCTTCCAGAAGGATCCTCAAGGCTGAAAACAATCGAGGGCTGAAATAGTATATCATATGATACATCATATCATGACCATGTCGATATAGAACTTGAAACAATGTCTACCGTCGAGGGCTGAAGGGTTCAATCTGGCACAGCGCGCCATGGGACAACTGTGTCAACGCCGGGCAGCGCCTGGAAACAGTGATGGTGCCTCCCAAAGCGAAGCACCACCGGTGACACTGGTGCCAAAGAAGCACGATCCCAAACGATATGCGAACGACTATTCCAGGCCAAACGCGTGAGTTTTTCACAGGGGTTCAGCGACCTGTCACGCACATCATCAACAAAGCAGGATGAGGTCATTTAGGCCTACAGCTTTGTAAACTTGAGCTTCACGGAGGGCATAGGTAGAGTCAACTTCGTCTCATTCAACCCAAACAGCCCTGCACGTTCAGCAGATGAAAGGTCGCTGTTAGTATTGCAGCATGTGATTGCAGCCTTCATTGGTAAAACATGATCAAAGAATGATTAATTAATTAGCAATCAAAAATCATCAACAAAATTATCTTGCAATTAGATGCAATAAAGCACTAGAGGGTCATGTACCAACGATATCTTCATCAATGACCGTTTTGAGCATGGCAAAGTCCACGAGACCGCTCCAGGTTTGATCACATCGAGGATTCAGACGAAGAGCCGGCGCCCAAGGATGAGCCCGAAGAGGTTGAGCCAGAGGAGCCCAACAACCCCAGCGAGGAGCAACGCAGAGAGTTGAAACTCAAGTGCTTCGGCTGGCTGTTGGGAGCGATTTGGAGCAGTTTGGGGTATCCTGCCCTAGCCATCCCCAGCCCTTTTAGAGGGGAAGCCAGTTGGAGCTACCAGGAGTGCCCGTTCACCGAATGGTCGTCGGTCATAATGCGTTCGGGCAGTGGTAGTTGAGCCCGATCAGCTGGTGGCGCCCACAGGCTATGTTCGTTGTGGGTGCATTTGAAGCACCATAATCCACCCACCAAGGCAGGCTCATCTTCAGGTCAAAGGAGTAGGGCCAGAAAATCAAGAGGAGACTGATAGGTTGGTAATATCATGTAACTGATGAAAGTTTGCGTCTCGGCCGTGGTCTCTGACAAACTGTCCCCATGGTTTGCTGCTTGTGCTACATGCTTACTGCGGATAGTTTGGTTCGGGGACGCTAGTACGGTTCGCTTCATGTGGCGGCGCTTGGCACAGCCTAAGGTCATACAAATCAACTCCACCGCAGTCAAACTTGTGTATGAAGTCCTGTTCTGCCCCTTTAGGGCAGCATCCTGCACCTGAAAGACGTCATCATACGTGATTGTCAGGTTCGAACATTCCAAGTGATGTCAGAGTTTCATCGTCCAAGTCCAAATTGTGCGTGCATGGGGTGAGGAGGAAGTATAGGCTTCAACCAAACCAAGACTAGTTATGAGTTCACCATCGGTGAGGTTCAAGGCTTGAAACTCTTTGCACAGGTTGCTCATGTATGCATGTATAGTCGTGCATCTCCAACTGTCAAGTTTGACCCCCTTACCTCCTTTCAAACCACCAGGGATGTTCACCTAGCGGGAGTTTTATTTGTTTCAAGAAATGGACGGCTAATGTCATTTCGACCAAAATCTGCAGTGGAGGTACTGGCCAAAGTATACGTTGTTCTATGAAGTCTGACCACAATCTGTTTGGTGACTGTAGGCCACTGAACTGATCGCGTTTTGAGCCAGTATCCGGCCCCCTCATTTTCTTGGGGTGACGTGCATCTAATTTCTCTAAAACTACTATGGTGCCAATTCTAATTAGTCGATAGTTTGAATGGTTCCCTGGTAATTGAGGGTGGTGGGCAGCCTTGTCAACGACTTTGGGAGTTTTTAGAGGGGGCCCACATGGGCACTCGGGATACGGCAAACTGCTGAGCGATTCCTGTGCCACCACGGGTGGACCAGGTTCATGAAGCTGAGTCGCAAGATGATCAAAGACACCACGGGAGGCATGCGCACTGTGGAGGCTCCCAAAGCGGCGAATTTGCCCAAGGATTCTGGACTGACTCACTGGGACTGGCTCAACCTTGAGGAACCCCAATTGGGGAAATAGGAATGATCATCAGGGTTTTTATGTTTGAATTTTTAAAAAAATGAAGCCCTCAGAAATGATGCAGTTGTCCAATCATTTCACTTTGTTGGCCGTTTTGTGGGTTTCTTATTGGGCCATTCCCACTTTGTTCACAAGTTTTGCGTCCACCGCGTTTGAGCCCCCTCCTCGAAGCTGCGCAGCTGTACATGTACAGCAGCACATTTCAAGGACTTGAGTCCTTGCTTGGTAAGGTCATCCTAGATTGGTGATGGTCCACAGCTGATGGGAAATTCAAGATGATGGCACGGAAGTTGGTGGTTTATGTACGAGACCCTCTCGAAAAAGTTACTGTGCCATCACGCTAGCAAAAGCTTGCCTACAATTCCATTTTGACTCCATGAGTTGGGGATTTAGATGGATTTACATGGATTTCGCTGGATTTAAACGGATTTACAGATGGATTTAGGGATGGATTTGTAGCCTTTGCCGCGATATGTTTGACATCCGCCGCCCAGCAGCTCAGGATCACATGCGGGTCGTAGGAACCATCGACCTCCAACAGTTGTCCAAGTACTCCTGCAGCAACGATCGCATGCTGGTGTCCTGTTACGGAGACATCTTCGATGTTTCCAGTCGTCCGGATCTCTATGGCTGGGGTCCCAAATCATGGCAGGCTGGGAAGGACATCACATGGTCCGTGGTGACAGGGAACGAGAAGCCGGACCAATGCAATCGATTCTACGATGTGTTCAAGCTGGATCCTGATCACATCAGCCGCTACCTCACATTGATTTGCAACCGCTTGGTCACTTTGCAGGATGAATTTGGAAAACCTGTGGGTCGCTTGGATAAGTTCCTCAATGAGCGACACTTCCCAGCTGCTCCGCAACACGAAATTGAAGAGTGCAAGCAGCAATGACTCATGTCCAAGGACCTGTAGTATGAACCTGGTCAAACTAGTTGCCTTCACCATCCTAAATGTCAGTGTTTTTTTTCTAGAGTCTAGAGGAAACTTACCAAAAGGATCCCAAAGGAATTTAACCATGAATCAATGTTACATGTTTCTTCTGATGATCTTGGCCAGGTATGTAGTAGATAGATTTGCCCTGCAAGGCGAATCAGCTGGGCCTCCGCTGCCAAGGTGCATGAATTGCATGCCATGAGACAACAAAGATGCCCGCAGTGCAAGAACTCAAACAATAAGAAGCATGAAGACCAAATCAAGTAACCATCAAGACATCAAGAAGCATCTTGGAAGCAATGTATAGCCACCAGTTGCTTCGTTACCCAATCATTCTTGACCATTGCCACTTTTCAGAGGCCGCGGGTATGGCGCTCAGCATTGCTCAGCTGAGCATTGTATACCAGGTCCAGCTGGTCCATAATAAATACCAGGCTGGCAAATTACCATACCAGCTAGTTGTGGTATGTCATGGGAACGTGTGCCATTTTTTTCTCAATATGGATCTCCGACGAATTGTGGGTTGCTATTCATTGCTATATGGCTATGGGTCAATATTAATACCAACCAATAGTGGGGGATAATGACCAACCAATCATAAGGAAAGCAATGGTTAATAGTAGGGGAACCAGGGGAATATGGGGTTTTGACCCACAGCCATATGGAAAGCTGGTACTAGTCAATACTTGTGAACTAACCACCATTGGTGATCCATGGTAGCCTTCCATTTGATGAGATCCGATGTGCTGATCCCACCGGCTCAGGAGGCTTCAGACGCAGCGGAGGAGTTAGTCCAAGAGGTGCTGATGTTGTGACGTTTGGGGATCCGTCGCATCCGAAGTCTCTAGGCTACTGCAGTGAGCTCATTACAAGCCCTTACTGTGTGGGTGTGTGGATGGGGCTACTGGGGAAGGATGTAGTTAGGTCTTGGGGTTATGATGTGCCAGCCTCATGTTCCGGCCCTGGGGTTCACCAGACAAAGCCTTTGTGACAACCGAAGATTTACTTGGAAAGCATGTAAAAGACATGAATTTGAACATCATTAACTTCTTTCTTCCCAAATGAAAGTGTTACCAAAACCTGTGCCGTACTGGACCTCCGCCATCTCGCAGCTGGGCAGGCAGTGGTCCCTCTCAGCAGGGCACTAAGGGGGGGGAATATGTACCGCGTGATGTTTGATGATTTTGGGATTGTCATTGTAAGCAACTCCTTAATTCATAGGGTCCCATAGGGTATTATGATGTATTTTCTCTAGTGCTCCAAATGCCTTGTGGGACTAGACTGAGGGCTATGTTTTAGGGTCCAATCACCTAATAATCACCTGGGGCACTAGGGCATGTTCAATCCTGAACAAGCCAAGCAGGGCATGCTGGCAATATCAACCAACCGCTGGGTTGTTCATCGGACATCGCGATCACCATGACCAGTTGATGGCATCAGAACGTGATATTTGCATTTTCGCGGGTGCAAATGGTTTTTATGCTTGGCTCAACCCACGGTGCCAACTTGGGACCATGGAGACCCATGGAGTTCTTGCAAATGCTCCAAGTTTTGATTTAACCCAACTTGTAAACCATATAAACCCACTACAAATCCCATAAACCATATAAACCCACTATAAATCCCAACAAGATCGTGAAAAAAAACGATTCAAAAAGCATCTTGGGCGGTTTTGACTCAACGGACCGCCCTTTGTCGCACTTAGGCCCTGGAAGGTCCAGCAGTCACAAGGCTTCCCGCGCCCCTTTCGAGCAGAGCTCATGCAGGAACACTTTGGAACGTCATGTTTTAACCATTTTTAATAAACTTCTTCAAATCAGAAGTCATCACCCTTGTTCCCTAATTTGCATGGGTCTATTTGAGTATTGAACTGAGCAAGTCGCCCTCGGAGGGAAGTGCAGAGTGAACACGGCCCAATTGTGTCCGCTTAGTGTTTGGCAATTCGGGCAATTGAAGGTTGATGCCGACTTGAGGGAAACCACCTGCCTGCAGGGTAGTCGCGGTGATAATTTCTATACTGTGGTAGTTGGATCACTTCAACAAATTTGGGTTCCCTTTCAATTTGATTGCCATGCAGGGCCATGCAGGCTTTTGGGACATTTCTTGGCATATATGACTCACTAGATTGCCAAAGGTTTTGTTTTTTCACATTGGCCCCCTGTTCATTGTGTATTTTTCCGAAAAGTGATCGCGTCAATTTGTGGCGCATGATGGCTGATGCTGGAAAACTGGTTGATGGTTTGAAGCATTTTCTATTGTGCCGATTATTGACAGGTTGGTTGACTAATATGTTTCAAAGGGGATGACACCACCAACTAGTCAACTGATAGGTCAATCCCTTTGAATCAACCACAGTTGTAGGAGATATAGCTGGATGAACTTATATCTATTGACTATATATCCCCCTGTAGTAGTCAACTGATGGTGAATCACAGTGGTTTGGGCTACTTTCGAAAGGATCGGGCGAGGCGAAACGTGAACCAACGTTCGAGCCAGGTGGCTGAGAACACTCCATCTCCAGCAGGCACTGGAGAATCCTCGGGGTGAAGTTGCAATCGAGTTGCTGCTGCCAATCGCTGGTTGGTGGCTGGTTGGTGGCTGGTTGGTGGTTTGATTGACATGTTTCATGTCCCTAGTATAAACAAATAGTTTGTTGGTTGACTCATATTTTTCACGGGGGTTGACACCACAAACCAGTGATGCTATTAAGATGTATTAAGCTACCCGTGCTTCCCGAACAGGGGAGGCTTGCCATCAAGCACGTTCAATTTTTTGGGTAGCCCGTGGGCACGGTTCCCATGACCAGGCGTGGTTGGATGATATAGTTTTTGCCCTGTTTCGCCAGGGCGGGTGGTCAAGGATGACGCATCAGGCGTGGTTGGAAGGGTACTGCTGCATTCCAAGTGATCCAAATGTTGCTTGAGTTTGATGGCCTTGATGCTCCAGCCGTTGCTTGATTTCTGCCAAATTTATTTGCACAATGGCAATGGCAGCATACTGATTGTCCCAGTTAGGCAGTCAGCGAACCACTCACAGTTCTTTAAATCATCGATGGCATGAGTTTGTCATGGTCACGGATCCTCTCTTACGAGAGTTTCTACCTGCAGTGTTGTAGAAGAGATTCCTGCAAAAGTGTTTCAAAACAGTGTCACGCACTAGTCACGCGAGAGCGCCCACCAGGGTCTTTGAACCCAGTGTCAGCAAAGGTGGGAAGGTGGCCATCGAAGAAGGGCTTAATGAACGACATGATATGACATGATCATTGGCTTCTGGATAGGGCCCTATGGATAAGCACTTGATAACTTAGGTTGTTTTCTTAGTTTGTGCCTTGGTGTTGGGCGTGTGGTATGAGATGGCCAATTTAAAGAACTTTATTCCATAGTTCGTTCTTGTCACTTGCAGCCTAGTGCACCGTAGCGATCTGTGGAACAACCCATCAGCTGCTTTATTACCAGGACCTATCCTAGCAACTCGCATTTTAGCAACTCAGATCCCAGCAACTCGGAAAGAGCGGCGGAAAACCAGACCGAAAGTCCATAGTCAAGACATGTTTTTGCACATGGGGCAGTCCTTGCGCAGTCAGTGAAGCTGACCTCGAGGTGCTCGGGGCAACCACTCCCATGGCAGCAGTTCGTCGTGCGTAACTCAGAGGCTTTCAAGCTAAGCTTAGCATCCCCTACTCCAACAACGTTTACGATTGCGTCACATTGGTTGGGCTGGACTGAAGAATCAACGGCAGGAATAGTTCATGACAAATAGTCAAATAGTCATGAATAACTTGGATTGGAAGAAGTATCACATACAGTATGAGGATGTGTGAAGCATGTCATTTGCCTGTGCATGAAAGCTTTCGTTCAGTTCCGCTTCGAAACTCAACAGGTCACTTTCTTCATCGCCAGCGCCGCACATCAAGGCAGCAATCACGAAGCTCACAGGGAAGTGGGTCCTCATCATGTGGGCGTGATACTAAAGTCACATTGGAGTTACAGGCTCTGGGAAAATTACGTATTACTTATGCTGATGCAGAAAAGGATGATGAGACTGTTTTATTGCTAAGAAAGGTCGATGATGCGTGCATGCTTGTGCAATATCAATTGTGTACTTCATTTATGCTTGCATGCATTCATGCATACGTTCGCTCATCTGTATATTTCTGTGCGCCGTCCTAGGGAGAAAAAGCACGGCCTGGGCACATTCCCCTGAGGCAATGCGGGTAGCTCCACAACAGCTGTCCCCTGCAGCCACTGCTGTGCTGCTGGAGACCTTGGCTCAGGTGGGGTGACAGTTGTGATCGTGGTGAAACGGCTGCAGTGATGTTCACAGCTTCCATCCTCCCTGGACCATGTTGATTCGCCCATTGGACCAGCAGAATTTGAAGGGAGCTTCAAACCACCAGCTGCTCACAGTTCCCCTGAGTCATTTGACCGTCTCAGAACTTTAAAGGTTTCAGCTGAATGGTGAGTCACCCTGGTTCTCGTGCAATTTCATCAGGCTGCTTGAGTAGCTCCACACGGCAATCAAAGTCCAAGAAAGGTGGTCCCAGATTCCTTCTCTATTGATGGGCTGATGCACCTGCCCAGGCCCACATGAGGCCATCCCTTATTACAACCAGCAAGTCCTAGGCTTTCCACATTGATGGACAACTCCCTGTGCTCCAAATACCTTGAGAGACAATGCTTGGGGCTGATTTTTTGGTGCCACCTTCTCAAAAGGCATTTGGAGCACTAGGGATTATTGGATTTTGACAGCTTTAATCAGACACTTTCAACTTCCATGTCTACTATTCAGCTTGATATAGCTTGATGAGGCATTTTTGGCTTGAACATTGCCCAAAAAATGGTCACGTGCACTGCATACAATCGAGACTAGCATCCATGTCAGTTTGATGGAGGGTATGGCCCCTGTGTTTTAACCTTCTCTCTCAACCTCAAGAGCTCGTTGTTGACCGTCCCGCAGCTGGCAGCTATGACATTTATCGGAAAACTAGACACTCTCTTGTGGACTTGTTTTTATTTTACCATGAACAGCAGTTGTTGTTGTTGTTGTTGTTGTTGTTGTTGTTGTTGTTGTTGTTGTTGTTGTTGTTGTTGTTGTTGCTGGTGTTGCTGGTGTTGTTGTTGTTGTTGTTGTTGTTGTTGTTGTTGTTGTTGTTGTTGTTGTTGTCAGCTTTTTCATCTTGACTTTTGCACTTGATTTCTGGGACTGTCGGAGAAATCTTTCAGTTCAATTGTTCGAGTCCTGTGCTTACAGGGCTCCCTCAGATGTGTGGTAGGTAGTCCGCAAATTGTGTCCCCTGTAACCCGCAAGATTTAAAATTTTGTTGTGAGGTTTTGGATGGCAGGGCCATCATGGGAAATATGGCCACGTTCCTTGCCGTGCTTGGGAGAGGCAAATCAAAGGCAACCTGTTGGATCGACGTGTCACGTGCCGCAACTGTTCGAACAGGCTCAAGGAGATCAACCTCTCCACATTTTAGTTGGTACCGTTGGTTCCGATGAGGGTGCGCCAAAAAATGTCGCAAAAAGATGTTGGCAGCTACCGTTCGATGGATGTTGAAGGCATGGTGAGGGCCGAGCTGCTTCGTGGTGAGTTGAATGAATTTTATGCGGCCTAAGAGGGGTGTCTACTCTTAGGATCACTTAGGTATTGATTAATTATGGGTGATTACGGTAATATTTCATTTTGATTAATTACCATTATTGCGATGATTATCGTGATATTTGGAACTAAGCTTACATTATCGGTAAGTGCTCGTGGTTTCACAATGCAATGCGTCGCGTGGCTTTGCAAGATGCAAGATTTTGTTGTTGCTTGATTTCACATCCAAGAGTCAAACAAACATGGGAATTTCTGGTTGGCGGTTGTAATTAACAAAACTCCCAACTTATAAATGGCAAACTTAAGTTGGCAGCTATAACTACTGGTTCCACGCCCAACATATTTTGTTCCCTGGTCAGGATTAACAACTGGTTGGGTGGGTGGTTCAACCACCAACCAGATTATGATTCAACCAAGGTTAGAGTGTGGCACATGAAATGCTCAGCGTTGAAATGTCAGAGTTGCAGAGTCCGAGCCCTACGGAATTCCAACAGACATCCAGTTCTCATTTTGATGGATCTTTCACTCGAATATGGATGTTTCTCAAAAAGGGAAAACCCCAAAGGAGTTGGTTTATGACATAAACGGTTTGTAATGGATGATTTGGGGCTTCGTGGTACCGTGGTATCCTCATTGAGAAACCACCAGAAACTTCCGATGCTTCCAGTTACCGCTATGGTAGGTAAATAATTGGGGTTGGTTTCCCACTGTCACTATTTCATGGCAACCGGAAGCCTAGGGATACCTAAGCCCCCAAAACAAATCGCCAAAGAAAGTGGGCGTCGTTCTCTTGCAGTTCTTGGGATGGGTGTTCTGCATCAGCATGTTGGAATGTTATTTTCTGATGAGCTCTTGGGATCCCGTGCGATGACCCAACTCCCCTGAGACATGCTGAAAGCCTGGTTTGGTGGATTAAATTTGGTTGCTTATCATGGGTCAGTGCAAGTCTGTGGAATTTGTGTGGAACATTTTGTTGGTTGATGACAGGAATACGCTTTGAACCTTTGAGGTATCATATCCGGTCTTGATGTTCATATTGTTGTCGGCAGCCACGCTATCCATTGACTTGCTCCTGGTGCTTGGTCACTGCATATCTCAAGTTTATTTGGCAAGCTTGCCATGTCCAAGAAACTTTTTGCCTGTAGCTCATGGACCTTGCATTGCAACTCATGGACCTTCACCCATTGATCCGCGACATCGAGTCAAATGAGTCCAGGCGAAGAGGAGTTCCAGCTGAATTTGTGCCAAAGGTGCAGCTGCAAATGTTGTTTTTACCGGATGTCAAGGAAACACGCGAAAGAAAAGATATGAAATACTTGCAAAGCTTCACGTGTCGAAGTGTTACTGAATACTGTGCACCTATATGATGTTCGAAAATCTATCAGGCATATATATGTGCCGCACATTTTTTTCATGCACGTTTTAAAGTGAATGCGTACAAATAGAAGTGAATCATAGATTCACGGGTAGCCCATGAATCAACCTTGTATACTTCAATACTTTTTGTTGTCAGCTTGTACCTCAAAAGAGCCAACACTTGGGCAGCAGTGTCACTCTGCTTAATGGGGTATGCCTCAGGTGCGGCATTGGCATGCTGTGCCTTGTGCTGACATGAGACTCGCCAAACTACAGAGGGGGCATGCTGTCATGGTGGCGTTGTGGCCATGATCGATGGGACAGATATGTCAAGGGACATTCAAAGACTCGCTTCTTGGGGGCTGATGCCGTATTGTCATCAGATTAGATGCCTCAAAACCCACCGGACATGAACGTTTCACATCGTTTCACCTTGGGAAGTGGCACTTTTGGGACAGCCACTATTTGCGCATGCTTTTCGAGGATGGTCTTAGCATGACAGAACGCATAGTGAGACCCACCATCATGAAGGAACACGAGGGGAGGTTGTGATCACTGCTCAGTGGATTATATCTAAACACCCGAACATCAGTTCCTGCATTCATTGATAGTCATTCTGGGGCATTTTTCGTTTCCAACAGTTTCCAAGGGTCCGTGTTTGCCAAAGCCTAGCCTTCCAGTTACCAGCAGGTAACCAAGCCCAAACAACAAAGGTAGAAACCAGCTGGTTACCTATGATTTCATGGTAACTGGAAGCCTAGGGAAAAGCCAAGGCTACTTTATTCCGATGCTTTCCTTCATTCCTCTGGCTCTGTTCGGCGGCCTCCATACACCCAGTCCTTGGGATGGTCACTACAACAAGGAGGCTCCAGGGCCTAACGTTCCAGCGAAGGAGCCCGTCACATTCTGCGTTGGTTTTGTGTTGGGGTTGTGCCCTTGCGCTTTTGTTGTCAGCAGTTGTGCTTGTGCCACAGGAATGTTTTGAAGGCATGGAAGGAATATAGTTAAAAGGAAGTGGTCGCAGTAGTGGTAGATATACAGTAAGAGTGGCCGTTGCTGTATTATTAGGACAGATGCAGTACTAGCAGTAGCAGCAGTGGCCGTAGTGCTCGTAGGTAGTGGTGGTGGTGGTGGCAGTGGCGGTTGTTTTGTCGGTGGTGACGCTTTGATCCCGAGGAGATGCCATCTGGGAGATGGTATTGGAACCTGCCACTGGTGTCATTGATCCTGGTTCTGCTACCCAGTGGCGTCATTTTTGTCATGTACCAGCTGAAGATGCGAAGTCTTCGGCGACAGCAACTGGACACGGCAGCCACCGGCTTTTTGAATGCTTGAGACGTGAGTCAGGTTCCACAGTGCCTTCAAATGCAACGGGTTTGAGGCAATCCATCTGAGAACTTCTGGACTGTAGACCTTTAGGGGTTCCGAATTGAGGAACCTGCTGATACTGTGTTACTGGAGATTGCGAACTCCATCGGTTTCAACTGTGCACAAGCCGCTCATGTGAAGAAGATGCCTGAGACGTCCGCAGGCTCTAGGCAATTTAGGAAAACAAGTGTGCTTTGCGGATTGCTGATGGCGGAGAGGTGGAGAGCCCTTTTTTTTCAAGGCATAGAGGCTGTGAAAGTGCTTCCAAGTACTTGTACCAATGAGGTCCTGTAACTACAACTACCCCATCCAGACAGATAGGCAGCATTAGTCAATCACCTTTTACTGGTTTTAGGGTACTCTGGATATTCCGATTAGATCCACACAGAAACGTTGGGGGAATTGGAAGTGAAAATGTTGGCCAAGCAATTTCAGCGAGCTCCATTGGCAATGATGGTGAAGCAAGGAATCATTTCCATCCATTTGACGATTCACCTTTGAGCTGTAGCTCACCTGCAAAAGAATGGCCTTTGCTGCTCGAATTTCTCCATTCAAATTGCAGGGCAGGGAATTGTCCAAACGGGATCATGCAACATGCAGAAGCACTGGGTAAGGTTGATAATATTATGTTTTTGTGTTCTGTTGATCGTTGACTACTATTTAGCATTATTTAGCGACCAGAAGCTATAATATTCTCATTGATTCTCATTGTTTCTCATTGTTTCTCATTGATTCTCATTGATTCTCATTGTTTCTCATTGATTCTCATTGTTTCTCATTGATTCTCATTGATTCTCATTGTTTCTCATTGATTCTCATTGATTCTCATTGTTTCTCATTGTTTCTCATTGATTCTCATTGATTCTCATTGTTTCTCATTGTTTCTCATTGATTCTCATTGATTCTCATTGATTCTCATTGATTCTCATTGTTTCTCATTGATTCTCATTGTTTCTCATTGTTTCTCATTGATTCTCATTGATTCTCATTGATTCTCATTGATTCTCATTGATTCTCATTGTTTCTC